>OY804523.1:14346810-14572649 GCA_963680855.1 Lepeophtheirus nordmannii
AAGCCATGGGAAAGATTTTAATGGTCGGAAGATGTGTACCGTATGAACTGACTGAAAGACAGAAGGAAAACCGAAAAACCACATGTCAAATATTGCTCGATAGGATCATAAGAAAATCTTTTTTGCATCGGATCGTTACCGCAGATGAAAAATGGATATTTTATGAGAACCCTTCGCGGAAACGATCATATGTGGACCCTGGCCAAAAAGTGAAATCGACCCCAAGACCAAATTACTTTGGAAAGAAAGCAATGCTTTGTGTTTTTTCATAAAAAAATTACCGGTTTTATATGCATACACCCTGTGTGTGTGTATATGTATATGGGTATAAATATGGGTAAATTAAAAGAGAGTGAATCTTTAAAGTAATGTTATTCTATCTTCAATTACTTAATTTATGAAAGGAACGAGTGATATCAAAGGCATGAATATACATAAGTACATATATTTATGTTTTCATATCTTTACATATTTATGTATGTTCAGCACGCCCATGCAAATTTTAATTAAAATAAAACTTTGTTTGATGTTGTACATACAAAAAAAACAAAAAACATTTTAACTTCTCTTGAACTATGTACAAGGCACTACTACTCACATGTATAATCCAAGACATAATTTCCTACTATGACTCTAAATTGTATGTATAGAAAACTTCTAAATTTTCTATAATGTCGTCTATCAAATTGCTATATCAAATTGGTGGTGGTGATTTTCGACAATAGTATCTACGTTTGGCAAAGTCTGCACTCTATGTTGGGGAAATAAGAAAAGTCAAAAAATCACAGCTTCATTGAAAAAATGGGTTTTTATTAAACAGAAATCAGAGATGACATTTTAAAAGCCCATCCTGTGCTAGTGTTCAATCGAGCACCTCCTTTTTTCTATCCTCGAATACTATAAAACGTCTTCACTCTTCGAATCGGAAATGTTTGAGAGCCAAAAAAAAAAAAGTTTTGAGGACTCATTGCCAAAAATATAGATAAGCAAGCAATGCATACTGAAAAAGATTAAGTGGTGATTAAGGCTTGAAATGAATATAATTTATCTGTCAATTAGAGTTGGGACATTATATCTATATATTGATAAAAGTGGGAGGGTAATAATTAAATCTAGATCCTCTACATTAACAGGGGAACAAAATTATAATTTCTACTCCAGATACTTATCTAACAGGGATGTAGCTGTACTTACTAATGAACCTAATGGACAATTCTCATTTATTTGCTTAAAAATAAATAATCTTTGCTCACTCAAAGAAAAATTATGAGGTTATTTTAACTTAACGATGCAATAAATTATTTGCTGTAACCTTCTTTAGACAAAACCAAAGATATAAGGGTCTAATACTTAAGGTATAATTAAATATCTAATAGATTAATTATCTATGTATACATAGTATACAACATTTTATTTTATTTTTGACTTATGTAGATATAATATTGATTATTCTTTTTACAAACCACCCAAAAGTGTATGAGAATCGGGATTTTTTTGTGAACGTTAAGAAAAGGTTCAAGGATGAATTACGATATTAAATAGGGACTTTACAAATTATTTTATTGAAACAATGTGACAGATATACATCTCAGCTATTTAGTTATTGAACTTTTATTCAAAATTATTCAAAATCAAAAAATCTGCAGTAAGTTTTGTGACTTCCACTGAGGAACAATAGAAAAATAAAGTCAAAGAAGTATGTTTATTATAAGAAATCAAAAATCAAATTCAAATTATTATGTTCTACACTAAAATGTAATAGAGGAATATCTAAAAAAATTTCATAGATTGTTCGTAAAAATAAATATCTCATCATAAATATCTTATAAAAATGGGAATAAAAGTACTGGAAGAGAGGAAATGTACTGCGTATAACGCCCATGAAACATTTAATTAATTATTTGCCAATTTCCTTTCAAAATTGATCTTTCAAGGCTCATAACGCATTATTCAACAATGGATAACAAATATATAAGATATCTAACATATATTTTACCCGTATATGTGCATGTTAATTGAATGCATCATGCTCTGAAATCACAAATATTGTCATCATAGAGAGAGAAATAAACTACCTACTCTATTCTATTGACGCCATATCTTCAATACACTCAATCCGAAAGATCTACAACATTGAGGACCCTTTCAAATCAAAGATAAAAGTTATATCATTCAAATTCAGAGTTGCATAAATGGTAATCATAATGTTTTGTTATGATGTATGCATCATAATTCACTTGTTATCAAAGACATTAGAATATTGGAAATAAACTATTTACTAAACTTTGTATAATAGCTCTTAGGTCGGGTTTTATTTTTTTAAATTTTTTTTTTGTATAAAATACTTTTTTTTACTGCAGCTTTATTAAAGAAGTTTCAGTTTATGTTATTTTACATATAATTTCTGCATGAAACATATTTACCAACAATTTCTAACTTAGTTAAAGAATAAGTGTACTCACGTCATGAATTTCTGACCAAACTGAAAGAGACGACATGAGATATAATTGTTCATCTACATATTATTTAGTAATCAAACAAAATTAGCAAATTTTATAACAATAAATTTAAAAGGAAAGTTCATCTAATGGCTTTAAAAATAAAATAATTTTTTCTTTGTATCGGAACAAGTGTTTTTGTTTTGAAAATATTTGATTGTTTGTGCCTTCTTGAAGATAGTTTGTGACTACTCCGAGGGAAAATTGAAAAATGTAGTCAAAAAAGTATGTTTTTATAAGAAATCAAAAAACAAACTCAAATTATTATATGATACACTAAAGTATAATAGAGCACCATCGACAAAAAATGTTTCATAGACTATCCGTAAAAATAAATATATCATCGTTGAAAATTGAAATAAAAATATTGGAAGGGAGAAAATATACCGAGTATAACGTGCATTAAACATTTAATTAATTATTTGCCAACTTCCTTTACACTTTTCGAGTGATAAAACGTGGAAACGTAAAATCATAATTTGATTATTACTGTATCTCTCAATCTTTCCTATGGAGATATACATTTTTTTTCCTAAGGATAAGGCCTGTAATTAGTGGCAAGAGTAGTAGGAAAATCGACTGTTAACAAAAAGAAATATAAATTTTGTTATCAGAAGAATAATGCAGGGTTATTATATTTAAGTACGATACTAGTAAAAAAAAAATTAAGGGCACGTGAGATCATGGCATTTTTTATATCCTCCAAAAATCAATTATTTCCCTACTTTATTGATATAATAAATATATTTGTAGATTGCTACATACCTATATAAAAAATAATGTCAAATTAATTTATTTTATCAAAAGTAACTGATTGGGTTAGCATCTATCATAAATAGCAAAACTCTAAGTAACTTATTCTCATACTTTTGCGACGTACGAAACCCGACATTTTCTAATTTATGAAAAAATTATTCCGTCTTTAAAATTAGAGAAATAAATACTTTTAATCTTTTTTGAAATTTAATATATGTAAATGCTTGTAAGCTCGTTGTGATGGAAGAATCTTCCTCTAATAGAAGACTGAAATAGTTTCTGAAATGTAATAACCTAACTATAATTTTGGACAAAAGAAGAACAGGTTATAATCATAGTCCATTGTACCACAAGTTACGGAAAATGTGTGTTTATACTCATTGCTATAGTGTTCCCAAACCAAGAAACAGAAAAATAATCGATTAGTTGTCAACCAAAAAAAATACTGCAAATAACAAAGTCCAGATCTCTAGAATGACATTATAGACTCTAATAATTTCGTAGAAAATCTAGGAGCGTTGTTTGTGTTTGATTCCCAAAAAAAGGGAAAGAGAAAGAAAAGCTTTCAAATTCCTTCATATCATCGATCAAAGAACTCTCTGAATCTGATTCTACAGGCAGGGAAAAATGAACTCGTTATCTTCTCACGGAATATATGACAAGGGTCTAGCATCAACCAAAGATACATACACAGAAAATTGATATAATATACCATAAAAGGAATTGATCTTCCTTCTTGGATCACAGTTCTTGTCATTCTTGTGAATCTTGAAAAGAGTTGATTTGAGAGTCTGAAAACACCATAGGAAAATAATATTTGAAACAAAAGTAAAACGTAAGAACACTAAAGCACACGTCTATACCCTATAGCAGTGCTTTTCAACCTTTTTGCTCGAGTGGAACCCCATGGAAACATTCCACTGGCTCGAGGAACCCCTGTGCAGTAATTTGGTTGTCTTATGCAATTTATCCTTGCTCTAATTTAGAAATTGCGGAACCCCTGGACTGTACTGGCGGAACCCTAAGGTTCCGCGGAACCCTGGTTGAAAACCACTGCCCTATAGATTAGAAACAGAAGGAGGAAAAATGACGATGGTATGAGTAGTAGGAAGGTATATATAAGTTCAATTGTCGGTAAAAAACTATGGTATACTTCTTTATTCTTAAAAGTGTTGGATTTTAGTTATTCTATAACTATGGTGTTTGGGGTCTAGTTCCAGTTTTTGACCATTGTGTCGATTCGGATTTGTGTAAAGAAAAGGGAAAGAAAAATCAATTTTTTTTCATTGTGCTGATAAAATCTAATTTCGACAATTAAGTCAGTTTGAAGTCTCTACACCTTTTCATGTTCAATAAGCAAGTCCAATATGGGAATAAATAATGAAAAAAATATTCATGAAATTTAATATAATAATAAATTTATTAGAATCTCCTGTCAACAAAATTAATCACATCTACATAAAGATTCTGGATGCTAGCAATACAATTATTACAAATTTCATTCAGTCTTTCTTCAATTAATCGTTCCAGAGCTCTTAATCTTTGCTCCAAAATGCTGCAATCATTCTTTCATCATTTAAAATATTTTAAATTCTTCTAGCTAATTTTATTTTCTCAAAGGCTTTCAAAATTGACCAAATATGCTCAATTGGATTGAGCATAGGACACTAAGGGCCACGTCTTAAATTTTTTTGAATTGAAAACTATTTTTCATTCAAATAGTTCTTTAATCCTGGAGTGTACTGTAGCATTATCAATTACAAGTACTACTGACCCTCAATATCCTTTGCTTTTGAACTCGCTTATTTCCATATAGAACTTGAAAAAGTATAGATCAATTAAGTTCCTGCTCACTGATCAGTATGCATCGGATGTTGGCATTCATATCCGTTTATCTACATTTTATAAATATCATCATTTGCAATACATGCAGAAGCACAGTCGACATTGTTAGTCTCACCAATAAAAATGAAAGCGGGGATGGTTAACTACCCCCCCCCTTTCTACCTTCTCCACGCCATTTTCCTCATTTCACTACATACACTCAAAAAATTACAATACCTACGTTCAAATTTACATCCATAGCAAATAAGTGGAATCAGAAGCACCCTTTAAATCTAAATAGTTTATCAAATATCTGCAAGGGTAAGTATGTTGCAAACATAGAGGACGCTTCAAAATGTGCGAATTTACCCCCACCTTTTCGGTTTTAGGCATAAAAAGTATAAAGTGTATAAAAACCACAGATTTCTCCGGATATGCATATAGTGAAAACCACACACTTTTTTCTCCAGTTCACTGTTCTCAAAGGTCTGTACGATAATTATCCAATAATAAATTGTGAATTTGTTCTGTGACTTTTTTAATTTATCTTAATTTTGAAAATTTTTGTTTAAATAGACCTTAGTGTCATTTTCAAACCCGATCGTGATCACTATTTCAAGTAAATGATCACTTTTCTTAACATTTTAGCTTTCATTTGGTTTCCTATTTATGAGTGATCGTGTTCTTTCAAGGGGATTCGATTAAATCTCGGTCGTAAGGCAATAAATGAGAAAATGTAGTTGGAACGACAGAAGTGCACCTTGTAATAGCTTGTCTTTTTGTTTGAAAGTCCAGATAAGGTGGAGTCATAAACTCCTCAGAAATATTAAATTACTCCGTTCATTGAAATTCTGAGGAAAAACATACATTAAATAAATGTCTTTTTAGCCTCTGATTCGATTTTTTTAATCTTTGCAACATACCTACATAAAGGACAAGGAGAGGGGGGGGGGGATGAACGTTTAAACATATTTTTCTTACATCTTATGGTTTAAATTTATTTGATATAAAAACTCTCACGTGTTTCCAACTAAAAATGTATTTGATGAATAGAATACTAATTAAATTAAGGGAAAAAGTATGGAAAAACGTACATAGAATATTAAAATAACAAGCTTATGAGAAAACAAAACAAAAAATAAGGTTAACCAATGCCTTTGAGAAGAAAAAAAAAACCAGACAGAGCCTGATGTTTTTAACATAATTTCATAGTACTATTAACATTGTAACTCATTATATAAAAAGGAATTATAATAAAAAAAAACACTAGTCTAACATTGCAGTGTATTTTCAAAGAATTTTTTTTCTTATTACTCATAAAAGTATCAAGAAAAATACTCATTTTGTGAATTAAAAAATAATGATCCGCTACTGTTTTTAATACAGATTTCCTTTCCAGTCTTTTTTTTTACCTAAGAAGGATCTTAGGGACGTAGGGGGTGGGAGTAGTCGAACAAAACATTCGTGTTTAAATAACTCCTTGAATATTAGATGAAATGGATTAATAAGGAACTCCTTAACTAAGAAGAAATCGTTCATCAAAATGTGTAAATTTGTATTCAACTTCGACCAAAAATTTGCTTGAAATCAAAAACTCACGGTAGAGATACAAAAAAACAAGTGCAATAGACTGAAGTAGTAGCACACAGAAACATTTCAGTTAATTTTTCAACCCTTCTGCGCGCTACTACTTTAGTAGCTCTACCGCGAGTGGAAATGGAATCTGCATTAAAAACACTAGCAGATCATCATTTTTTAATTCACAAAATGAGTATCCTTCTAGGCTTAAATTGAAGATTAAGTTGAAATTGGGCCAAAAAAGCTCAAAAAGTTGGGTTCGATTCTTCAAAAACTGTCGGACTCTTGGAAAAAAAATTACAGATTTGAAATCAATGTGAGAAACTGAATAACTTGTATTATATTTATATCCCTTAGGACTGTTGACCAGTGTTATTTGCATTAGTTAATTTCTGTGTTTGCTAAAAAAAACCGAGAGATTTTTCATTAAAAACTATAAAGTTTTTACAACATGTTTACCTGGTGTAACAAAGATGAGTAAAAAAAAAAACTTTACGTCAATTTATGTATGCTCATAATTAATTAATTATTTATGTTTATTATTCATGTAATATTCAAGTAATTATTTAAGTACAAACGTTCTGGCCGACTTTTGGGCCTATTCCCGTGCCCTACTCCCTCAGGAGTCCCCTTAGGACAAAACAAAGACTGGAATTGGATATTACATTAAATAAACAGTATTTTTTAATGCACAAAATGAGTATCCTTTTAGACTTAAATTGAAGTTGAAAAATTGGCCAAAAAAAGCTAAAAAGGTAGGGTCCGATTTCTCAAAAACCGTCGAAAAAAAAATTACAGATTTGAAGTCAGTGTAAAAAACTGAATAACTTGTATTATACTTATACTCCTTAGGATTTTTGACATTTTAAATTTGTTGACCCGTGTTATTAGCAATATGAGATAAAGAAAATATGATCAAAAACTTAGATATACTATATTAGATATTGGAATATTGAACCATGATTTAGCATGTCAGTATCATAATAGTTATATTTGCTACTATATAGAGAAAGTTAAAGAAAATGTGACTCAAATTCAGTCTACTTTGTCCCAATCGTGCTCAAGTGCTAAGACTTGAGCAGATGAGTTTTTAAGATTAATTGCTCCTGTTCTTCTTCTAAGAAATCGGAATACATATTTCTTTGTAATTTACTTATTATAAAAAAAGGATTGTTATTTATATTATTATTAAATAAAATATCTGTTTCATTAATTGTGCAAAATACAATTAAATTCACACTTTATAAATTATTTGCAGTAAATGAATTAGAACTATTCATGAAATCTTTTTATGGTTATCGATATTCATGACTAGAGCAGGGATTTAAAGACTAAAAACGAGGTCCGTTCAAACTTTGATTTCTGTTTAATAGTGCAAACCTACAAAGCATTCAAAGCAGTAAAGTAAACAAGACTCGCATTCTATTGGTCCCTTATAATTTTTACATATTGCTTGTCTTTTCTTCACGACTCATTTTTTGTAAAAGACAAAAATACAATGTAATCTTCCTTCAGCTCTTTTCATCATTTTAATTTTATTATTTTTTCAAATGACTTTAAATAGTATGAGTAGAAAAGTAGTAGAAAAACAGATCTGTGATAGAAAAACTAAGATTTAGTTAGTATTATGCATTCAAAAACTAACTCTAATATTTTCATCTCATAGTTTGTGTCGCTCTTGTCTTTTACTTCCTGAAAAAAAGGGGCCACAAAGGGGAAAAAAGAAAATTAAGAATTCAGTCCTAACTGTAGGGCGTGTACTATTTTAGGTATATAACTGTGAAATGATACTTTCGGCTATTGGGCAATAGATGTTGCTAGGAGTATTTTTTTAAACCATTCCAAATCTCTTATTTTTTTCATCTGACAACAATATTCAGTTCATTGTTTGTGAAGTTTCAAAGAACAACGTATTTTTGTTCGTTCATAAAAATTCCGAATTTCGTTGATTTTCTGTTATTATTTAAGAAAAACGCTTCTGAAGCTCATCCAATGCTTGTAGAAGCTTATGATAGACATGCTCTAAGCAGAACACAGTGCTTCAGGTGGTTTGAAAGTGAAGATTTCACCGTGCAGTATGAGGAACGTGGCCGGCCACCGAATTGGAAGCATTAGGGGATGATGATAATGTTAAAACCAGGTGAAACAATTGACAGTGCACGCTACCAACGACAATTGGACGATTTGAACAGTGCTATAGGCCAAAAACACCCAGAATATTTCGATGGGCGTCCCCAAGTGATCTTTCTTGATGACAATGCACCACCACATCGAACAAGAGTGATCCGGGAATATGTGGAGACGTATGATTGGAAAATGTTGGTACATGCAGCTTACTCACAAGACTTGACGTCAACAGATTATCACTTGTTCGCATCGATAGGTCCTGCATTAAAAGAACAGTGCTTCAATTCTCACGCAGAAGCCAAAAAATGGCTCACTGATTGTTTGGGGCTAAAGACGG
Source organism: Lepeophtheirus nordmannii (assembly GCA_963680855.1). NCBI lineage: Eukaryota > Metazoa > Arthropoda > Copepoda > Siphonostomatoida > Caligidae > Lepeophtheirus > Lepeophtheirus nordmannii. Next base: position 14,355,931 of record OY804523.1, read on the forward strand.
ACAATTTTTTTATTTGACGCAACATTCACAAACTACCTGAGAGATGGGAAAAATGTGTTGCTAGCTAAGGCTATTATTTTGAAGATTAAATTTGTCACTATTTTTCATAATAAACGTTCGAAATTAAAAAATAAAGTCTCATTGCATAAATATAGACCTCGTAATCAACAGGGGAGGAGGGGTAATAAAAAAATTCAACTAGAATATTTATCATGAAAAAAAAAATGATACCCAGATCAAGGATTACATTTCTTTAGAAAGTATTAATATGCAATGGATTTTTGAAGAATGCTTTTCAAATTATTTACATCGACAGATACTAAGTGCACTAAGAAGATCTTTTAAGAAAAGAAATAAATTAATTGATATATACAATTTTGGTAAAATTTGTTGGTTTTTTTCCCAAGTGTCTATATATGTATATAGCATATGTCTTGTTAGTACCTGAATACAATGTTCAAACTTTTCCTTTAGCCGTATATATGTAAAATACATACATATATGAACAAATTAAAGTAATATATATTCTTCTTTGGATTATAATCAAACTGTAAATTCATGTATGTAGGTATAATGATGAAGGAGAATAATTAGTTTGTTGTTTGTAACAAATCATAAAGTGCATTATTTACCACATCTCTAGCTCAAATGAACCTTTGAAATGTATTCTGAGTGACGTTTACAAAGCCATCATATGAGCAAATACATCTTTAAAAAAAGTGTGAACAATTTCTTGGGGGTGTCTTTGTTCGAAGGCTTTTTGTACAAATTATACAAATTTTTTATCTTGAAAAAAAAAAAAGGAAAACTTTAGCTGTGGGCCGTTATTCTTAATTTAAGCTTAAAAATATAATTAAATTATGTATGTATTTTTACGCATTGGATATTGATACATCCAATAACCCAGAAATAAATGGATGTTAATATAATTTACATATATTAGGTCTAATAAAAAAAAAATCCATTATTTTTGCAGTAGATGGCTTTGAAAATCTGTATCTTGCGTTGTATAAGCGCGGTTATATTACGCTATATGGTGAAATAAACTTTCTGAGCAGGTTTGTGATTGATTGGCTAGTAGTGTTTAAGTGCGCGTCAAAGATGGACACCAGTAAAAAGAGAAAAAAGGCTATATTCTACAACTTCTCTTCAATAAAGGCGAAAACACAAATCAGGCAGCTGAAAATGTGAATAGTGTTTATGGTCTTTATACTGTAACAGCCAATCATGCACAATTTTATTTTTCTTCAATTTCTTTTTTTTATAGTCAACAATTGGACCGTTTGAAGGAAGCAATCATCCAGAATCACCAGCTTTGGCTAACGGGAGAGGAATTGTGTTTCATCAGGACAACGCCAGGCCACACACATCGATGGTGACTCGTCAGAAACTACAAGAGCTTAGTTGGGAGGTTCTTATGCATCCACCTTATAGTCCAGACCTGGCACCAAGTGATTACATCCTGTTCCTGTTTATGGCAAATGATTTGGAAGGTAAAAACCTCGCCTCAAGTGAAGCTTGTGAAAATCGACTGTCCCAGTTTTTTGCCAATAAGAACAAGGGTTTCTATGAAAGAGGCATAAAGAAATTACCTTTAAAATGGCATCAAGTTATCGAACAAAACGGTGTATATTTAACCTAAATTGGATTATTCTAACTATGTTGAATAAAATCTTCAATTTCATACAAAAATAATGGAAATCTTTTTACTAGACCTAATATAATGATATCATTTCGCAAAGACGTCGATTCCTAGGTATCGTGTGATAAACATTGTTGCTTAAGATCACTTTTTTTCGACCCATAATGTGGTCTTTGTATAAAAGATGTTCACGACATGATGATACGGAATGGATGTCTAATTCTTCTTCTTTTTTTTTGAATTATTCATTCTCAATTTTTATTCTTCTATTTATTTTTTATTTTATTTTTTCACATCAAAAATGTTTATACCATTTATCTTCTCTTTGTGCTCTTATTCCTGCTTTTTATAGCTTTATATATCTCCCTCTAAATATATAAATATACAATAAATTCTATAGAAAAGGCAATGAGCAATTAGATCTTTATCAATTTATGACTTTAACAGGAACTGCTTTATCAGCTAACATACCTTTTGTTGTGAGTATGCATTGTTTAAATGGCATCATTTTCACTAATATGTACCTCAATCTATGGATAGACAATAGGTATTCAAACGCAATGAACTTAAGGAAAAATACCAATAAATTGCTTTCGAATAATACAATAATAATAATAATCTATTTGCCCTTCTATTAAAACCATGATAAAATGTATATATATCATGTGTGCAAATTTATTTGGTATACACTTTCTAAGAATGAAAAAAAAAACCACATAGGTATTTTGTAAATTTTAAAAATAAATAAGAGAATTTATTTCTATTAAGATACAAAAAAAAAAGTATTTATTATGCTAATAAATTTGCTACGTGAATCAAGGAAAAATGACGAGAGATGAATGATGGAAAAAGTAATGAAAGAGCAAATGAAAATAAAAAAATAACCAAATCACGTAAAGGATTTTTTTCCCCTTTTTATTAAACCAAGAGATTAGAGTGAGTGAGTGTATGAGAATGAGTGAATGAGATTATCATCAAAACCAACCACTTTTTTTGACATTTTCAAATAGTAATTTATATTTTTTTTTTCCTTTTTTTCTTACAAGACTAAACATGACGCTTTTCAATGCGTTAGTTCACTTCTTTAAGTGTAACAAATTATACAAATAATATTGTAATATTCTACATATAAAATACCTCTCAACATAGATCATTAAGAGATAAATCAAGTTGTTATTATTATCAAAATCTTTTGTACATGATTTCTAACTACTTTCTATGCCAGATCAACAAAATAAAAAAAAAACCTTTGTAACAAAATAATGATGTGGAAATAAGAAATCTTATCTTTTGGTTCTTTTGAAGATTTTGGATCAGAAAATATGATTTGTCGACAAATAATTCCACATATAGCATATACTCTGATATCTAAACACTGCGACAAAGAAGAAAGAAGAGGTTGTATTGGTTGTTTTGTATACCTGATTGGGTAAAAGTAGAATATAGATTTATGTCTGTTCTGTGAATGGAGGTGGGATATATGTATGTCGATAGAATTGTAAAGGAACACTCATCTACAAATAACTACATACATAAATAATATTCAAATAACAAATGTGACTTCATCCCTTGGTTATTCCTGTTGTCACAGACATCATATCATGAATCAATATATTCGAAAACCGAAAATAAGGAAATACAAGGATTGAAACTATGTCAAATCAATAGAAAAAAATTGATCTTCCTTTGTTTGTTTTCCAGTTACTTAAGCCTTGGTTCTAATAAAAAAGCCAAGTCGATCACAAAAACTACGTAACTGAGTCAATGGCTATTTCTTACACACACCTTCTAACATTTTTTTTTTGTCTTTGAAGACTGAAGGAACACGAGACACGAGGAGATCGGACATTTTTTGTATTTTTAAAAAGACTTCAATTTGTAAATTATAAGATCATGGAGACTTAATTATGGCCTTAATTGAATGTTATACATATAAGGTTTCAGTGTATACATATATACACATTGAGCACATTGTAATCATGAAAGAAGCTTATATGTAGAGGTATAAATTAAAATCTTCTTCAAAGGAAAAAAATTTTGTGATGTTGTTGGATTAATTTTACCTATGGTCCAGGAGCGTCTTAGGGATGGTTTATTATTTCATTTTAGGGGACCTTCTGTTCACAAAAAGCAGAATGTGAGGAGGAGGAAGAGCATTAGGAAAACTCTTGAGATCAATTCCAAAATGTTTCCCTACAAATTGAGATAAAGGAGTACTTAAAAATAATAATAGAGGTCTTTGGTTCAAGTTTATTCACTCGAATAGAAGCTATGTCTCTTGTCTTTATGTGCAGTAGGGTACAACTGCGGGTGAAGGATAATCTGGACGACTTTTAGCCAACCAACTTTATGGACCAGATAAGTCATCTTTGGAATTTGTGGTCTTAGGGAAGTAAGGACGCATACTTGGTAAATTAAATGTAGACAAAAACTAATTAATAACTAAAGTGTGTAAACTATTTTTCATTCGGCAACGAACTCATCTACATATTTTGTGGTCTGACGAGAACATATTATTAATACAAACTCTGCAACGTTTCCAAATGACCGTGTATATCCCCTGTATATCAAAAGACCGATATATCAGCGCCATAATCCCCTGTTTATTTGGTGAAGGCAGAGACGGTCAAAACCATCTTCATCTTATCTCTATTGACCTATTACAAGACGTATTTTACAAAAATGTAGTTATGAATGTTTTGATTTTAAAAACATTAATCACCAATATATATGTCGAAATTAAAATTGTTGAAAAATGAATAATCCCAAAACTGACTAAATCAATAACACTGGTCAACAGTCAAAAATCTTAAGGGGTATAAGTAGAATAAAAGTTATTTAGTTTTGCACGTTGATTTCAAATCTGTAATTTTTTTGTTCGAGAGTCCGACAGTTTTTGAAAAGTTGGGTCATACTTTAGAGCTAATTTGGCCGATTTTCCAACTTCAACTTCCATTTTAGCCAAGAAGAATACTTATTTTGTGCATTAGAAAATGATAATTCGCTAGTGTATTTAATGCAAATTACATTTCCAGTCTTTGTTTTGACCTAAAGGGACTCCTGGAAGCGTAGGAGAAAGGTAGGCCCAAAAGTCGACCAAATCCTTTGTACTTAAATAACTTCTTGAATATTACATGAAATGGATTAATAAGGAATGTATTAAAGAGCTAATACCCTCAGCTTTTTATCGACCGATAGGAATCCTTTATCAAGAAGAAATCGTGTGCAAAATTGAATATCTTTTATTATACTTATACTCCTTAGGATCTTTGAAAGTTCAAATTTGTTAACCTCTGTAATCATGGTCTTTACAATAGAAAATATTAGGAATAATTTATTAGAGTTTCTCAAAATAAATACTGTAGATCTTTTTTGATTTTCCTGAAACCTGTATTTTAATAATAATGTACACATACCTACATTTCTCTATACCTCTCCATTAAGAAAGCTACTTATATCTTTAAAAAATATTCAGACAATAAATCCATCATATGTAATTGTTTTCATTATACATGCATGGAGGATTATTATAGTTATTTTGTGTTTGTGTTGTGTGTTGTAGAGTTAATAATTAGCTGTATTATTATTATTAATGAATTGTAATTAAGACTTTGGATAAATAAATTAATTATTATTTGGAAGTTAATTTGATAAAACAAATGATATTTACTATTAAAGAAAATTATTTCATATACAAATTTAGATATATATATATATAGATCAAATTGTATTATAGATAATGCTCATAGACATTCATTAGTTAATACATCATGTATAATTAAATAAATTTATAATTGATAAAATGATGGTAAGCATTGTTTTTTTTTTTTTTGTTTTTTGCTCAAAGATCGTTTTATATGTAGATGTTTATATAGATATTTATCTTACCTATATTAAAAACATACACAGATATGAAAATCGAGTTCAAATATCTTGAACTTAAGGGATTAAGGGTACCACTTTTGCTTGGATTTCTTTGACTAAATTCCCTCGCATTCTTATAGATATTTAGCCCTTTCGAACTCAGAGGACACCGGTGTCCCATAAATTCAAAATGTGCTAATGAGCTCCATTGTTAACCGATTTTTGTTTTCTTTCTTTTATTTGATAGGTAAGATGTCAAGCTATTATTCATATTATTCATAAAAAAATTTGATTGGAATAGTTTTCAAGGTACTGAAAGTTATGATTTTTACATATGCAAAAAAAATCATGTTTAAACTAATATAACTTTTTCGTTTTTCAAGGAACTACTTTGTTAATGTATACTTAAGAATTATAAGTTTAAAATATCTTTTAGTTCTAACGAATACGTTATAAATTATTCAAGTCAAAGTTCTTTAGGACACAAGTGCCCCTTTGGATGTGAAGGGAGTTTTTTTATTAATATATCAACAGAAATTGCTTCATAAAATATCACATGTAAAATGTACATAAAAAACCTCAAAAAACATAACTTCCAGCTAAAAAGACTTAAAGTTATTATTTATATAAAAAACATTTAAAAAAGAAATAGTTTTTAAAAATAATAAATAAAAGTTATTCACTTATAATACTGTAATTGATTTTGGATCTTTTTTTTATATATATATTATTTTACTCTAAACAAGATTTATATTTAACAGAGTTGCAGGATTGAACTTTTATATATGTAGGTATGTCCTTTTAATATAAAACAATGATAGTTCGATTCATTAATTTTTTTTTGTCCCGTCATTAAATATGATGACACAAAATATCAAAAGAAAATGCTTTATGTTCAATACTTGATTCTAAAAACCTAATAATGATACAGTCAACATCCCAAGAGCCCTGTTCAAGAGTTGTGCTTGACCTCCAATGTATCCTTGAATCTGTAATTAATTTTTATTAGTTATGTGAAGCTTTGAACAATTTATTTTTTCGTTAATTTTACACTTTTTTTAAAGTTTAAAAATAACTTTTAAAAAGGAAGAAATACACATAAAATAAGCTCATTTTCGGGAGAAAATTTAATTTTGTATTTAAAGCATGTTTTTACTTTCTATTTGGCAATACTTAATTATAGGAAAAATAAGGCTAACTCCATAAATATTTATAAGCCACAAAAGGTATTAAACAAATGGAAAAAAAAGTGACGTCAAAAAAGCTAATGAGCCAGACGTGATAAAAACAAAACCAATCTTTTATATACATATTACATTTTTTTTTCAAATAACTCTGGTCAACAGTCAAACATCCTAAGGGGTATAAGTCAATCTCTTAACTATTCTGCCTAGGTATTCTATTTGTCTAGAAGCAAGAAAAAATTATAATCATTTCAAAACCATCCAAGATCAAAGTTCCTAAACATCAATCGCTTTATTTTAATTATAGATAGAACCGATGTCAATCTTTCACATTTCTTCATATGAAGTTAATTGAAGCTCGCAGTAATTGCTGTATCAAAAGCAAAAAGTATTGCAACCATCCCTCTCTTTATTTCTTCCATTAATTAACATTTCTTGGCGTTATATCACTCTTCATTAGGTATTACGTGTTTATAATTAGAAAGCAAGGAGTTAATTGCACTATAATTTGTTTAATTTGTAACATCAAAGTTTCAAGAAACACTTCATCAAATGCACAAATTGTAATTAATAATTATTTAAAATATATAAAGTCTTTAATTACTACAAATGTGTGTCAAATACATTTCTTTCTTTCTCTATTATATCTATAAAAAAAGTGAAAGGTAATTAAATTCAAAGATGACACATTGCAATAGCATTTTTGCACGTAAAACGCAAAAATTGAAATTAAAATTTATAATTCATAAAATCAAATTATAAATATATAATTTTCTTCTCATTATTAAAACATAGTTCAATCCTTTTTATACTCGTACCATTTTATTTATGGGTCTATTTATCTCATTGACAGTTTCATTACAAACCTAAGTAAGCTTCTTCTTTTTTTTTTTTTGAAGAATTAAATCTTGAATAATTTTTATCTCTAAAAATAGAACATTTTCCTTTTTTTAAAAATTAAAGCTGAATACTTCTTCTTTAATTCAAAATGAGATTCTAATCGTTATTCCTTTAAAAGAGACGTTTGGTAGCATATTCAAATTTTAAATAACGTTTATGTCGTTTACAATAGATTGATGAATATTTTCGTTTGTCAATATCTTGCAAATAAAACCACTTATAATGGAGAAACATTTATGTAAAACTGAAGAATATTAATTGCATTTTTGCAATTTAAAAAAAAAATCCGAAAATTTCTTTTATTTCTTGATGGGTTGTTAAAATTAAAAATCAAGTAAAGACACTAAATTAAACTGAATAACTGTTATTTTATTCTTTATTTCTACAACTAAAATGTTTCTAAAATTTAGCTGTTAGTACCTACGTTATAACTATTATGGAAAAGCTCAGAGAATAGGGAACTCTATCAGACTCAAATGAAGAGTGGAGGGAAAGTTGATTATTGCATTATCAAACAATCTCCATTGAAATCAATTCATCCTAGATAACGACAATAAGAAACAATACAAGTGCACCCTCCATATAGTATTGGTTTGTACCTTAGCTCCAATTCTTCATCAGAGCCCCCCACAAAATCCCTTTATTTTTACTTGTCATTATCTCCTGTAAAAAAAAAAAAAAAAAAAAAAAAAAAAAGGGCAAACACTACAACTGCAAATTTATTTATGCACAGAAATACTATTTTGACGCAAAATGCATAGATTATTCTTTCAGTATATGAACAAGAATACAATGTGTCAGTTGCGAGTTAGTAGGATATCTGGTGTCTAGCTATCAGAGGAGGCCAGGAAATGAAAACCAAAATGGGAGATTGATATTGTATTTTTTTATGGTAAAAAACTACAAGAAAAAGAGCATCAAATAGTTATGTAGAAAAGCACACAATAAAAGTTAAGCTCTGTGTTTTATATTATGAGAATGGTTATATCAATGCCATTTACAAAAAATTTAATAAAATAAATAGTGAAAAAAATACCTAGAAAAATATTTCCACGATAATTTCTGATATAATACCAGACATGGCCATTCAAAATTCACTATTAATAGCCAAAAACAGGACAATGACCTGAAAAAAGTTTTTCAAAAGCCATAATACAACAGCTGTCAACGTCATGTACTCGACCATTTTGTGAAGTATCTAATGAACTTTCTCATTCTTTTATTGAAAAAATATCAATGAGGAACAAGTCACTTCAGGAAAATTACCACCAAGTTGCAATGGATGATGTTAAGAGACACAATAACCCTGGATAGTGAGACCATTTCAAGTTTTTTTATAATCTATGCCAGGCATATTGTCAACACAAAACAGTTTCACATTGACCTCAAATCGAGTGGAAGAAAGTTCTGAACCAATCATCAGATACGATGGAACTCTCATGCAATATATGCTATCAATGCTTCTTTTTCTATGCCAGAGTGTCACTACATCCTCGATACAGTATGTGATTTAATATCTAATAAAAATGATTTCCTACACAATTTTAAGACCAAAGGGATTATAAGGATATGTTTAATTATAACAAGGTTACTTTTATGAGGTTGTAGAATTCCCTCCACAAAAAATATGTCATAAAGCAATAATGCGCATAAAAGTTATTAGAAAGTTGAAGAATCGTTCATTGAATATCCCATATCTAACAAAAACGCTCAAAAGAGTAATAATAAAAGTTTTGAAGAAACTACTTTGAAATACAAAAGAAGAGTGGCATTTTTTTTATGGAAAGCTCATAGGAAAAATAATCTTTAATTCATTATTATACCTATTAAAAATCATAAAAACAATCTTTTTAAATTAAACAAAATTTAAATATAATATATTCATTGAAAATTAGAATAATTTTTATTTTTTTAGCTTTTTTTACTTAAAGTGGAGCAGTTAAAGTTTTTTAAAAATCACAAAAATTAAATTCATATTCTTAAGTTAGGAATTGAGATTCTTTGTTTACATGTAATTATACATAAAATATTAATCATCTTCTGCTAAGTTGTGAACTTTTGTCATATTGGTAATAACGTAGGGAATATTATGTTTACTTAATTTTATGGACATTTTTCGTAGTAGAAATACTTGCCAAGTATTCAGTTTTTTAATTTATAAAATAACAATTATTCAGGCTAATTTAGAGCTTGTACTTGATTTTTAATTTTAATAATTCGTCAACAAATAAAGGAATTTATTTTTTGAGCTCTTTTTAATCAACGTGAAAGGGTTTTTTTTTTTTTTTAGTTTTTTCTATATTGCACAAATGTAATTAATATTTTTAAGTTTCACATAAATGTCTCTCGATTGTAACAATACTAATAAAAAATTAATCATTACCTAGTATTTAGGTTATAAATTGCGCAAAAAGATTAAGTAAGTTACAATACACACCATGGGAATTTTAATTATGGGGGTTATTATTTCATTTTGATGGACCAATGTGACTCATTCTTGATTGATTATGCTTCATCTCACTTCCTTATTGTAACATGCAAAATATCCCAATTTCTTTACTACGTAATACATAATAACAATTTTACAATAAATTTACAAACCCAAAACATCAATAATTTCATTGTATATATTCTTTGTTAGCACTTGTTAACACTGATTTCTTAAAACTCAAATTATTTTTGGTTACTGAGGAAAAAATTAATTATTTACTAATAAATGAAAATTAATCCCACCAGAGTTGGTTAAAATGATACTGAATTGACTAACTAGCCCTTAGTGAGGAATTTATTCATTCCTAAAAGTCATACAAAAAGTTCAAAAAAAGTTCATTTCTTGTGTTTAGATTTAATATATGTAAATTAATTGATGAAAGTTTTTAAAGAAAAATCAGTCCCAGAGTGTGTCTAATCATATTACATAATAACATAATTAATCACATAGTAGTACTTAATAAGCATATTGAATTTAATAAACATGGAATAATTTAGATTGTGTAAGTGAGTGTGGATGAGAGTCGAACAATTAATTATGTTAATTTTCGACATTAATTAGATCATTATAACGATAATGGATATACATGTTTCATAAAAATAATTACCAATTATTATTTATTTTTTTTAGTTTTAACATTTTATCAAGTGGCTCCTCTTCTTTTTAAGTTGAATACATTTTTATATAGTATTTACATATTATAGAATGAATATATATTCTGTATGTAGTCAGAACACGTCTGGAACAGGGGCTTTTTGTACCTCTATTCTGTACAAACGTATGTACATTATTTCTTATAAAAATAAGTTGTTACCTGTTGTTCATTCCAAAAAAAAAAAAAAAACATATGTGTCAACTCAACAAGAAATCAAGTTTATCAGAAACATTTCAAAAACGAGTTAGAACTGCTATCATATTCTTAAAGACATTCTCTTTTCTCGTTTGTATTAATAGGTTATTTCGATTAATTGAATATTGACTCAAATAATTACAGCTGTATTATAGGAAAAAAATACCGGCCACAATCAAGAATAAAAAACATTTGGTGTTTCTGACTACTCTTGAGTTCCGAATAACCGTGCTAGCACGACACCTGTTTCTCGGCGGATTTTCCACGTAGCACGACCTTATTTGGAACCTGCACGAGCCGAGGCGCGAATTTTTTTCAATTTTTTAAAGAATTTTCTGTTGCAAATTTTTATTCAGAATCAACTTTCTTTTTCAAAATGATTTTGTTCATTGTCAATATGTCAATTATTGATATGTCTAAAATCAACATTAAAATTACTGCAAAAGCAAGTAGGGTAGTGCATTATTAGTAATTTGTCAACAATAATCAAAACAAACCGCTGATGATTTCCCGTTATGAACATGCACATTGTGAACCTCCTGTTAATTGTGCATATGTTCATTGTGAACATGGATGTTGTAAACATGTTGATTTCTTAGTAAAAAATATTCGATGTGCTAAACTTTGCAAAATCCAATAGGCACGATTATTAGGAACCTGCACGACTCATGTCGACATCAAAATTTCGCACCTGCACGTTTATTCGGAACTCAAGAGTATGTAGTGATTCATGGTGAGTATGATAGCGGATGTAGTTGATTTTTAATAGTTCTACAACAGATGAACTGGTTTTAGCAAACTACAACTAAATATATCTCTGGGGCTAGTAAAAAGATGGACGTTCTTTCATGGGTCATATCGGCTCCTTGTGCAGTCGGAACATTTATCTGATTGCTCTATAGACAACAACCCTTGCTTTTTTGATTAAAAGTGACTTTTAACAAAAACCGTGCGGTATAGGTCTTAATATGACTCCTAAATATTTGACCGTTATATTTATTAAATAAAAAACTTAGAAGGTATTGGCCTGACAAGCCTTTTTGTACACTCGCAACCTCGACCCTCAAAAAGGAAAGAGAACATTTAAAAAAACAACAACATATTGCTGCTATCCTTCGGTATTTTCCTCGTTGCCAACTTTCAACATTGAGCAGAGTTATTATTTAGATATGCTATACTTTAATAACAAAATTTAGCTCATACCAGTGGCGCCAGAACCATTTGTGTAAAAAGGCTAATTGCAACCCCCTCTACTGTTTGAATAAATGATGTTTCGTGATCTTGTTGTATAATGGTTTGCAAGAATCTTTTAATTTCTTTCTTTATAGTTGGATGCTTCTCTTTCAACACTCTGACAAAGAAAGTACATCATTTAAAAAAGGAACTGGAATACCAAGCGTTTTTCCTTGTGAAATCACTAAACTACTCTTTCTTTTTGGCATGTAGCTGGTCTATACAGAACGTAGAGCTTCCTTATACTAATTTGCACATATTTGAAGCTGTGGGAGCAATTTTTCCTTAAAAAAAGTAGGAGGGCAGACTCGACTCTCAAAAGTTCTTATGAGAATATTGGTTGCAAAACAAACCCATTGAATCATTGATCATGTACAGTCCTATCATAAAAGTTATATCAGGCAATTGTCATTTTGAAAAATTGGTTGAACGTTTTTTTTTACCTGTATTGAATAGTCATAGAAACTATTTCTAGTATGATTTTCAAAAATATCCTTAAAAACTTTGTTATTAAGTTTCTTCAATGAAATGTTCCCGACCTAAAATCAACTCTTCAAATTCTCACATACGATTTCAGTTTTTCCCGTACGAGACATTAGATTTAGAGTCGTTCTAATTTGCATAGGTGACTGGTTTTTCTTAATTTTTGAACATGGACAGGAAGTTATTTTTGTTTACATTCAAGGTATGTACATTGTACTTCTGTGAACATGTGTTAAATGGCTTAACCCCCTCCCCCCTTTTTTTAACATAAATATCACGATTGTCTATGTTCAAATGTATTCTGGTTTTTTTCTATTTATAGTTTCTGGGTAGAGGTTAAGAGACACAAAATTATTACACCATGGCCTTTCTTTTTCCCAACTTTTTTTTCGATGAGAGTAAGCTGAACTAAAAGCACGATTTAAAAAAAGTCAAAAGGTGTAAACTGCAACTATATCCTTGATCTAGTTATAAGCTAAGAAAATATTGTTAGTTCGTTAAGTGTTCAATGAGCTATTTGCCTATACATACGTGTAGTGGCAGCATAAAAAGATACTGGGAATATTTTTTGTAAAAACTTATTGTATAAAATTGACTTTCTCCATAAAATACTTCGCTTTAAATTCTAGTCGTAATATTTCTCAAATAATTAAATAGAAGCCCTGCTATTTAGGAATATATTTAATCATTAATAACAGATTAATAAAAAAAATACGTGTCAATGCAACTTATATTTAATTCAAAATCCTGTTGTTTGCAGACTTATCAATTATCATATTGATCCACTCCAGCCAGAAGGCTCTATAAATTATAATTAATTAATTGATTAATAATAACATCTATTTTTATTCTCAGGCTTTTTCTTTAACATAAATGAACATACACAAACTTTTTATTTAATAATCTAATATATACATTTATTTAACATGATATCGTCAAAATTATTATGAATACACATTAATTAAATAGATGATGCCAAACACAAATTATATATTTTTTATATTCAAACATGATTAATCAGTTAGAAAAAATATTGAATCTTATTCTTAACAGAAACACTCTTGAGATCTTGGTGTTCAACTCAAGATAAACTCATTTTGAAATATTATATTTCACTTTCTTTCTTTAGACTCATTTCATATTATTCAACTTATTCACATATTTGAATTTGCCAAATCAGCCCAGAAATATTATTTGGAGGAGGTTATGCTGGCTTGCCCTGTATTTTCAACAGTTTTTCAACTTTTTTTAAGCTGTAATTTCTCAAAGCTGACTCATTACAATGTACAATTATTATTACAGTATTAAGGATCTCAGAACGATGTTTTCATAGGTTCAATACTCTATGGGCTACAGTGATTGTATCTTTGGTATATTATACATGGATTTTAAAACGTAGTTGTACTTTTATAACTATTACTGCCACTATATTGATTTACTTCTTCATATATCGTTGAAAGTACCTTAATTTTAATTTGTTAAGGCACTTATATCGGTATTTAAATGGACACAATGATATCCTTTCTTAGAAAGTAAAATATGATATTACTTAAGTATAATATTAGTAGCTTAATTTTAATTTGTTAAGGCACTTATATCGGTATTTAAATGGACACAATGATATCCTTTCTTAGAAAGTAAAATATGATATTACTTAAGTATAATATTTAATACATGTACATAGAGTTGAGTAATCAACATAATGGGGATGCAATGAGAAAATAAAAACCCTAGCATTAACAATACAATTTGAATTATCATGTAAAAGCAATTAGAGTATACTTTATAATCTATTTATATAGAATATGCCAGTATATATGTATGTCCATACTTAAATGAAAAGGATACACTTTATCGAGTGATCCACGAGCAATCAATCTCTTCATTGACTCGATCACTCAGAGCGCGAAGTAGGACATGCTCGAATATATCGATGGCTTGGCACACTCTTTAGTGTAAACTCTAGCTTATAACTTATAAGAAAGTGAGACACGGCTTGTAGGATTCTCAAAAGGATCCTCCTTAATGAAGAGACTGTAAATAGGAGCCCAACTATGCTTGAGAGCCTAGTATAGGTTGATTGACATTTGTCATAAGGAGCTCAAGGGATCATCTCCGTTTGGAGCCACGAAGTGATATAGGAAAGGCAACAGATTCACCGTCAAAAACAGTGATGTGGCCCGTAAGAGCTAGACTTTATGACTTGGAAACTTGATTCTTTGGACAAATATTTACATTAGCTCCCATATTCAGGATAAAAGTTAAGGTCTTACCATTTACACTCAGTCGTACAAATACTTTTTTTTCAAGGACCCCTACGATAAATATTGGAGGCATTACATACAACAGCGTTATTTAGATTGTATTGTAATTTAAACACATTTGCAAAGAGATGAGAAATTACACATTTTATTATACTTCAGACATGTGTAACATGTAGCAGGGCAAAGCTTACGTTGGAATTTGTTAGATGATCCACAGAACTTGTAGAAAATCGGTTTTATGTAAATACATATATTTCAAAATACAAATAAAGAGAAATTGAATATTTGGGTGTTTCATTTTACTTTTATTATCAATGGTGAAAAAAAAATTAAGATCGAATGATCAAAATTTGAAACTTGCTTTTTATGAACATATAATTAAAAAAATACATCGTATGAGACTATTTTTACTTAAACATCTTTTTTGAATAATGGAGCCATCTATTTTACTCTGTTTTGCATGAAATTTTACGTATCTTAGAGGATAATCATTTGTGTTCTACTTTCGTACAACTTTATGGTGTTTCTGTAAAGAATTGATCGAGTAAATGCCCTGGCGCTTGGATTGAAAAGTCAGTAGCCTAATCCACATGAAAAAACTTAAAATCTCATATTAAATTTCCTACAAACATTTAGGTAGTTTCTAGCTACGCCTAAAACGATGTTACTACCCCTCAAATAATTATACAAAGAATTATGGTGCACCCGGTATATAAGAAATTTATAGAATAGGATGTAGAATTCATCGCTATCCACTCGTCTATAAAAGTGGAAATATTTGTCATACAGAAAATTTTTCACTACTTAACATGAGTACATTTCATCTTTTAGAACCCTACTAAGAGAAAGAGAAGAAGAAAAATCATCAGCTGATTAAAAAATCTTTATATATATTATATAAAACAAAAGTTAGTTCGTTTGTTCGTACGTCCTTTCGTCACACTCTTTGTGTTCGGCCTAAACTCAGAACTGGCCGCTTTTAGAGAGCTGATATTTTCCATGAAGGATTATGAATGGCTAAAAATGGTTATAAGCGTATTGGCAATCCTTTATTTCCATTAATTATAGCAAAGAAAACACATTAAATTAACATTTTCAAGTAGCCATGGACATCCCAACATCCAAGAGGATAATAGTTCAAGGTAGTATAATAGTATTTCAAAGAGATGTAAAAAAAACATTCTTGGCGGCGAGCAGCAAACACACTTAAACATATCATTAGACTAAAGACAAGCTTTATTATTATACTTTTGATCTTTTTTAACGTTGTCCCCATTTTTTCTTATTTCTATTTGTAGATGACACATCTGGTAAATGTGTTTGTTTTGACAATATAATTAAGATAAAATAAGATATAAATTATATTTATTTATAGTAGCTTTATCGTGAGTCTTTGATTTCTAGTGAATCTTAGATGAACGATTTCTTCTTGATAAAGGGTTCCTATCGGACGATAAAAAGCTGAGGGTATTAACTCTTTAATACATTCCTTATTAATCCATTTTATGTAATATTCAAGGAGTTATTATAAGTACAATGGATTTGGCCAACTTTTGGACCTACTCCAGTCCCCTATGCTCCTAGGATTCCCCTTAGGTAAAAAAAGTCTGGAAATGAAATTTGCATTAAAAACATTAGCTTTAATTATTTATTAATGCACAAATTGAGGTTCCTTCTAGGCTTAACTTAAAGTTGAAGTTGAAAAATGGGCCAAGTTAGCTCAAAAAGTAGGGTTCGATTTCTCAAAAACCCTCGAACTCTCGAAAAAAAAATTACAGATTTGAAACCAGCGAGAAAAACTAAATAACTTTATTAAAACTTATATCCCTTAGGATTTTTGACTGTTGACCAGTGTTATTTGAAAAAAAAAAAATGTAACATATATATATATATATATAATTTTTTTTTAATCGACCTATTAATACTTTTTTTAAACCATAAAAACCTTTTTGGCCAAAACATAGTTGAAATCAGCCATTACCTACAAGTGAACAGTTGAAAAAGAATAAATTTCTTGAAAAATGAGGTTCTTATTTCCAACTTTTTAAACTAGAGTTTAGAATGAGGAAAACTTTTATGGATATAACAAATCTAATATTAGAAAAACACACATGAAAAAAGATTTAAATAAAAAATGAATAAAAGCAACAAAATTTAAAAATATGTTTTATATTTTTGAAGTCTTTACTTATTATATCTATTGAACTTTATTTTATTTTATAAATAAATTATATTATGCAAAGTTTCATAGCTCTAGAAACACCTGTCGTAATTTATATGTATTTATGCATAGAAATTAGTAATTTATGTATAAATATTATGCATGTGTCATACTTTGAGTTTCACCATTTTCAAGTACTTAATATTATAGAGTGCTTAATATAAAAGAAGATGACTTTTTTTTTCACTAAAAAAATCATCTTGTTCAACCTTAAAAACAACAACTATACAAATTAAATGTAAATATTTTAAATTTCACATAATCATTACAATCAAAATGTGATCAAACTCATTTCTCAGAGACATATAAAAATAATAAGTTACATTAATTTTTAACACGAAGTTGATAAACGTAGAGTGTCCAATATATATTATACAAATTGAGTAATCTCAATTTCTAAGAATACTTTAGTTAGTTTTTGCTGTTCTCAATTTGAGCTCAAAGACATTGGATTCTTAGGCCTTCTTGAAATGTCAAAATAGAGGACTCTGTATTCTCAATGTCACACTTACTCTTTAAAATATATTTATACATATTATAAAAATAACTAAATGTATGCATCTGCTTTGTGAGATTTCTAGGTTACAATAATTCGAGTCTGATTTAACCACCATATTCACTACAAGTCAAAATAACTTTATCTGTAGTGTTAATAATATGTTTTTAGGTTGGAAAACACTTCTTAATTTATGTTTGTATCTCTTTATTCTCAGATGTTGATTTATTAGTGACAATAGATACAAATTTTACTAAAAGTATCATTTGTTTAAGCATCTTTCATAGAATAGTTAACCATATCATAAGATTTTTACCAAATTATTTCATAAAGACTACACTTAACAACCATTTACCTATGTTAGTCCTTTTACTGCCTTGCATTTCATTTATGGAATAAATCTTATTATGATGAATAAAAAAAGTAATCATAGATATTTTGATTTGTATGGTTTTACAGTCATTATTTGATAGTAAAAGAAAAGATTCAGATGGTTTTGATCATTTTGAAAATCATTATTAATTCAAAGAAAGAATCCTTCACGCCAAGGGCAAAAACCTTGATGAGCGCCTCTATTACTCAAATAAAATAGAAATTAGTGTTAAACTAATAATTTGATATAGTTTTTGTTGTGAACATTGCTTTCTTAAATCCCATAATGTTATGACTACATATATTTGTTGAAAAAAAGGGATTTCACCCAAGCATCAATCACTTCAAAGTCTTGTCAGTTGATAATTAATCAGCAATATATTTATGCAATGATAAACACATTATTTCCTCCTGTTTTGAAGGGTTTAAATGCTTTTCCCTATTATTTCCTGTATTGTTTTAAATATCATTCAGAAAACAATGGCTTTACATGTCAGAAATCCCAAATTTTTTGACAATGGGACTTTCATTATGAGGTTTAAGACAAAAATGACGAGGAAATCATTTTTGTTACTCATTTGGGATTCAATTAAATATTGTGATTGTATTTGTTTATAAGTTCTTGGAATTTCATAATTAATTTTATTAACCACAAAGAAAGAAAATTAAAAATTAAAACTAGTAATCGTTTCGTTGACTACCTAGACAGCCGTGGGTATCATATTTGATATACCATCATTTCAAATAATCATTTTTTTTCTACAATCGTGTATGAACAGGCTCAACCAAGATTAGACATGAATGCACAACATTAGAAAGGAATGATGCTCTGTATCATATGTAATGAACAAATCTTAGCCATAGGGCAGCGGTCAAGAAAATTAGAAATCAATCTCTGTACTATGCCTCGTGAGAGATAAAAGGAACTATTAAGATTTATCAGCTTTGATATTCGTTCCACAGGATCACAAAGACACCCAAAACGACAAGTTCCCCTTGATTTCAACGTCATGGGGGATCGATTCCTCGAAAATTATAAGTCAGCATACAGACCAGGTGAAGATATTACCATGAATGAGCAACTATCCCCAACACAAACTAGGTATATCCACTTATCCAACATAGAGCTAATAAGCCCTAAAAGTGAAAGAAACAGCGAAATCAGGGTTCAAGTCTAACAACAACTCATGGAGCCACAATTGAAGCAGATGAATTAGAAAACTACAGTTCTCTTCATCTTAGTTTTTTTCTTCTTTTTTATATTGATGGATTATCTCTTGGATATATTATTTGTTTAATGTTAATTAATGCTTAGAGCTCATAAACATATCATTGCTCATTTCAAAATGCTACATATAGACGTCACTAAGGTTATTTATATGTACATATATATATATGCTATTACAACCAATGAATAGTATATTAACAATTAATTATCTCAGTTTGTTGATAGAAAAGTAATATATGTACACACTGGTGTAGTGAGGGCCTCAATATATGGGGGGATGCCCCAAAAATATATTTACTTATTAAATAATTATAAAGGCTTATGTGTAATATGCTACTAATAGTGTGGAAAGTTAGAGGCTGTAGCCCCCCCCCCCTTGCGAAGACCTCAGTTCTCTCTACAGGGGAGCTGAATATCCATTTGCTTAGTTGTAAGCCCTCTTAATCAAGAAGGAATCGTTTCAAACTGTCCCCATTGCATAAAATAACTTCCATTTCGTATGTATATATATTAAAATCAATTTCTAGATCCACTCTATATAGTATAATTTTTCTCTTCCTTTTTATTATCACAACATAGATATAGTGACATCATTATCTTGCTTCTGAATGACATAAGAACAGAGTCAAAAATGATACTATCACATTAATACACTACAATACAAATAATTTTGACATCATTACTTCAATACATCATCATAATTGTGTCATGCGGAATTGATACAACCACAAAACTTGAAAAGAATATCAAAAAGTATGTAAAAAATCAAAAAGGTTTTCCCCTCTCCTGTATGTATGTACTTTGTGCTGTATTGAAGTTATTTGCATTGTATTTTCAATATTTTATTATTATGTAGGGCCACATAGGTACCTTAATGTATTTACAAAACATTCAATAGTTTGTTTTTGTTGCTTTACATATCATTTGTCTTGATCAAGAATATAATTTATCTTTGTCAAAATCCATAGAGGGAACACAATATATTCAAACAACTATATTATATTGATGTTTTTTAATAGTGTATACATATACATGCTATTATTTATTTAAAAACGATGGATTCAAAGCAATTTCGTGTGTTGATACATATATCATTGCTTTTTGATGGAAAAAAAACACCGTTCAAGCCCAAGCTTGGCTTGAAAAATGTTATCCGGACTCTGTCCCATCGAAAACAGCCATCAAACGATGGTTTGCAGATTTGAAACGTGGTCGTACGGACACCGATGATGCTGAACGGCCATTTGGTCGGCAAAATGAGGCGGTTATTCCGGAAAACATTCAAAAAACTCTGAAATGGGTGCTGCATTTACTCACACCAGAGCAAAAACAACAACGAGTAGATGATTCAAGGAGCTGTTTGGAGATGTTCACGCAAAATAACAAGGAGTTTTTGCGTCGGTTCATCACAATTATATATATATTATTCAATACATTTGAATTAATGAAATGATTCTACATACTATACAATTAAAATCCCAGAATTTACCTCCACCCCCCCCCCCCACCATCTATGTACGCCTCTGTTGGCACCCTTGATACTTGGTATGTTGATATGTACACACATATATTCACAATTACCAATATTTTTTAATAAAAACACTCATTACTTTTTGTTTGTAGATAATATACTTTTGTTGAGATAATTCTATACCCATGGTGGTGTAGAGTTTGAGATATTATGATATTATGTAATACCGGGTAATTACAGATACATATGTTTTATGAACGTGATACGTGTAAGTAGGTTCCTAATAAATTCATACCCCTTCTTTCCATTCTTATTTTTAAAGAGATATATTTAGTGATGTCATGTTGTAAACGTTTTTAAAGTAAGTATGTAATTGGTAGTTATTGACAATATTTAATAGTACTCAATGAATCTTTAGAATCTGCAAATGATTTTATATCGTTGGCTAGTATGACTAATGAGTTTATAAAATTTAAATGAAATATAATAAGAAATATTTGATTTTTATATTTTGTCACTGAAATATATTTTGGATATGAGTATAGACATTTATTTAATCTAATAAATATATAGACATATTTGTATTCTTGAATGAATGTGGAGACAAATGGGTTATTTAAAAATAATAAGCCAAATCGGGCTTGTAAGAATCAAAAAAAGAGATAATCAACCTGGTAACTCTGACAATTTCATGAATGTTGAGAGGGAAGCAGCTTGAGCTGTCATGACGTTTTACTGAGCTACAAGCTGCTATCCTCCTTTATATATGTATACAACAATAAATAATAACATAGATGAGA
Organism: Lepeophtheirus nordmannii; assembly: GCA_963680855.1. Lineage (NCBI taxonomy): Eukaryota > Metazoa > Arthropoda > Copepoda > Siphonostomatoida > Caligidae > Lepeophtheirus > Lepeophtheirus nordmannii. Next base: position 14,377,430 of record OY804523.1, read on the forward strand.
GGAAGAAAATTAACTGAAATTAATGTCAGGAAATAATATATTTTTAACTAATAATAATTATACGAGGACTTGAGCCCTTTTTGTTTACATTTTATTTGCTTTATTAAACTTAATGCGTGTATTCCTTCATGCAAGATCTTTACTATCAGGTAGATGTTCTCCCCTCAGTAATAAAGGAAAAATGATAACAACTTTGGAAAACAAAAAGACCTGTTCGAAGAGCCAACTCCACAAAGTCTCGCACTCGGCATTTTGCATATTATTTACATTCCTATACGTGCGTAAGTTAAGCTATAAATCCTAAGCTCCCGGTATGTAAAATAAAAAGATAGCAAATATTAACCTGGTAATCCTATCAACTTGACGAATGTTTGGGAGGAGAGCAAAGTTAGTTGTCATGATATTTTACAATATCAGCTATTTTCTTATCCTTTCACAAGGGGAAATGGTGTTCTTGGAGAGGGGCAGGAAGGAAGGAAATAAGCACAATTTCATATCCATCAGAAGATTATATTATATCAAGAATTTTAATTTACTCGATTAGGGATTTTATTGATAAACTATTATTTATATACAGAGAATATTACGCCATTAAGCGTGGTTAGTGCTATTTGTTGCAAATTGCCAACCACAAAACTTTGCATTTTAAAAAATACTTGAGATTTACAGCCTTATACGTAAACAAGTCTGTGAAATCCAAATTTATAGTACAGGATGCCTAACTATTTATAAAAACTACAAACTAATTCAGAAGTTAAACCATGTGAGATTACCAAATATGCTTCCTAAAAATGGGAATGAAATGTCCGAGAACGAATTTTGCAGGAATTGGATCTAACAGAAACGTATGTTTTTACAAATTCTTCTCACTGCCTTTACCTATATACTTGATACATGTAAATTTTTTGACCTACATGGATTTAACATCACGATCATTTCTCATGTAAATGATGTTTCTTGTGAGTTTTTTTATAAAGATGCTTTAAAAAAGTTAACAATAATAATTGTCTAAAAGTAATTGAATTTTTATTTTATGTAAACTTCAAGAAAAACTATTGTGTTAAAATATTATATGCTTACATACATACATTACTAAATTTGTAATGAACGAATGTTATACATACATATATTGAAATATGACTATTATTTACTTTGTATAATTATATTGACTCATTATATTTGTACAGTAAAGAAATTAACATTGTTCACTTAAGAATATTATGTTAAGGATAATTATATTATTTTGAGGAAACATACAGTTATATTGTAAATATGCATGTCCGTATCAAAAATACATAGAAACACGGTATAAGGACAATAAATGAAATTTTTTGATTACATAAATATTGTATCAAGTATTTATTGAAATATCGAAATATTTAATGCCTCATAGATAGATACTTAGACTTAAGGAGGGTTTACAATAAGACGTAAAGGGAGGTGTTGCATTGCAAAAGCGTGTACACGCGTCCACTTAGCTCAAGGAGTCAAGTGGACTCAAGAAATTAACATTACCCATGCAAGTAAGTTTGAAGACTCTTGATAAAGCTTCGCGACGCGACGATTCCCCTTGGGTTGTTTTGCAAATCCATCTTTAGTTAACATCACTAGCACCTATTGATGTTGTTTTATAATAAAAATCATTTAGACTTATAACCAGACATTTTTTTAAGGATTTTGTATTTATTTTGACCCATCTTATAAATCACTAGCCGGCTAGAATGAGGTTGTGCCTCATAAGGCATAACTAGGGATAGGCATTTTGTTGAGGTGAGAGTGCATGCCTGCAATTAATATCTGGCGCCTCAACATTTTATCTCTGATTCTTGTTTGACAACTTCCAACTTTCTTAAACTCAACACCATCTTAATCTTTTTTTTTTTTATTCTTGGTATGTAGATTGGAGTTGAATTGTGTTAGAAAACCAACCCTTTTTCCCAGAAATTTATTTTTCAAATGCAAGAAACAACAATTCTACTTATAGGTATATCTCAAATTTAAAGTCAGATAAGATCAGTTCACCGCCTCATTTGAAAGAGATTTGTACATCCATTTTACAACCTTGAACTCTACCTATATGCTTGTAAAATATCATAACGTTTCAACAATAAGGAACATTCTTCTTCAGGTATTTGAAGAATTGTATCAGTTCTTAATTTAGGACGTAAAAACTGTCATATCCTGTTTGGTTCTGTCCCTTTTATCGGTTCTTGAAAAGCACAAAAAATATATATTTACATAATATATGCATTTAAATATTGAACGTGAAAGGTAGAAAATACTTTATAATTTCATGGTCTTAAAATATGAGATCCTTCTACCATCTCCTAATTGGATTTATTGAATAAAGTAATTTTAAAGTTTCAAGTCAAATTGAAACTCCTATCAATTTTATCCAAGTGTATTGTCCATTTTTAAATTAATAATTCCAATAATTTGTCAAATAATTTTATCTATATATTCTATGCATACTAAATAAGTAATGAAGAAAGATAAAAGGAGGTAAATCAAATAAGGACCCACTTTAGGAGAGAAACAGTGACTTTATTTTCAAAATAGAGTAGGTTATGTATGTAACATTATAATTTGGTCATTAAAAACTGATTTCTTGATAATTTAAAACATAAATTCAAATGTCAAAAGCTAAATGATTTATATTTTTCATAGTGCAGTCAGTAAACGATATGGAAACACCTTAAGAAAGCTGTTTTTAGGGTTCTCAGTCATTCTACTTTCTCTAGATCAAAGATTATGTTACGACTAGAACTGTAAATAATTTAGGGGAGAAAATAAGCCGAATTGTCATTGTAACTCTGGCAATTTGATGAGTGATTGTGAGGATAGCAAAGTTATCTCTCATAACATTTTACTATATCAGCGATAGACGTACTCATATTGCTCAATGATTGAAGCTATTTAAGCTCCTATAGGGAGTATAATAAAGTCAGATGTAAACCAAAATTACTCTGATTACTGTCGTATCCGTATCCAGCATTGGTGGCAGCGGTTGTTGTATCCAACAATTATTATCTTATTACCTTTGAATAATTAATTTAACAACAAATACGCTTAATTGAAATGGACTGACCTTCAAAATATTGAATAGTCAAATTATCAAGCGACTAGAAAATATATCTTATTTTTGACTCTTGCAGTATACCCAATACCTAGAAATCATAGGTAATATAAAATCAAAGTAATCCTCGGAATTGCTTGGTTTTTTTTTCGAAATTTTAGGATCACAAAAGTTGTCTTGAATGACAAACCCCATGGTCACAACCCTAAAATCTATTTCCAATTATAATTCGATGTTTATATCCTTATATATATAAATATGGCAATTCTAACATTATTCTTCTAGATCCTGATAGAAACAAAATTTAGAATTTTATGTTGTTTTAAAACCTAAGCATCCTCCGATACCCTGTAGCTTACCCATTCCTGACTGTTCGTAACAAATTTGTATAAAAATGTCATCCAATACATATGTATTTAGGTAAAATTAATTAAGGATCCCCAAATATACATATGATTTGCAAATGTGAGTGATATCAGGTATATTATTATATTTCAATTTTTGACTTATAAGGTACTTTTAACAATATATTGTTCCTCATGTATCTATGTATGTATTAACAAAGCCTTGGTCTTGTTGTATCTTCCCTTGCAGGTTGTCTAGTCTAAAAATTAAAAATTTATTGGCTCACCAAAATTGTCACTGTCGATCAGACTGACAAATATTCAAATGATAAACTGGAAAATGTTTGATACAACCGGTGTATCAAATTATATATTTTGTAAAATCAACGTTGTATTCATGATACTAGTGAACTACCAATTGGCAACCTTGCTGACTCTCAAGGTCATGTAATATTTACCTTTCCTTTTTCTTACATATAAATGTTTTATTGTTACAGTGGTGCCACATGGACAGATTTTCAGCTAGATTCAGCTGAATTTTACCGTATTCAGTATATATATATATATTTTAACGTATTCAACTCTTTTTGACCAATTTTCAGCAACATGAATTATGATCATTGATTCTTTATATTCAATTGTTTTGAATACTAAAAGATTAGATTTTGAAATTTAATTAGATGACGAATTTATAATTAAATACTCTTAGAAAAATAGGTCTTAGAAGGCTGAGTATGGAAGATAATCTGCTGCAAAACCTTCATAAAAGCATTCTTAATCTAGATAAAGATATATTGTTCTTCAAATGTATAACGTTTATAACAGGGCTTCTGTTGAAATAGAGATAGACTTTAGAAAGGAATGAGGAAAATGTTTCATATATATATATTTATTTATATTTTTTTAAAGAAAGGATAAAGCATTTGTTGATTATATAGAAAAAGAAGTATGAGAAGAAATCTCAACTATGGCATATATAATTAATCATTATTTTTATATTTTATATCGCATTTAATGAATGCTTACCCTGTTATTTATATCAAATATAAATAACAGTTCTTTTAAAACAAATTTAGCTGTTTTTTTTTGTTTTTTTTGCTATTCACAGTTAACATCATTTTGCCAATTTTTAATAGTTTTTAAAAGCTGTTTGAAACCAATTTCCTCATAACCCATCTGATAAGAATGTTTATATAGTTCAGTTGTGTGTCAGCTCGGAATAAATAAAGGTATTTAGATCGTATTATTAACCCCTAATTCTGTTATAATATCGAATTCAATGTAGAAAGAAAGAAAGAAAGAAAGATAAGGGAATAACCTGAAAAATAATATCTCCCTTCACACGTCAAATAAATTGACCATTTCTCTCTAAGGGTGTCCGGTAAATTTATCGACGTCAATTCATCGATATCAATTTATCGACGTTAATTTTTCGATAGGTAAATTCATCGATCATCAATTCATTGACCGTCAATTCATCGACCATCAACTCATCGATTTGTAAATTCATCGACTTTGAAACTCTTACAAAAAATCGTTAAATAGATGTATTTTTTAGATTTTGAAGGTTGTTGTTTTGTTATCCCAAGTTAACAGAGGTTCCTTTAACTTAATAAACCCCTCTCCTTGCAAATTGAAGGAAGCAGCAAAAACAATGGTTTAGTAGAATAAGGTGGTTTATTTCTATCAAAGTTAATTAGATTTAAAATAATAACCGATAGATGTGAACTTGACGAACGTAAAGAAGCACTCAAATGGGAAACGACAAATTCCAAATAAAAGCTAATTCATATTGTGATTAACAATGTAACCAAAGGCAACAATAGGTATACATGAATGTACTCTAAGCTGTTGAAATTATTCATTAGGAGAAAAAAGTCTATGAATTTACAAATCGATGAATTGATGATCGATGAATTAACGTCGATAAATTGATATCGATGAACTGGTGTGGATAAATTTTCCTAGACCCATCTCTAAGAGCTCTGCATACTTTTATTTTCAAAATGAAGACAACCTCTGAACACAAAGACGTCACAAATCGTAGCTCCTACAAGAGAGATATTATTTTTATTTTAAGAATCAATTTTGGAAGCCCGTCTTGCCATTTTCCCTTCTACAAACAAGAAACTTTTTGTTCACAGAACCTCATCATTTTGAAATTTAATGATCCATGATATGTACAAAGAGTTCTTAGATTAAAGTTGACCCTTTGTTTGATGTGTTATGATCGTGTAATGTGAGAATTTATTTACTCTACATGAAATGATTTAATTTGCAAGTATACTATATCAAGTTATGAGATGTAGGTAGTTAAATTTTCTCCCTCTTTAAATTCTACATGAATAAACTTGCATACATTTTATATTATGTCATTTGAAGAACATATTTATGCAAATTATTAATGCATTTTGACTTGATATTAAAACATACATATATGCATGCATGCATAATTTGTTATACACATGCATACCTACAAAGACTTATTTGAAGAGCTAGCATATCCTTATGACATCTCTTAAATGAGATGTCAAATAACTAATTTAAAAATTATAGCTAATAAAATATACGTATTTCCAATAGGACAGGAAACAAACAACGAAGATTAAACCCCTCAGCTAGATAAAGAAAAATGGGTTGGACAGTTTCATAGAGAATCTCAAGATTATGCAAGCTACTATAACCCCTAAGGAGTCGATAAGAAAACTTCACTCTCACATCACTAACCCTCACTATAATATCACTCAATATACACCTACCCGGGGGCAGAGTCAGCATCATTAACCCCTGGTGTGGTGTTTATCTATTCCCTTTCAGATACAAAATACTGTAAATGATATGTTGCACAAGGGGATTTTCGTTGCAACTCCCTACCGTGGCTTCAGAGTTAAAAAGAGCAAAATAATTCAAGCATTAGTTGATTTTTATTTATTAAATATACGATTCATCACTGCTAAATTGATGCTTCTTAATTAACCATTGAAATAAAATTATTAAAACTTCATAACGTAATGTTAGGTATTTTCCTTCGTTATGAATCATTTTTTTAGCAAACCAATCATGAAGAGAGCTAGTTTTATTTATTTTCAAGAAAATTTGAGGTTTTTTTATAAGGTTGTGCTAGTTAGCTCATTGTTTTTGAACAATCGGAGTCATGGCATGTCCAGCTTCAAAATGACAAAATCATTAAAATAACCATGTGAAATAGCATGTCTTCTAATTGGTGGTTGAGCCTTAAAAACAGAAGATGAATTTATTCGGTAACAGGACAGCTATCCAGCAATACTTTCACACTAGTATTTCTCTCTCGGGATCCCAAGATCCCGGGTTCTTACACCTGTGGGAAATTCCTGGGAAATATTTATTTTCAAGGGAAATCAAGCATTTTATTATACCATAATATAGGCATCATTCAATTATGTTATATAATAGGCATTGAAAAAAGAAACCCATTATTTTTGTATGAAATTGAATTATTTATTTAGCTCCATTTTGCATCCAGTCTTAGTCAAGCGGTTCCATATAGTTTTTGTGCAATGTTTAGCTCCTGCACAATCAAAACAGTGCTTATATGACGGTCGGACTCGACGATTTCCATTATTCTATCGACATTTTCAAAAAAAAATATGGCCTTCCAGAGGTTGGTGCATCTTTGACATCAAAATTATTGGAACGGAATCGAAAAAACCAAAAATTCGCTTGATTGACTGTAACCATAAACACTAATCACATTTTCAGCCGCCTTGCCTGTGTCGAAAATACAAGCCCCTGTAAAATATGGAATATTTTCTCTTTGACGCGCGCTCTAACGCTGAGTCAAATTAAGAAAAGTTTTATGATAATAATTATTATCATAAAACTTTTCTTCTTTTATTACGGAATCTTACATTTTAACGCCATCTAGCACAAACATTACTTGTACTTATACAACACAAGATACATATTACTAAATCCATTGGACAAATAATGGATTTCTTTTTACAACACCTATTTAACTATAATTAATTCATTAAATTAAAGATTAAATACTTATTGTAGAATAACTTGGTGGAAAGTTTTTACGATGTGTGCTTTGCAAAGGATGTGGTATATGCATTGATAATGAGTTACCAAAATGGTCCAAACATTGAAACTTTACATTAACAATGTACGTTCCTTGTTCCTTTTGTCTTTTTTCCTTTCCTTTACACTTGTGCATCATGTATGTATGTAATTTATGGATAACAGGAAAAATAAAATAGATACTCAGAATTGACCTAAAAAACTCACTATATTGAGTAAATGGCACAATATGAGCTCAATATTTGGAATGTAATTTGTGTTTCGTGTACATTTCAGATATTATATACTTTTAATGCATATAAAGAATCACATGTGATGTTGACTTTTGGCTTGCGACTTTCTATCCAAGTTGTGTATGTCACAATTATTCAACATGCAGCTTCTCTAAAAATGAATTTATCATCATTTACTATTCAAGCTTTCTTCTTTTTTTTTTGTAAATCGAGTTGTGTAACAGTATTTAAAAAATGAACTGCACAGATATTTTGAAAATAAAAATTTTCATTTTAGAAGAACATGAGTACAAAATACGGAAATATCCACCTCTCAAATTGAGAACACATTAACGTGATTAAAATATTGATCATTTTTTTTTTTTTTAAATCTTATAATTAAAATTTATGGTAAGGCTATTATTTTTGTTTTAATAATTGTTTAATTGAATATTTATATACATATATGTATATATATATATATCAAATTAGTGATTATATTTATACCTTCTATTTCTTTTTAATATTATTTTTGTATAGTGTATTTTACTCCTTAATTACTTAATTAATTTATAAATAAATACAGATCCCCAAGACTCCTTTTTATCATCTTATTGACCAAATATCAAAATTATAACAAGCAAATAGTTAGTTATTATTACTTACTGTTCCAATGGAGAAAGCATGAACAAACATTGGATCTGTCATAAATATTTTCTTATTTATTTATTTTTAAAATGTAATAATAAGCAATTAGATCTTAGCTATACTCGAGCAAAAGTATTGAACAAGGGGTGTCAAACTCATGTCACATCGTAGCCACATACGACCCCTAGGTAGACGTTGTGGGCCGGATCATTAAGTTTATAGCATACTTAGCTATAAATAACCAAAATAATATCATGTCTTACCTTTGTTTTGATTTAAAGAAGAACAAGGACATTTTGCTAAACTGAACTAAAAATTTATTGAACAACACATAACAAAACATTTAACAAAATTGCAGATACTTTAAGTAACTAGAAAATCGAAAATTATAATAATGAACTTTACATGAGATTAAATGATAATTATAAAGAAGGGTTAACATGCACCCCTAGCGGATAATTCATGAATTACATTTATTAAAAAATTTAATCCATGTCTTCTATGTATTTTCTCCACTTACAAATTATCCTGCGGGCCTGATTGAACCTTCTTGCGAGCCGTATGTTTGATACCCTTGTATTAAATTCATTTAAATGAGTAGTGGAAATGAAGAAAAATATAAAAATATCTGCACGTTATACGCAAATTAGAGCAATATAATATCAATAATGTTGAAAGGTATATCTCTTATTGACAACATTTAGTCCCTTAAAAACCTTGTATCTTAATTCAACACCAGAATTTTTAAGAAAGAACCATTGAAAATCATGTTTTTTGGTATTTTATATTTTTTCAAATCAATGTTTAAGGAATTAAAAATGCAAAATAAAAATATCTTATGATATTCCAAACTTGTGTCATTTCGATACACCCTAATACGGATGAAAACGAGTAATTGGAAGTTGTTTACATAGATATATACCATGAAAATTCATTTGAAGTATTCACTACAGTTGTTGTATGTACATATAAAAAAGGCTTTATAAACTAAAAATAAATAAATGTAGGACAAGGTAAACAGCCAATGGTGTCACTCGATACCCCTTACTTACTTCAAACATATTGAAACATAGAATATCTATTCTGCATACATATAATACAATATGGCTAGTAATCCTAGTAATTAATAAAAATGTGTAAACTGTCAAACATGTCCCATTTTTTTCTCTTTCTCTAAATTTTTCATTAGTCCCTTTTTCTTGCTTTTCAATTAAAAAAAGAAAAGAATTTAATTATACTTCTGTTTAAGTAGATATATATCTAAGTCAGGGATTCCCAAATAGTAACAAGAAAAATCTATGGAGGTTTATATTGTTAGTTAATGAGTATTTCAGCTTCCCTAGCGAACAAAAAAAAAGTCAATTTGTACTAAAATTGTTCATATGATCGTTAGACATGTGCAAAAAGTTGAGATAGCGTTGAGTTTAAGGAAGGAAAGAAAAGTATCAGATGCTACACTTACCTTCATGATCAATTTGAATTAAGCCTTCTCAGTATCATTTTTAAACATCATTTATTGATAAATAACATCATGAATTCATTGTACCGACTAAAAGTTTATATTAACTTTGATTAAAACGACAATTGATTATTGAAAATTATGATTAAAACGTTTTTGTTACATATAAGGTCCTTGGGTCATTTTGACCCATGCACTATTACTGAAGGCGTCAATGCAAGAAATTGCGTCTAATTTTTCTTTTCGTTGTCATTTTTCAAATGCATCGCAGTTTATTATAGTATTCAACATGAGTAGTTCAAAAAATATATGAATACAAAAGACTATAGAACTAATTTTTCAAGAAATCCAAGATCAAAGTGAGTATAAGAGCGTTGATCCATCTGACGTTGAAGACCATTTGGATTTTGAATCAACATCTGAATCTTCTATGGACGTGGACTCAGAATTATCACCACATCCACATGAATCAAATCAAACTATTTATATATCCAAGAATGGAAAAATAGAGTGGACAAATTCACCTACACGACAGCCTCCTCTAAAATCAGAAGATATAATCAAGATGAAATCTCGTCCTACGAGGTATGTCTTGGATATACAATCTTCATTTGACCTCTTCTTATCTGACTCTATTCGAAAAATAATATTAGATATGACAAATCTTGAAGGGGGACGCGTCTTCGGTAATGAGTGGTCGGTTATCGGCAAATTAGAACTAAATGCCTATTTTGGGATCCTTATTCTTGCAGTTATATATAGATCAAATGGAGAGGCGACCGAAAGTCTTTGGACCCCTCAAAGAGGGAGACCAATATTTCGCGCGATTATGCCATCGAAGAAGTTCAAAATTTTGTTCAGAGTTCTTCGATTCGACGACCACCAACAAGAAACCATAGACCTCAGAAAGATAAATTGGCTCCGATCCACGAAATATAAGATAAATGGGTCGAAAGGCTTTCCTACTCTTACAATCCTGGACCAAATGTAACTGTGGACGAGAGTCTAGTTGGATTTAGAGGTCGTTGTCCTTTTTGACAATACATCCCTTCAAAACCAGCAAGGTATTGGATTAAAATTTCGACAGCATGTGATATAGTGTCATCTTATGTGTGGAACATGCAAATTTACACCAGAAAGTTAAGTGGGGAATTTGGTGAAAAAAATCAAGGGGAGCGGGTAGTGCTGGACATGTCTAATGGTCTACGTGGTCAGAATATTATTTGTGATAATTTTTTTTACATCTTATAGCCTGGAACAAAAAATTCTTCAAAAACAATTGACGATAGTTGGTACTGCTCGAAAAAATAGAACTGTTCTTCCAAAAAAAATCTTAAATTTGAAAGGGAGGCAAGTAAATTCCTCGATTTTTTTATTTACAAACACAACAAGCCTCGTTTCCTACACACCGAAAAAGGGAAAAAATGTTGTACTTATGAGCACACAACATTAAGGGACACAACATAAGGAACGAAGTAACCACTATTAGAGAAAATCGTAAGCCTAAAATCATTTTGACTATAATTCGAACAAAGGTGGTGTAGATTATTTAGATAAAGTATTAGCGTGCTACTCAAGCCAAAGAACCTATGATTATATTTTACAATATACTGGATTTTTCAGCTTATAATGCTTTCACAATTTGGATGGAAATTAATCCAGAGTAGACAAAACGCTGGCAATGACGAGACTTCGAAAAAATGTACGCAGAGAATGTTGTACATCTCTCCACTTCCAAGTCCTAGTCTTACACAGTACCAACGACAAAACTCTAAACTAAAGTTTACCCTTTTGCCATTCTAAAAAACGACCAGTAAATGTATTTATGTTTCAGGACTAAAAGGAAACGTTGCCAGGTTTGTGGACCTCTGAAGGATTCTTATATATATATATATTATCTTAATCATTAGAGACTAAAAAAGAAAATAAATCAATTAAATTTACGTAAAAATTTGTTCTAATTTATATTCTGCATAAGAAATATACCCATGGGTCAATTTGACCCAAAGGAGCTTCAACAGGGTATAAAAGTAAACACCGTATGAGGGTTAAAGTAAGTTATCACTATGTTATCATAGAAGAACAAAATTAACATTTTTGTCATTAGTATATTTCAGATATAACTATATATAGCAATTTTAAGGATATACATAATATATCATAAGCAAGTGTCTTCTTTTGAATATATTAAGTTTTATTAACAATAAAAATAAAACATTATATTTCATAAAATTAGCTTAAACTTACTAAACCTTCCTTACTGGAGGTGCTGTGTTACCTCACCCCAGTGTCAACGGTCCTGATTATTATTTTTTAAGGTTAAAATGATATTTTTTTTAATAATCGTATAAAACACGAGGTTGCGAGGTATTTAGTCAATACAAGTTGCGTCCTATAAGGTGAATAATAAATTAATTTTTGTAAGTAATAGTAATTACTTATTTATAATAAAACATGTTTGGCCCACATATATTTACATATAATTAGCTTTGGTTTGAGAGCATCCGGGCCTAGTCATATCAAGATATACTTATATTGCTTTAATTTGTACAATGTATAGTTATAAAATCATAAGCAAACACTTGTCTGTAGAGACCCTACTCAAATCGACACTGCATATGATATACCTTATTGATAAATTACACAAATCGACAAAAAAAGTTATGTAAAAAGTTACTACCAGTGATACTCGAGTTTTAAAAGTCTTACAACTATTTAATCTAAAACTAAACAGAAATTATAATAGCTAAATCCAGGAATGTTTGACTAGTAGTTCTAATTTCTATCATAAAATATTTATAATCGTCAAAATTTTCTTTTCTTGAAAATAAATTTTCAAATATCTCAAACTTATGTTTATTATAACTTAATTATTTTTGCAATCTATGATGAGAACTTCGATTTGCAGTTTTATCAAAAAGTTACAAGTTTTGATTATTCGAGTTTTTCTAATGAAAACTTGAAAATACTCGAAAGGATTAATTTTGCTCATGACACATCACTATTTATTATGCAAGGTTAAAAAGTAAAATTTATGTGAACTTGAATTGTATTAGGTCGATTAAAGTAGAAAATAAATGAAAGAGACCACGAAATCGGTACAAAATCATACGTGCATCGAATAGAAAAGAAAGTAGACAGTCTAGCAACACACCCCAGATTATATTGTGAAATATTTAAATATCTATGAACTACTATTGGTTGAGCGTTTATCCAGGAAAATGAGACAGCTCTTTGGGACAATAAAACCATAAAGTTTGATGTTATTTATTGCTTTTACATGATAATAAAAGTGTCTTCAATATTTCTTAGGTACCTGCAAATCCTTTTGTTGAGTATATCAAACGCCATATATTTCGAGTGAAAATGGAGGAAATGATAAAGTACATATAAATGAGTGAGAATAAATAGACCCTGTACAAGAGGGGTCCAGATGAACTGAAGATGTGTGGGGGTAAACAAATAGAGGTACTGAGAAAAAGTTATCGAGGTAGATCACTGAGCGACTACACAATATAGGTAACATGCAAACTATTAATATACATATAATATAAATCATAATAAAATGGGCACAACAGCATACCTCAGTCAATGGGTTATCGAGAACACACTTGATTAACATGGCGAGTGTAGGTGTCCACTCCGATTCTTACAGATCAAAATGCATTACCAATACTTTTCAAAGTTTTTCCAGAAACCTATTTAGGTTTCCTCTTGTTATAACTCCTAAATCATCATAAATTTATATTGGGAGTGAGTTTAGATATGCGAGAGTGCGGTTTACGATGGAGGAAACCATCGAGTTGAGTATAAAAGGGTCGAGCTATCATAAATTTAGTCTAAACTCATGTTAGATATTTTCCTCTAGAGAGGGATGTTGAACAAAAAAATTAGTTCGTTCAGGGAGATATTAGGATTTTTCCTAACTGTGTTTTTTACCATTCTTACGGCTCTTTCTGTTTGTTCATTAGATTGAGGGTGATATTGAGGAGAAAAAATACCTTCCCCACCCCACACAGATAATATCATAAAAAATAGATATGGTGATCCGAGAAAGACTTGCGGATACGACTTGAACAGTTTCTATATTAGGATTAAAAGTATATTGAAGTGGTCCATGGCCTGTCTTAACGGCGAATATTCTGCCCAACAAGTAGTGTTCGAATCTATTAATTCCGTAGATGACACCTGTAGCTTTCTTGTCTACTTGAGAATAATTCGACTCAGCACTAGTTAGCTTCCTTAATGCGAAGCTGCAGACTGTTCCATTTTATCGTTTACTTGGGGGATAGGACAGCTCCTCATCCAAGCAAATCAGAAAACGGCTTCTCCGTATGCAAAGTAATGTATACAACTACTTATTTACCGTAGGAAACAGCGTATGCGTATAGTCGATGCATATCCTTATCTTGTCGTTCAGCTTGTGCTATACGATAGGAGAAGCCCAATCTGAAGTTTGACTAGCTCGAGTGTACCACTACGAATCATCTTTGACCTCTTTTTCATACAGAGCTAGACGAATTGAAAATGCACGGATATAGCAAGATTTAACATCTTCATTGATATGAACTGTGGCATTCGCATGAGTAATATCTCTGAAAATATCTCGGAATTTAGGATTAAGTGCATCCCAATCGTTTCCAGAGTGCTCCACATTATCACAACCGTTACTAAATGTACCAATGATAACTCAATCAAAATCCATACAGGATTGGAAACTCAAAATAGGCTGTTTAACATCCATAATTAAGAAGTTAGGAGTACCTAAGTCTACTCCATTCTGGGATAAAGAAAGATTTATGGATCCTTATAATGAAACTTTGACTCCGCCAAAAAACAGTTATGAAACAATATTCCTTCTGCCCAGTTGTCTTGTCTACCAACCCGCTTGGCAAGATGTTAACATTTGCTTCTAAATCTAGCAAGAGATTGGACCCTCCTCCAGGGGCGTACTGGGGCGAAAATTTCCACCGGGCAAAGAGTAAATATCTTGTACGATAAAGGCGCATTATGCTAAATCGAAGGGGCGCCTAGTAAAGATTTCAGAGGGGCGCACCGGTCATTGACCAGTTGACCGCTGGGCCAGTACACTCCTGCCCTCCTCCCATCGGCATTGAACAGCCCAGTGGTCATTCTTGTCACAACTTGAAGATTTATTTCCCAGTGAAGGACAAGCTTCGTGAGGAAATACACACCTTGTCCCACATAATTTGCACTAACACGGAAGAGCTTGAGATCTATGGTTCTGCTTAGTAGATTCTTCCAAATGGGCAAACTTCCTTTTAAATCCTCTAAGAAGTTCCAGCCTCGTTATCCCTCATAATTCATCCTCAATTTCTGGAATTTGGCACGCAACTCTGCCATATTGAGACACAGGAGTAACTTGTCAATCCTTCGTCAGAAGATGTTGGGTATATCAAGCAATTTATATTTCGAGTGGTAAGTAGACAAATGGAGTAAATGATAAGACTACAAATAAACGAGAGAATAGATATCCCCTTTATAAGGGGCTCCAGATGAACTGAGGATGTCTGAGGGTAAACATATAAAGGTGGATAAAAGATATATATAAAGTAGATCGGTGATATCACGGGTTAACAATATAGGAAATACTAACTTGATATACTAATTTATAAGACAAGATTATTTGAACTAAGACTACAGGTTTTTTCGTCCATTATACGTACATATGCGTCCTGGTTAATAAATTACTAAGTATTGACGGTTTATAGATTCAAAATACATATTATTCACAATAAAGCATCTTCGAAAAAATTGCTTAATTTAAAGTTTTATCATTAGGAATATAACTAGCTATTATTTTTACATAATATTTGATGTCTTAATTTATGGAACTTTTATAAAATACATATTACATCAACCTCGAGTAATTTTACTTAAAAAACTACAATTAAATGAATACGACAATAATAATTAATTAATAACTATTTTTTTGGTAGACGTGTATTAGTATTTATGATAAACTAAAGTAACTAATGTCTGGGTTTAAAAAAAAATAAAAAAAAATAAAGATCCAAAATATTATTTAAAAGAACAGACAAAATGAAAATAAAATTGTCTAAAAAATATAAAAACAAGAATGCAAATCAATGAATTAATGATCAAGCCAAGTTCTTAGAAAATAACAACATGATCACCCTATTATTAGAATATGTTTATTTACGTATAAAAGGGTTTTGCACAAGTTATAACTTGTACTAGCAGATTGTACAAATTCCAACCAAAAATCGAGATGAACGATTTATAATGAAGGATTTTCAGTATTTGAAACCAAGGTATTTAATGCAATGATGGAAATTCATTACAATATATTACTTATGGTATAATACTTTGACATCATAAAGTTCCAGAGTGCACAATTGCATCGCTCGTGAATATATCACAATGAAATGATAACATCAATGTATAATTTATAACTAATTATAGTAGAACTGGTATTAGAACTATATAAGACAGAGGACGTGAGACTTACAAATTGTAACTTATACATAAAATATGCATTGCTTGACTCTTAAAACACACACACATGAAAAATAATAATAATAGTTCTATATCTGCTTAAATAGAAATATTACAATTGATCCATGGAATAGATATGAATAGGAAAGTTTTTGTGTTGAGGCAATTAATTTAATCATTAAAGACTTTTCTATTGTATTTGTTCTAATTATGAATATTAAATTGAATAAGTATTGTATTACAGCAAGTGTTTAAATATAATTTGTAAGTCAGTTTGTAGTCAATTTATGCAAGTTCATATAATCTGAAAGGAGACTCAGTAGTGTGTTTAATGATTCTTTCCATTTGTCTTAGAGACATATTTCTGCTCCAATTCATGGCCCGTAAATTAAATATTTTATAAAACTTCTCATCCTTTCATCTATCTTAAGTAGGTCTCAACTTATGATTTCAAAAAATATAATATGTGGTAAAGTTTATTTTTATGGATCGATATTGGACTTTGACACCCCCCGGCCATATATAAGTCGCAACGACAAAAAGTGCCATTCATTTATTATCTACTTATATAACTTGTCTTTAATATACCATAATATATTTGTGAGAAAGAGTGGCTTGATTTACTCCATTAAATTAATTAGCCGTTCTTATACAATATGTATAATTCTGTACAATTACAGAAAGCATAGATATTATTATTTTTATTATTTGTTGATTGATTTTGTTAATAATAAAAAAATACATATAATACAATATAGCCGTTTGTGAGTAGAGGCTATAAAGATATTTGTTTATTGTTTTTTAAGTAGCTAGAAAAAACAGCGTTGAGGATCAGATGGCTGCATTGATATTTGTAGTAAGGCAGGTGGTGCCCGTGATATTATTTGGTAGGAGACGCCGGTTCTCTATTTCTTTCTTTTTGTCCTAGGTTCTCTTTCTCAGTCTGTTTATATTTGTGTCCGTGTGTGTCTTTCTTTTTTCTTTCTTTCTCTTTTCTTGTTCTTGTTATTATTGCTAACCAAGCGACGCTTCTTCCTTCTTCTTTTTACTATTAGTAAAGTGTAGTTTGGAGGATTCTTTTCTTCACGGATCCTAGGTCATACTCATTGCAATGAGCGTAACGGAAGAGAATATCGCGGGATCAAGTTCGGAAGATGATCGTAAATTGTTTGTGGGAGGATTACCTCAAGAGGCGTCCGAGAATGACTTGAAGGAGTATTTCGAGGCCTATGGCTCAGTCACCTCAACCGTTCTCAAAATGGATCAAATGACGGGTCGCTCTCGAGGATTTGCCTTCGTCGTCTTTGCTACTCCCGAGTCCCTCGAGTCAGTTCTTGGACAAGAGCATGTTGTTAAGGGCAAGAAAGTGGCGTGTAAAAAGGCGACAGCCAAACAGGTACCCCCTTGAGGCCCCCCTCCCTCCCTCCCTCCCTCCCTTGCGCCGTTCACTCACTCACTTTTTGATTTTTTTGTTTTTTGTGTTCTACAGGGTAAAGTCTACGTGGGTAAATTTGCAGATGGGTCCATCACGGAGGAGGATATCAAATCGCATTTCTCTCAATATGGCAACGTGGTCGAGATTCAACGTCCCGTTGATAGATCGAAAAATTCTGAACCCAAGAACTTTTGTTTTGTGACCTTTGACAAAGAGGAGCCCGCAGAGAAATTACTCAAAGAAAAAAAAGTCACTCTCAAAGGACAGGAAGTCGAGATCAAGAAAGTGACGATTAAGCCTGAGCTCTCCAGAGGAGGAGGAGGTGGTGGCGTAGGAGGGCGTGGACGCAATAACGCTCCATGGACTACCTATGATCCCTGGGGTGGTGGTGGCTATGATGGATCATGGGGTTATGGTGGACCTATGAATACTCCTTGGGCGGCAAGCTATGGAAGTGGATGGGGTGGATGGTCTAGTGGAGGTGGATTTGGAGGTGGAAAGCTGGGTGCCGGTAGCGGTGGCTCTGGGTATCGAGGAGGACGTGGAGGCTCCAGGGGTAGAAATGCACCCTATTAATGTATTTTTCAGTATACATATTATTATCATTACTTTGCTTTTTTATGAAAAGAAAAAGGGGTGGTCGTTACGTTCTCCTATATTAATATACGTGTGTGAAAACTCCGATCATTTCTTACTTTGGTTTCTTAGTTTGTTTTTTTTATAAAAAATGACTGTTCATTGTATGTTTCTAATAATCAAATACCTTCGATTTAATATTTGATTTCATTATTAATCCTTAGTGAGTAGGTATCTGGAAGGTAATCAAACAATTTTTCTTATATTTTTTTTAAATTTTGGATCTGTTTTCATGGCTTGATTTAATAATCAAGAAATTTGATTTTTTTTCTCTAAAATGTGGGCTATCCCTTTTTCCTCCTATAAGTTTTTTTTTAAATCTACTATTTACAAACTTTTGTTAACTTACTTCTCAGGAAGACTGAAACATTAATTAAAAAGTTTTTATCATATTTATAATATAGCTAATAGATATGTTTCTTTCTTTCTTTTTTTGGTTTGTGCCAAGCACAATTTATTTCTAAAAAAAACTCCGTTTCTTTTCAAAATAATTTTTGGGTTAGATTACCTTATCTTTTATTTATATATATATATATATATGAATAACCAGATCGGTTTTACATGCTTTTGTTGTTCATTCTTCAAAAGCTTTGAATAGCGAGTTATTTCTAACCTTTTACATTGTTGATTATATTATGTCTGTTTTTTAAATGTATTTTACTTCTTCAAATGTTATGTGCACAGTATCCTCTATCTCGTATGTCATAGATTACCAAATCTTAAAGGTCGATCATTTTTTTATCTCTCCCGGACGGGGATATTTAACATCTTATTTATTCGAGTGTAAAAAGTGAAATAATCATGTACCATTATTTTCTATACAGGAAATATAACTTCGCGTCCAACCTCCTCCTCGTAGTTGCTTTTCATTCTTTTCATTCATTCCATCCTTGAGAAGGTGCTGGTGGTGGTGGTGCCATATCCGAGTCTGCGGGGAATGACATGTGGCACGGCAAGAGGATGATGATGCTCTTTCAAAGTTGCCCCTTTCACGGACGTTGACTTACTTCGTCAGCCCGTGTTTCCTCTCTTTTCAATCCACATAATAATAAATCATCGAATTCATTTACTTAATGATGAAAAAGGATTGTATCACGAATACAGTCGGATCCGTTTAAAATTCGCCATTTGGGCCCAAAGTCTTTTTGTTCGCACTTGTTATTTGATGATACATAATTTCTTGGTATGGATATTGTGGATAGCCAAGCCGATTTATTCTGCTTCATTATGTGCCTCTGTTCCTGGTATTCATAGTAGTTACCTAATGCACTTCTTTTCAATGATCTCTCAACTCCATGGTTGAAACTGCTCTGATGTGCACCATTTTTTGTTTACGAATTGTCATCAACAACTTCAAAATAAGATTGGAGCCTTAGAAACTGATTAATCATCACATTTATTTATGAAACTTGGAAAACATTGAGTACTCCCATATGAAGAGGACTCCCATGTTCCAAAGGTTCTCTTCCAAGGCAATTATACGGTCCAAATATGTGATAAAGCTGTTTGTCGGTATAATTTGTTAAATAAAGATGCTCAAAACATCCTTCTATTCAATCTTTTTTACAATGATCCTTCATTGGCAAACATATAAGTCGTATAAGAAGCTAAAGAGGGATTATTTTTTTACTCTAAAAATGATTGAAATGAAAATGTGCTTAGGTTATTATACTGCGACAGAAAGTAATACTTGTTACGATTTGAACAAAGATTGAAGATAGACAACGTCTATTTTTAAAAGATTTTATTTTTCATCACTTGAGAAATTGGCTAATTAATTATGAAGAAGTCCTGAATCAATGTTGCATTATTATTATCTTTTCCCCCTTATTTTTTCACTTAAGTAGTTTAGTTTTTGTTGGAGTTGGGTCTAGTGTGTAGTGAAATATTCTCTGTTTTATACACAGCAAGTATGTCATTGTGGAATAAAACTTCTTTCTTTCCCCTATGCCCGTTGCAAATAAGAGGCTGTGGTGACTAATGAGTAGTAATCACTAAATGTGGTAGCCGTATGAAATTGCAGATTTCTGTCTTATATTATGTGATTGATTTTATCCGGGACGTCAACATTTGTTACATAATCAAGTGATGGTGTCGTTGAAGTATTGAACCATGGTATTAATTAGTATACCACTATATACAGCAATAATATCCCCTTTAGTCTGAATTTTTGTTATTGACAGTTTGGTATTTTACCTGGATCCTTGGGGTATTGCCGTGCTCACATGTAGAATTTTGATTTTGTTCCATATTTGTTGATAAAAATTACTAACTATATAGAGCCAGTTCTATACATAATGTTATCTCAATCAAAATGTCTGTATTTCAACCGTCCCTCTTAGTAGGAGCTGTGTTTTTATGAAGAAGAAAGAAAGCATTTATAGTAGTCTATGATTCATGAATATCCATGAAGAAAGGAATGGTGGCGGTATTGGATGTGTTGGAGGGTACAGGTAAATGTACTGCGTCAGTCAAATAATATATTAATTATATGTATAGGGATTCACTTGAGTACTAGGTATATTGATATCTATTGTGGCGTACAAGGAGAGTTTTTGAATTCATTACTAATTTAGATCCTATAGATTCAGTTTTTCTTAGAGCCTCTGGTACTTTAAAGGCAATTATTATTCAGGTTGTGCTTTAGAGGTATACACACATATGTATGCTTGATATACATATCTGGCCTGGAGCTCCACTTGGATACTTTGCTATAATAACTCAAATCATTTTTAGCCCTTTGTAGAAAAGTAACAAATCTGGCATGGACGTATACAAGAAAAAATGACTCATGACGAACGGAAATGAACTTTCCAAAGGTTTATTGGAAGAACGATCTATATAGCATGGATGAAATCATAGTACTGCAATGTTACTATTTTTATAAATGATTTTAAATACAATCAGCTTGAGTTCAACTTGTCGTACTTTTCTTAATACTGAAATATATCCCCCCGCGATCTACGCCTCAGAGAATATCCACTTATTATACATAAAAAATGGGACTTAAAGACCTTTGCTGGATCATTACCCATTGGGGCAGTGTGGATAATTGCTCCTCAAATCATTTCAATAGACATTGTATTTATTCAGGTCCAAAGTTAAATTTTTATTTTAACTATACCCTATCAGCAGTTCAATTTACCCTTTCAAAGTTTTAGATCTTTCAATTCTCCTGTGTTGTGACTCAGTTTAAGGAGTGTGACGGCCTTGTAGCTAGGAATAATGATGGTTCATCTTCACTGTTTGATATATAAATTGATCATCTGAATGGATGCTCAATTACAGGCTGTACCAGTGATACTTCTACTTAAAAATGAATGAAGTAATTTTGCCGGTCAGAATGCCTTGAAAAAATATTGTATATTTGATAGTGAGAAATAATGTATGAAATTAGTAAGATATTGAGCTTAACAACAGCTAATTTCTAGTTCAACCAATCAACGTTCAGAAGAGTAATAGGGGGCCAGGAAAGTAGAACATCAATAGCTGACAAATATATATATATATATATAACATTGATGTTTAGGGGATACCGTTGTGTAGAAATGCTTCTTAGAAAGTTGGCCGGGAAAGCAGGAAAAATGCAAATTTGTTTAAACAGTTTTTTTTAAATTAGAATGTTCATTTTTTGCTTCAAATTTAGTTTAGTGAATTATTTTTCAAAGAGAAAGTTAAGATAAGATACATACATACACTAAAGGAATTAGGTTAAAAGAATTCATTCAAAAGCAAATAATATCATAATTTAAAATATATAAATATAAATAGACCTAATAGCTAATTGAAGTACAAAATGTCAAAGAAGGAAATGTATGGAAATTTTAGAAGAGAGTTTAACTGCTAAAAAACTGATAAAAAATCATGTCATTTAACAATTAATAACACTCATAAACAAGGTCAGCCAAATTTGATATCAGAGCAACAACAAAAAATAGCAAGGAGGCTAGGAATGAAGTCCATATTGTACCCTTGTTTTTAAGTTTGAATTCTTTAATCAAACTCCTTGATTAAGTAATCAATTTCCTCCTGTAATTTTGAGTTCAAAAAACCCTTTTTGAAATGTTGAAACCTACCCCAGTCCTGGATTTAATTGTCTCAGTCAGACAAACTCAATTTTTTGCATTGTTTAGAATGCATAACGAAGTACATATTAGTGATGTATCGAATATCTGAAATTGCAAATATGGATAACGACAAGCTTTTTTGTCCAATCGCAACCTCGACTCACAAAAGGGAAAGGAAAAATTTGGAAAAACATCTGGTTATCTTTAGATAAACTATACATTGATAAATTCTACCAAATTACAAATCAATCGTTAATACTTGCTTAATATTCACAAATTGAAAAAAAGAGCGCTCAAACCTTGATTTATTATATTTTTTAAACATCAAAATCATAAATATTAATGATACCCTTTTTGAGTTCATAACACGTAGGGTCAGTTGCTTTAAATCAGAATAGTCAACTAATGAAAAACAGCTGAAAGGAGAATACATGGCATGTTTTTTTGTTTATCCCAATTTGTGGCGGTTCAACATGAGAGCATATATTTGAAAATCCAGGTTTTTTGACAACTGAAAGAAAATGACTTGATTAACATTTTGTAAATTTACATTTATGCAGAAAAGCAATTTAGTTTCCAAATTTTTCATAGCAAAATTAAATAATTTAGCAATATATTTTTTGGTCACTAGGTACGAGTAGAAACATCTTATGAAATGCACGCTTATAAAATTTTTCCGTTCATAATTTCTAACGATATCAATTTTTAAATGAAATAATAGATGGATTTACTAGTTATTATAAAAGGGTTTTACGTCTGTACATGGAATTGTTTACTCCTGTTTGTAATATTGTAAGTCAAAAATGTCTTATGATTATCTTATAAAAGTAAAAATAGATAGAAATAAGTAAGTAAATCATGTAGAACCGCCTCATTTGTTCATTCATAAATAATTTATAAAAATAATTATTTAAGAAAATCATAATTAAAAAATAAGTTTCTAATGTTTTATATGTTATTTAAAATCCCATCTTAGAAGCCCTATTTGCAATTTTTGAAATTACAAATTTTGCATGTATGTATATCTGATTCATTGTTTGGGAGGACGAGGTCCTCTGGGGATTTTGTGTCTTTTTTTTAAAAATCATATAACTGCCAAATTTGTATTTGTATTGAATTTTCCCCAAAGCAATGACAACTCCTGGGAATAAATTTATAGAGTTTTGTTGACAAGTGCACGTTATTTCTGTCTGATTCTCAATACACAGTTTTTTATAGATCCAAAGTCTCGTCTCGTGAATACATGATCCTTGTATCTGATTGTTTTTGTTTTTTGTCGGGATCTCATCTGCCTTGAACACTTTATGACCTACAAACTCTTTTCAGTACATCTTACTGGTGTCTTTTTTAAATATAGCTCGCAACTTACTTGGAGGAAGGTATTCATGTATTTACCTCCGCTCACACCATTCAAACTGAATGAATTTGCTTCTTCACAGTTTTTAAAATTCAGTTTTATCCTATATGTGTCAAGTCAACAAGAAAGCAAGTTTGTTTTCAAATACTGAAAAGGAGAAAATCTATCACTTTTAAGTAGTTTTTTTATTTCATTTTCATAGATATTTATTTAGTTGTAGTTGGCTAAAACCAGTTCATCTGTTAAAGAACTATTAAGAATTAATATAATCTGCTATCATTCTCATCATGAATAGGAATGTAAATAATATGCAAATGGGGTTTGTAAAATAAAAAGAAAGAGAAAATCATCAACCTGGTAACTCTGACAATTTGATGAATGTTGAGAGGGAAGCAGCTTGAGCTGTCATGACGTTTTACTGAGCTACAAGCTGCTATTCTCCATTATAAATACAAATGAAGACATCAATAAAAAACAATAACATTATGTATACCTAGATGAGAGGCAGAAAATTAACTCAAATTAATGTCAGAAAATTATATATCTGAAGCTTACAAGTCGTAAACTAACAATTATTACGAGAACATGAGCCCTTTTCTAACATTGTATTTGCTATTGTAGATGTTCTCCCCTCAGTAATAAAGGAAAAATGATAACAGCATTGGAAAACAAAAAGTACTGTTAAAAATGCCAACCCCACAAAATCTCGCACGCGGCATTCTGCATATTTTTTACATTCCTAATCATGAATCATAGTAGTAGTAACTACATAGTCAGAAATACCAGATGTCCTGTATTCCTGATTGTGGCCGGTATTTTTTTTCCTATAATACAGTTGAATTCATTATTTAATATATCGAAATAACCTATTTATACAAACGAGAAAAGAGAATGTCTTCAGGAATATGAATTCAGTTCTAATTCATTTTTGAAATGTTTCAGATAAACTTAGTTTCTTGTTGACTTGACATATATGTTCTTTCCATCTTAAAATTTATTTTCTATTAGATGATCACAGGTATTAGTTCACATAAAGGTGTGACCCTCTTTGAAACATCTAAAGATTTTCTCTTTCAAGATTTTTAAAACATGCCTATTTTGAAAGATATGTCAATGTTTTTAAATAAGAATAATTGTTAAAAGAAATAAACTGACGACGAAATTCAAATTTGAACTCATTTGAACAATATCCTAAATATAATTTTATCCTTTACATACAAAACTTAATACTCTCTTTTTATCTTGTATCAGTGTTGAAGTGATATTTTAGTAAAGTTTCAAATCATTATAATTATTTTCCCTCCTAAGTTCACAACTCGAATGTTATTTATTTTATATCAGGTTTTGATACAATTTTCGTTATTTTAACATGATGCAAATGTTTCAAAAGCCAGTCAGTTCCATAGTTAGTTACAATTAAAGTTGATCTAGAGAAGTATTTGAATTTTTTTTTTAAATGCTATTGCATCCTCTTATGTAGTATTTTTTTTTTTTTATTATACCATTTCTGACCATTATTTAGTCAAATACCATCTGTGTTGAATGCATCCATACATTGAAATGAAAGAATTAATTTTCATCATATTTCATTTTCCCATTATACACAAACATCTTTTGAGAATTCATACATATATATGACCCACATCTGACCAAATGAATTGGATCAACAACAACGTAGAGTGCCCCTTAGTGCAATATACGGAAGCTCTACAATTTCCATACAATCTACATATATAAATACGGAGCAGGTGCTACGATATGTGTTAAATATCCGTAATATAATAGATTAAAGTTGAAATTATTGGTATGGATAGCAAGTATTTCAAACTTTTGAGAAGGCTTATACATGCCACTGGTTGGTTTTTGATTGGTACTGTTACATGGCGAATCCTCATCCTTTTGTAATATTACGTAATACTACCATGAGCAAAAAATATCGGGAGCAAAAACAAATCTGTATTTAATCATTAAAACTCATTTTGATTCATTTAAACTTTTTTGGTTGGCAACAACATTTCTCTAAATCCCATTAAAGTCATCATCTCTAAAACATTTATAAAAAGGAAGAATTCGATTTTAGCTCTTCACAAAAGGACGCGTATCTCAAAAACTAATTAATATTTTGAGGTGTAATTTGACACAAATGTTAGTGTTTTTGTTTTATGTTGGCTGAGTTCCAACTTAAAAACAAAAACATTTATCCATATTGGAATCAGAAGATAAAAAAATAATTCAAATATCATGGGTTTTTTTGCTCACACTATTTATACATAGACCAATGTATAGAGAGTAATTTGTGGTCATGGTTGTCTTTGTGTAATTGTCTTGAAACAAAAGGTAAAGGAATACTAGTATTGCTTTGAAGCTTTTCAAGGGTTGAACGCCCTTTTTTTGAATTTTTGAATATTTTGATATTTTTATATTTACTCAATGTATAGTATATCTAAATAATGACTCTACCCAAAATTAAAAAGTTGGTAACAATGTAAATACAGAAAGGACCCACCCATATGTTTTTTCAAATTTTTCCTTTTAAGAGTCGAGGTTGCGAGTGACCAAAAAAGCTCAGTGTGAATAACACATCCTATATCTACTATTTGTGATTGTTTTAATCGTTTCTCGAGTGTTTTTTTGTAGTTTCCATGAACAAGGTAGCTTATATTTTAGCGCGTTATTTCCCAAATGTTGGTGATGGTTGCATAACGTTTTGTTGTCTAAACTTTATTATTAACATATTATGCTAAAAATCTGCTAATTTGATGAAAATGAAAAAGAAGAGAAATAAACTGACAATGATTTTTAAAGTAGCAGGTGTTCATTACATTTTAAAACCAAAATACGTACAAAAATTTAGTTTTTTGACGTATTAAGATCTATGCAACAATAAAGTCAGAATATTTGGGTCATAGCTTATAATTTGGACTGGTGCAAAATGTTTAAAAATGCCCCATTTTCATACCCTTAAAGGGTCAATTTCTCATATTTAAAGTGACAGTACTCCACCAAAAATGGCATGATGAATCTGATTTTTTCCAGCTAAGTTTTTTATTTTGTACTTCTGCAAAAAACAATATGTCACAAAAGCGTGATATAGAAATAGACTTTAAGTGTCTTCATTCATAGAGTCAAAGAGTAACTGCTTTCCATAAGAAAAAAAAAAACGAATCCCTGATTAATTAATTGATAATAAAAAATAAATAAACTTTTTGTACGATGTTGGCATTACGGCCAAAAATAATAATATTAATATCTTGCAATTATTTATGACTCAATGATTAAAAAACATAGCTTTCGAGTTTATTGCATTTTTTTTTATTTGAAATGGATGTTAACATTTTGCAGGCGCTGTTTTGGCACAAAAATGAATACATAATTAGAATACTCACGAAGATATTTATGTGATGTTGTTTCTAATTGGAAAACAAAGCAAAACGAAATCCATTGTCTAATATTCCTGATCTGCATGTAAGTTTATTATCATATTATCAATGTCTGATCAAATCATGTTATATAATATTGGTCATTGGGTAGTTAGCATTTTTTCGGAATAGTTTTGTTGATCTTGTTTTCTATAGCAATTTTACGTATAGCAAAGCAATTGAACGTCAGTTCAGGTGAACTGCATTCCTCTTCTTAGGTCCCTAAGAAGAACAATAAATGTCACAGGCCATATGTGCGTAAATATGTATGCATATTTAATAGTTTACTATAAGCAAATAAACCTCTATTGAGTGGCCAAGAAGGGAAACTTCAAAAGCAGGTGACCTCTTACACCAAGTTTGCTTTTTTTAAAAACTAATATCTGAAAAATTGGGCATTAAAGAATGCATGAACTACAAAATAAACTGTTTCAGATAATAAACAACATGTATTTAAAGCTTTTTTATCGAACATATACAAAATTAAAATAGAATTAAGTTTAATTATAATATACATTTATATAACAAAATGAAAAATAGTTTACAATAACATTAGTGAAAAAAGTTTGAAATTTTGATTTGTTTAGACTGGTGCAAATATGTATCAAGATGCGACCCTAATTTTATGACAGTATCTAGCGTGCTTATACTTCTTCTAGCTATCGAAAACTATTTAAATTTTATCAAAGCTAGTTTCGTTGAGGTGAGAGAGCGTGCCACAATGACCATCAAAGACCTCTGCGTTTTATTGGCCCTTTGTTACTTGATTCATTGTTAAATAATACTCAATAACTGTTGGAAACAGAGAGAATTGATGTGTATTTGACTGTCCGGTGATCGCAGGGATAGACTTAATACAGGCAGGTAAGGAAGAGCATATCTGATAGTGTTAGTTATCTACCCCTGTTCATAATTTTGATAAATCTTCCCAGCATCCCTTTTTCCTCGTCTGAGTCTGACTCAAGATTGATGATATTGTGTGGAGGAGTATCTTTGAGAGCAAGGCATGATCTGCATTATGAACACTGTATTTGTTTTGTTCAGAGAAAATGCACAGCCACGAAGTACAATGCATTACTCTCTCCATTAGTTATAATAGTCTCTTATATCCAAGGCTGACAATTAGTGAGGAAAGCTGCCAAATATTTTTGCGACAGGATCTGATTGAAACATTGTTGGGAAAACATAATCAGTCTCCTGATTTCAGGATTTGTTCAGCAAGATCTGCAAAATGTGTGCTTTACTCTAATGGTCAACTTGTCAGACCCCGCAAACCACTCTTCTTCCATTCATCCAAAAATACAACAAACTCTCAAAAGAACCCTAGACACATAATATTTTTACTTGAGGTGGGTTCTCGGAGTTAATTTCTCTTCCTGCACACCACTTGTAAGGATTTGACATTCAGAATATGGTTTCCCACATACAAGAACATCGTGTTATTATCAGAGTAGAATTTGAGAGACTAATGGATAATGGCATTAGCGATTTTGACAATGGTGGGAATTTTTCTTATTTGAACAAAGTTTGGGTGCAGAGACGGTGATCCCGGTATGTATATTTTTGGAGATACGAAGTAAACATTATTCTGGAAACAGTTTATCCATTTTTGAAATTATAGACGAAATAATTCAGAGGATAAACTCGCTTTGAGTTATCTTGTGGACGAGGAATTGAGGTCTGGAACTCGTTTCTACACATCATTTGGGTGAAAAACTTTGTATTGACAGTATGATAGTCAACTGACAATGCTACGATTTTTAAATCAATTTCCTAAAGTGTCTTCATATTTGGGGGGGGGGGGGTATAGTTGTCAAAAAATAAATCTAAACCCAAATTAACCACTGAGATAAGGGCAACCACGTCCATGGTTCTTCCTACAGCTGACTGTATCATAAAAGTGAAGAATGTCTTTATGGCCTGATTGTTTTCATGTCCCCAAAAAAAATTCTCTTACGGATTCAACTCTTTGAGCGGGTTAAACCGTATCTTTCCCTGGGTTTAAGGATATTACACAACATGAAAAATAAGTTGGAATGTGATGGGAACTTTAGAAAGGATGGCTCTAGTAAGAAACCTTTTACGAAGGCAAAAATTATCAAACACTGGATTTAGAGAAACCCAACCAAGTCAATGCGAAAATCACAATAAGGATCGTGGAGTCTATCACATTGTAGTCAATAAAACAGTTGCAAAACTTGGTAGTATGTCCTTACAGACATCGTTGCAAAGAACTTGTAAATTACTTTAAATCTGCACTAGCTGAAAAAGTCATTATCTTTTCGGATGAAAAAACATTTGATGTCGACCCAGTTTATAACCATTGTAATGACCGTTATTTAAGTTTAGGAGAGATAAATGATCCTGAGAGAGTCATCATCACCACCACAAGAAAGTCATGACTTTGTAGCATCATGATGGGATTGAGGCTCCTCTATTTTCGTTCCCTTGGGTCTATCGGCTAAATAATAATGAACATACATTGTAGTTCTTCAAAATAAATTACTTCCTTGGGTGAAAAAAAATTTCCTTCAAGTTAATATGGTCTTTCAGCAGGATGTAGCTCCTGCACACACGGCCAAATTTACCCTATCATTTTGACCACAAGTATCAGTTTCTGGAAGAAATCAAAGTGGCCACCATACAGCTCAGATGCAAACCCCCTTGACTATTCATTGCAGCCACATGTTGAGATTAAGACATGTAAAAAGCGACATGAGAGTGTGGTGGTTATAAAGGCAGCTGTTAATGAGGCCTGAGTTAGAATGAATCTACTGCCATAGTCACAGCTGATGGTGGTATAATTTAACAAATATATACCAGGTATCCTTTGGAATTATTTCTTATTCAATATTTTTTTTGTGATATATATTAATATTACTAGAAATATGAAGAAATTGACAATTCCCCCTTGTTCCGGTACCCATGTGAAGATACATTGAACAAATCCCTTTGTCTCCCATCGATCAAATTCCCTGAAACTATTTGATCAGTGTATGTTTGCATCCGTGAATTTCTCGAAGTTGATATCCTCATAAACACATTTTTCTCTCTAGTATCGATTGTTTGATGTAGTATATTAACTGTTGTAAAGGAACTAATAATTAATCGTTCTCTGACGAAGGAATAAATGTAATTCGTATGATAAATCTATTTATAATTGTATTTCAACAGAGATCAAAATTATTTACGTAAATAATATTTTTATATTAAAGTGACGTTTATTATTATTAAATAATTATACTCTTTGAGGGGTCTATCACGGCACAAAATTTGCAATAATCTATTGGTTGTGACTAGCATCATATTTTTTTAAAAATCTAGGATATTTTATTATATATATTTCCAATAAAAATCTTGGATTTTCATTCCTGACAAAAACTACATTTTTCAGAACTTGAATATTAAAAATCATACAATATAATAAGTTTATAAATGTAAAATACAATGAGTTGTAAAAAAAGCTCAAATTCTTATGCAATAAAGGTATGAGAGTAGAAGTTCACAATTTATAAGCTCATCTAGGCTGTAAAAAAAAAAGCAAATTTTTTTAAAATAAAAAAAAAACGTATAAAATATGAATAAGAAAGTTCATGTATAAAAAATAATTTAGTATTTTCTCTTAAAAAACTTTTAAAAATATCTTAAGACTCTTTGGTAGTAGCATTATAAATACTGTCAAAAAAAAAAGTATAATCAGTCTAAAGTTACAATCAATAGGAGAGGACTTCTTTTTTTTTTAAATAGATAAATAATAAATACAAAAAAACTTACATGACAAAAAAAAAAATCACTAAATGAAATTGATTATATCTGATAAGTTAGTATTGCTATTCGTGAAATCAAAGAAATCCATATCATAGCAATGATCTCGAAAATATTCAAAGTCCTTTGGGTTAAATATATCATCCAAACAAGGCTCACAGTCTGTTAAAATGTCTGCAAAGGAGTCATTGTTGATATTGTTCCAAGAGAAGGATTTCTCTTGATGTGTGTAGTAGTCCTCAAAGGAAGAATGCTCCATGTTTGGAAGGTCATAGTCCATTGAGCAAGGAATATTATTACTGTTATTATTAGGATTCAGTTCGATGGGTGAAAAGATTTGAGTACAAAGATCCTCATTAAAGAGACTATATTGACTATGTGGTGAGGTTGACTCATTGCTAGAGAGTTCATGTGTTAGATGACTCAACAACACATTTTTGGAGGATTTCTTAGGAGTGAGGGATTTTCTTCGTCTTTTAGAGACTTTGCTTTTTTTACTGCTAGAAATACCACTAAATGAATCAGAGTCCGAAGAGCCAGTAGAGAGGGAGCAGGAGTCCTTGAGGGACTTCTTCCTTGGGCGATACTTATAATTTGGATATTCTTTCAAATGAAGGATACGGAGTCTCTCTGCCTCTTGGATATATGGCTTTTGATCCTCTTCATTCAGCATTTTCCAACGGCGTCCAAGTTCTTTAGATATTTCTGCATTGTGTTTCTCGGGAGTGACTTCTATGATTTTCCGTCTTTCCAATTGAGACCAAACCATGAATGCATTCATGGGCCGTTTAATGTGATTTGGAGGATGTTTTTTAGTCTATGAATAAAAAAACAGACATGTATGTAATAAGTAAAATTAACCTTCAAGGATGGATCACATTGAAAAAGCAATAGAACTTATAAATATATTATAATTTTTGCAAAAATACGAGGGGAAAAAAAAAGAAGCAATATTAGAAAATGATTATTGCTACTATTTATTTCTTGCAAATGTATATTTTTTTTTGCATTAGGAAAAATAAATATCTACAATCATAATTCAAAAATACATGAGAGTAAAGAAAATCCAGACGACTGGGTTATTATAAGTACAACACATACAAAATGATTTCGAAAAAAAAAAAATATTGCAATTTTTGAACAGAGATACAATTCTCAAGTCAAAGTGACTTTTCAAAAGAACAGAATAAAAAAACAGAAGTAAATATTATTAAAATATGAATTAGCCGTGTAAAATTGTGGATTTGCACGCATCACACACGGTTGGACACAAACGGATCCATTTTGTTTTTTGTTTAAGTATGTGAGGGAGAGAGAAAATAATCAACTTAGTAACGACTGGGATTTAAAAATCTGATTTAAATCCTTTCCTTAAAGCTAGTGCATATTTATTTATCGTCGTCATAAGAATTTGCCAGTTCCAGAATTGATTTGTTTTCGTTATGTAACGTCCGGTTGGCGTGCAAATGCAATTTCTTTACTGTCTAATGAAAGACTCAACATCATGATAAAATAAACAACAACAATATCTCGAATCACATGTGTAATGTGTATTTTTAAAAAATGACGTAACAAATATACGCTTATACATCTCTTTTTGTTTTCTTTCTTTTTTTTTCCTTATAGCAAAAATAAGTAGACTTCTCGGGCCCAGTGTAAAAAAAATATACAATTATTATTTTCTGAAAGCATCTACATGGGCACATATTGGGCCGAATGATTGGATTTCCTAAGAATTAGTTTCTTTTTATTTTTGTTGTTATTGTTGTTGGTAATTTAGTTTTTTTTATGTCATATAAAAGTTACGTCAAATTTGAGCCCAGCAAATTCTCATGGACATTCTAATATGTATATTAAAAATATGCGTAATACTGAAAATATAACGTCAAATGACGTTGAATTGATTTTTCTTTTATATAATTAAATATTTCGCATTTATTTTTCTGGGGGGATTTCTTATAAAATAGAATGAAATGTTAAAAGGAGCTCTGTGATGACGGAAATTCCATTGTGATATATGTAATTTTATTTTAGCTAATAGTAAGGAATATATAATAGAATATGACTCTGGGAATTAAAAATCACGCATAAGATAGTCAAGGAATGCTTTTTAATATTTTTCTATATTATTTTGTACGTCGGTTTTCCCCAAAGTAAAATTCATAAATATTTATCCGTAATGCAACAATAATATAAAAAATACATTCTGGACAATAATTCATCGTCTGCATGGAATGACTATAATAATTTGAATATGAAAAGAAATGTTAAAATAGTTTCAAACGCATATATCTTACATATATAGGTACATTAAGTATGTGGCTTTTTTTATTTATTCGAG
Source organism: Lepeophtheirus nordmannii (assembly GCA_963680855.1). Taxonomy (NCBI): domain Eukaryota; kingdom Metazoa; phylum Arthropoda; class Copepoda; order Siphonostomatoida; family Caligidae; genus Lepeophtheirus; species Lepeophtheirus nordmannii. Next base: position 14,410,731 of record OY804523.1, read on the forward strand.
CTATAGATGAAGGCTTAAAAAAACGGACTCCTTGTATCATTATCTAATGAAAAAAATTGCATACAAAACTCTACAAGTAAATATTTTGTATTTACAAAAAATAATAAATTGTGGGAACTTCCCATAAAAAAAATGTTTAATAAATAGGAAGTTGATAAGACAATGGACTACAATTTTATAACATATATATGTATGCTTCAAAGTCATAACTGATATCTCTTGAGTCAAGTCCTTTCCTCGTTATCATTTTTTATGTTTAGTGTGTTTTTATTGTTGAAAAAACTGTACGACACATTTATACACCAAGGTCTTTAACTGCCCAAAATGATAATAATAAAAAATAAAAAATAACCACAAAACAAAAATAAGTTAATAATTAAATAATAAATCCTTATGACTAAAATCTCAAGCTAGGCCACTCATTTAGGTATAATAGCCTCGAAGAGAACGGAATTTTTGTAGAGCGTCATAGATTTGTTATTGCAAAAGCCGGTGCGAATTTTTTCAGGGAGTACACTGCCTAATACGTACGCCCTGAAATACGTGCTTAAATGTACATTCGTAAATTAATTAACACTTGAATGTATCCCCCCCCCCCTCCCCTTAAAAAGAAACAAAAAACAAAAAACTTCACGTGTATTTCTACGACACGTAATATATGTATATATAAAAAAAGGTTCTACGCTTTTTCTGCGTATGGAATTCCCTTCTTTTTTTCCCCCTTATCTTAAGAGGCTTTAAATAAATATTCACCAATATTACATATGTTATATAAAAGTCCAATGTCTGAATGTACAGCTATCACATGGAATCCTTTCAAGTTTGTTTTTTTTCCATGTGTCTCCCGGAACTTTGTTAAAATATACGGTACGTACAAATTAAATGCCTCAAAAAAAATGTAATAATAATAAATTTGTAATAATTACCTGTGTTGCATCTGAATAAGGTGTTTTGGACTCTGTACTAATCCGCATGGAAGGTAAAATCACTGACATGTTGCATCGATTGTGGCTTTCTAAAGTAATTTTTTTTAGTTTTTTGAATGGGCTTAACTGTTTTTTGTGTGACTATGATTATTATTATTAATAATAATAATGTTTTTGTAGTTGTTCTTATGTCTAGTGTTGCTTTGTATAAACTGTTTGTAGAGTTGAAATGAAATCATTTCTAAGTCAGAATATTTTTTTTTGTGAAAAAAAAAAGCAAAAAGCACTATGCGCGGGAAAAAAATACAGAGGAGTAAAGCTCACACGCTGTTTCCTCTTTCACACACACCTTCCTTCCTTCTCCTCTACTCTTGCTTCTTCGTTTTCTTCTTCTTCTCGAAAAGGGGTACTTTCACTCATTTACGCTTCTTCTTCCTTCTGTATTTCCCCTCCCCCCCCCCCCCCCCCCACACACACACACATTATCTCTTACCTACTACCTCTTTGGCTCTTGTCTTCAAAATAAGCAGAAAAAAAAGAAGAAAAAAAATGCGTATGTGACGTTAGATAGCAACATTACTTATACATACATGTAGAGTCGTGTTTTTTCCTCTCTCTCACACTCGCAAAATAGGGTCATCATCTCATGAAGATGATTTAAAGTAGCTAATACTTCAATCAAAATGTCTTTAGTTCAAACGACCTTTACAATAACTATTATTAAAGAACTATCCTTTTTTAATGTCATATTTGAAATTCCTTATTTTTTTTTTTATTTTTTTTGTAAAAATCGGTTTTAGTTTGAAGGGGACATGGGTTAAAATTTTTTTATATATGACAGAAGATAAAATTAGACTCGATATATTCAAAAAAAAATATGGAATACTAAAAAAAAAATTATATTTATAAAAATAAAACAAAATTCGAAATATCTCTTTAATAAACCCCAAAAAGAATATTAAAAAATGGATTATAAAAAGAGAAAGGAAAGATCAACAGTAATTTATCTTACGGCTAAAGTTCTGCATACAGGGTAAAACCGATTCCATTAAATCTATTGGGATTTGAATCATTCTATCTTTTGATCAAATTGGAAAGCAGCTCTAATTTCAAATGTATAGTATTTATTGTAAATAAGTTCAAAATATTTGAAAGGTTAAAAATGCTACCAAAATTAAGTGAATGAGGAGGAGAAAAAGTTATCAAAGAAAGCTTAAAAGAATTAGCAACAAGGTTAATATTATCTCCAAACTGACTAAAAAGGAAATTACTAAAATTTTTGATTAAATTGGAGCTCAAATTTGTTTATATTTATTGGATAATTTTTCTCTCTAATTTATCCCAATAAGTTCCATGTACAATACACGATATAAAAACATTTATATAAGGGTTGATTAATATTTTTGACTTGTTTTGAACCGAATTATGTAAAAAAAAAGCCTTACATAAAAGTTACAACACAGTTCATTAGCAAAGGTTAATAACAATTCATCCTGGAAAGATCAAGATACACATATAAGAGTGTCTATAAAAAGTCTCCTTCCCCCCTCAAAGAAATTCCATATTTTATTTTAAGATACTTCAATAGCAAACAATTAATTATAATTTAGGCCGTTACTATGAGTGAATATTTGCAAAAAAAAAAAATAATACAAACTTTTGTTTCATTTAGACTCGTAACAGGTCAAAATTCTAAAAGATATTAAATCTTTAAGCCAATTATGTATATAAATAATTATTATTGCAAGACTTTATAGGTAGCTATGGGTAAGAATGAGTCCTTGAAAAGTCAGGGCAAGTATGCAAAAATCCAAATACCATCAATCTTTTGTTGTACATATTTTGCTGAAATTAAATTTCCATATAGGACTATTTGTATACGTGTTTTGCTAGAAAATTCCATTCAAATATTTGACCTACGAGAGGGGTCAGATATGTAAATGATAGGATGATCCAAGTGCCCCATTGAATATTCAGTATGTCTATGTATTAGGTGCTTTTTTTAAAAAAATAAAAATAAAAGAATATGTACGAGCTATGAAAAATTCATTTCTTCTGCTTCTTTTCCCGATGATTGAAGATTATCTGTAGAGAATTATGTATTTTTGTTTTTGTTTTTTTAAATAAAAATATTTTTGTTATTAAGTAAATAATTTTTTTGTCATTTGATTTTGCAAAAAATAAACTTATTCACATACATTGTATGAGTTGTTTTTGGGTAAAGACAAGGTCAAGGTAAGTAAAAAAATTTTTCTATGTATCTATGTAATTAGTTTATTCTTTGTAATTTAACTATGTAAAAAAAATTAGGCTTGTCAAAAAGTGATTAAAGTATAATTCCATTGTATCTGTCAAGTTCATTCTGCAGATGCAATGAGTCAAAATTCGTTGAGATAAATTATTCCAAATAAACTTTGAATGCTTTTCTTTTGATTAAAATTTTTAAACAACATATTATGTATATACGAATAATAACCATACCGAACAGTCCCACTCAGTGTCTTAAAAAATAAGAAATTCTTACGTTCTACCTATATTCATTGCAAAAAAAAAACTTTTTTCGTTAATGCAAAAAAAACAAAATAAAAACAAATAAAATATATTTTTCATAAATGCACCATGTCTGGAGTAAAGCACTTTGATACTCATATTTTGCTTTTTTATTCTGTTTTTTTTTTTTTTTTTGTGACGAAGAAGGATTATAAAAGAATTGATATTCATTTCTTACAGAACAAGAAAACTATCTAAATCCCCATCACGAGGGAGTAAGGGAAACATATTTGAATGAATAGATATCAACAAAATAATTTGTTGACTTGTTGAAATCATAAAACATAAAATGAATACTTTTGCTTTCAAATATTAGCCAGAGAGTATCTAAACAACCATTATTTGCTTTCAAGTGATAATGACTCTCACTAAAGCGCTAACTACTTCTGGCCCAAGTTTTTTTTTCTCCATGCCCTTATTTGAAAATTAAAATACTATTTGAAGATTCGAAATGGCAAATAGGGTCACTTTGATATAGTTCAATAAAAAGATATGCCCAAAGGAGTACAAAATATATATGTGAGTACATACTGTCCTATATTCTAGAGATTGAGAGATTTTGAATGACTCTGAACATGAATATTTCTGCAAATACCTATTATACAACTATTAAGAAAAAGCTTTATAAATAATATATCATCATAAATATCGCATATACATATGTAAGATTTGGTCTAATTAACATGTCTAATCTTAAAAGGAACAAAAAAGTATATATATATATATATATATATATACAATAGGTATGTACTAATATTATCAAATTTATAATAATAATTGTTTGTTGTTTGTCTAGACCCTTTAAAGAAAAAAAATATGTCGATAGAAGTTGCATCAATTCAGCCAAATCTAGAGTATAGCAAATTACAAGAACGTAGTTGGAATACATACATATACATATGTATGTAATTTAAATGTTTTCTGAGGTGTTAAGTATGTATAAACGTCACTCGTACAATGTAAGAGTAAATATGATAATATGACCCAGGTGCCTAAAACGTCAACAACGTTTCTGTATTTTTTTGGTTTTTTTTGTTAACTGTTTGATTTGTATTTTACTCTTCCTCTTATTAGTATTCGTAACGTTGATTTCATGTAATTGAATAACCTGTTGTTAGGCGTTGAACACTAAATGTATAAATATTAATTAATTGACAAGTATGGGTCGTAAATGTTGACTATTAATTAATTTCGAGCTTTCAACTATGCAGAAATGCATATACACGTTAGTACACTTTATTAGAAAATCGATTTTTTTGTGTCAAATGTTTTATTTTTTTTATTTGTCTCAAAAAGTTTGTGTTGCAATAAGACCTGACAAGTACAAATTTGGAAAAACAACAACAACGTTTCATAAAATTAAATGTGTAAGTGATTCATATTTAGTATGTGATATTCAAATTTCATCAAAAACTTTTAGAAATTTACACATTATTAGGGTTTTTTTTTGGTGTGTGTGTGTGTGTTTCTTCTATATGAAATTATTTACAAAATATATTAAAGAGTAACTTTTTATAATAAGAGAATACAATGTCCAGGAACTTATAGTACCATTTTCGAATTAGAACGAAAGGAATAAAATAAATATTGCTCTAAAATGAAATGAAAACTAATTTAATTAAATAATGAATCCAATAATTGCAACTTGTATTATAGGAAAAAAATACCGGCCACAATCAAGAATAGAAAACATCTGGTATTTCTGACTATGTAGTTATTATTACTTTGATTCATGGTTAGCATGATAGCGGATTTAGTTGATTCTTAATAGTTCTACAACAGATAAACTGGTTTTAGCGAATTGCAACTAAATTAATCCCTGGGGCCATGAAAAAGATGAACGTTCTTTCTGGGACCAATCTGGCTCCATATGCAGTCGATACATTTATTTGATTACTCTATTGAATTATGGACGACAATCCTTGGTTGTTTCTTGATATAAAGTGACCTTTAGGCAAAAACTGTTAGAATAATACAATTTTCCTCGATCCTATAATTTTTGATTTGATCTTGAAAAGTCTTAAACAGGTATTTTTTATATTCTATTAATTATTTTAGTGTCTGAGACATAAGTAAAGAAAGAAATATGATTTGCTTAAGAGAAATTTATGCATAAATTTACAATTTACATGATTTTATTGACTGTTTTTAATTGACCCATGAAAAAAATAATTTTTCAACTTGATCAGTTGATTCTTGAAAATTGAGGGAAAACGTTCAGAAATAATAACTTCCTTACTTCTAGAATAAAAATGTACATTCTTTTAAAAACAATAATAATAAATTTTGTGCATAAAATATTATTTAAAGACCAGTTTTAGACGGATCGATGTAAAACATAACTTTTGATATTGGTTTATCCATTCTACATAATGTAGATAAATATTTTGGCATATTATCATTTTTCATTAAAATACCATTTTTTTCAATAATGGCCCGTTAATTTTCTTGAAACCCTCAAATTTGTCAAAGTATAGAACTTTCAAATAAGAAAACAAAGTCAACTTTTGGGTAAATTAAATCATGTTTTTCCTAGCATATACATGCTATCAAAATATGTTACTACGTGCGTAAAACCACATTTTCTATCTTGGGTTTGAAACATGAGACGGTTTTTCTACCCCTTTGAATGGATCACGATATGAGAAAATCGTAATCTGAAATGACCTAGTTGTTCCCTGTTAAATTTTTTTTTCTTCTTTATGTATTATTTATGTTTCGGGAAACAATACCCTTTGTGATGTTATTTGCTGTAACAAAAAAAAACCTTCTTTCCTTTCAAGAATCCTTGATGTGTAAGCTGAAGTGCCAATAAAACAATGGCTTTTTTTTGCATATACATACGAAACAATTTGAAAGATTTCAAATACATTTGATTTGAAGAAGAAAAAAATCACCTTAATTGATATAGCAAAATTACTCCAATTACGTTATATCTGAATTAAAATAATGCAATGATAATCATGTTTAAAAACATTAACCAGTTAGGTAAAGAATATCTAAGAATATTGCTTCAAAATTGCTACAAATATTAACTTTTAGAAATTTGCAAAGGCATATACAGTAGTAAAACATCTCAAAAAGCACTAGTCGGGGTCCAAAACATTTGACAGCGTTATATCTGATTGCGCCTTATATCGATTTGATTATATATTTATATATACATATAAAATTTGAGGTCTAAGACCCCATCGTGCCCAACTGATTATCACACTTCATCCATGCGTCTTATATCCATGTTTTTTTGTATCTATAAATTGTAGATAATACATTGCAAATTTGAGCCTTTGATGCATCATTGATCAAGTGGTCATGGGCCAGAGTGACTTTGATAGATGAAGGAGAATTAATAATTCAGTTAATTTCTTGGGATGAGGTTGTAAATACCCATTTTGTTAGAATTTTTTGATACAGATATCAACTTCTTTAAATTATCTTTACACATATCTAATAACCACATCCCAGGGGCTGTATACATTAGGGAGGATTAATGTGTTTAAAGAGGGATTTCAGGGATCCAAGGGCGAGAGTATTTGTTCTCTCTCTTCTTCCTTCTCTTTATCCTACTCTTCTGCTGACGACAGGTGTCTTAATTCAATATAAAATCACATATTTGATTCAGATACGAATGCAAAAAGTGGCAGCCTGGCTCCATTAATGCAAGGTGTGTGTAAATATTCTCACTCACTCACTCCATAATATATTACAGATTTGAAAACTTTGCCATCCCTTGGGAAATTTGATTTTTTTTATATATAAAATATTTATCTTAGAATTTGCCATCCTGCAACATTCAGTACATAGATGGGCTATAGCCCCCTAGGCCGCCCTTATCAGGCAGCTTCTTAATTCAAAAATATTTTTAATGGGTGAATAATCCGCGGAATATCCATAATATTTGCTACAGTACAAATATAAACATTTCATTAGTATTTTGTAATTAATTAATGGCAATGTATGTATGTTTCACAGATACTGACATTAGTTAGGCTGCATTTTGGTGTCATTAATTTAAATTTAATGGACGCATTAAATAAAGCTTTGAGGCACAAGAGTTGCAAGTTTATCATTATTGACCTCTGACTGGAGTATGTACATACATAATTTCGAAAAAAAAAATTAAGTTGATTTTTTTTTTTGGAAGAGCAAAAAAGTTAAAGATGAATGAACTCTCTCACACAATTCCTCTGTATTTCATGTACTTGAACTCGTAAAGCGTAAGTTACAACTTTTAGTGCATGGAATGCATTAAGTATTATAATGATTGTTTTGCAAATAACAATAATAAAAGTCAGTACATGCATTAACACACAAAATAAGGAGAAAAATAAAGCCATGTCATGATATTTTTTTCTTATTTTTTACAAACTGTTAATATCTCACATAATTTATACATATAGGGTTCATGTAAAGTTCTTTTAAATTAATATGTAATTGGTATCAATTTTCTACCAAGGTTGGTTGTCAGTTTTGAAATTTTTTTGACTCATTTTTCTAAGTAATTAGTTCAATAAAAAAATTTTTCTATCTCCAATGTATGTTAGCCCAAAAAAGAGAGATCAATATAGGTATCTAATTGCAACAAGAGCCACCATCAATCACATGTTTTAAATAAGACGACTTTACCCGAGATCTAGACTTTGAAAGGTTGAATCTAAGACGAGACCAAGACTGATCTTACGATTATAATCACTACATCAATCCTACATATGAGTATTAAAAATTCTCAGCTTATTCGTCCTTTCAATGAAGGGAGATTTAAATACCCTCTCTTTAGAGCCGCAAGCATGCACTTAACTCCTTGTCCATGGCATTTAAAAATGTCAGTTCCGAGTGTTCTTGAGGAAGTGCAACGCATAACAGATGTTTTCGTTAAAGTTCTTAGGCTACCAAGTAACTGGAGTCTAAGAATTGAACGTTCTATGAAGGGAATTCACGACGGGAGGAAATTCACGGCCCAGCTGCAAGTGGCCTCTAATTGTATTGTATTTATTTATTCTAATTTGTTTTATTTTGTTTGTTCTTTTGTCGTTGTATTAATTTAAGACTAAAATGTCTTCTTATGTATTTTATACGCAACTACTTCGACTTTTATATAAGAACTGAAATACAGGAAAAAAAAAAAAAAAAAAAATTACTTTTATCCATCAACATATGTGGTCTAACATATTTTTAAGGGAAGAGCTCATAGCAAAAATTTGAAAAACTTGAAGGCTAAGTTGATGGTGGCTCAAATGAAATAGGCTCTGGTTGATGCAAGTCATGCTGACTTAAAGCTGTTTTGAAAGCAAAAGGGGATCGTTTTATATGAAATATCGACCAAGCCAGGAAATTGACAATTAAGTGGGATGTAGTGAAGTCGAACGAGAGCCCTGGAGACCATTTGTATATTTTGAATAATCTGTTGCAGGTATTCCTCAAATAATTTAGCTTTAAAACATTGTGCCACAGGCTGCCGTTGAGTGACTATTGTTTTATAAAGTCATATACGTTCTATACGTTTTATGCTGATGAAACAATTAATTACTATACCATTTAATCAAAACAAACTTTTAAGAGAACTTTCCGCTGATCCTGCATTTAACATTACTCAAAGTATGCCTTGACTTTGTTTATTCGTACAGCTATGGATTAGGTCAATGGTATGGAGAATCATTTTATGTTCTTACTCATTTCATCTGCTAATTGAACTTTGTCCATAATAAACTTTCTCAATGCACAACAAACAAAGTTATTTGCGTTAATCAGCACATTTTTTAGAAAAACTTTTTAAATTTTTGTACGTAATATTCCATTAAAATGCACATTGAAAAAGATAGGATGTGTACATAAATAAAAGGTTTTTGATGGGTAAAAAAAAGTTATGTGCGTAGTCAAAAGGACAAACTATATGTACTTTCTATATGTATGTTGATTATTTTCTTAATAGATTGCATGATTCATCATTGCATCTGTAGCACAAGAACAACCTTGTTAAAGGTCACTTTATTTAGTAATAAAGATACTGACTTTATAATGTAATAATGACATATTTTGCATCATTTTTATAAGTATTGATCTTAGTCATACAAAAATATTTGAATTTATTTGTTATTGTTAATTTTTATTTTTTATTTTGAGAATCTTTGTATTTAAATAAGATTTGTTTTTAAAATCCTGTTCCAGCCTTAAAACATTAAAAATATAATTTGTAGATATAAAAACATGAGGTTTTTGATATTGTAATGATAGTAGGGGGTGACAAGTTGTAAGGATGGATCCCTAAGAACCCAAACCTAATGAGTTAGTCTTGAGAAAATGGAATTAATTCATGTTCTTTATGGTTTTCTAAACCCCTTTTGGTCTCGTCTCCGTCTTGTCTCTCCAAAATAAAGATACTCAATGAAGACTATAGTGTCTTTAATTAATTTTGGAAACTTTATTTGGCTTCCATAAGGCCTTTAAAATACATTTACCAGGGATCTTTATCATTAAAAGTGCCAAACGCACGAACTACATTAAATGCCTGGGTATTCATTTTGCTTCTCACTTAAATAGATTTTTTGCTTGTATACAATACAGAATAAATGCAAATAATTGTCATGATTTTAATTTTGTCGATCATATTAATTAAAAATAATAATAATTAATTATAAATGAATATTAATTTGTTGATTAATTATCAGTAAATTATTACTGTCAAAGTTTCAGAATCTTTTAGGGTGAGTCAGAAAATTGTGTAGTCTTTATTTCCATGTTACCCATATCTTTATATACTGCAGCCAAAATGTCTATATAGCCCTTTTACCAAGGTGTATCTTTACAAATACTATTTTAAAGAAAATTTGTAAATAACAGTATCAATAGACAAAATTAAGTTACCAAGTATCAAATAAAACTTACTAAATAACTAATACACATAAGATACAAGAAATCTAATCAAAATTACTCTCCTGTTGTGTTCCTATTAAATAAAAGGCTGAGTAAAAATAGTTTATTATCAGATATGGCAGATAATTCAATAGTTGAATAATAGAAATAGTGCAATTCAGACTCATTTCTGAGAAAAATCATCATTGCTGGCTTTTATATTAACGGCTCAAATAAGTATGTGAAAAAGAGCTCTTTCCTGGTGAGTGGTGGTCACTCCAACATCATGTCAGTTGTCAATGCCGTATTATCTACTTTTTTTTTCTGAATCCTTCTTTTTTTAATTCACGAAGAGGACACATCTATTTAATAGACAATTTCTGACATTACAAATGAGTTGAAAAGCCATAAATCACAACTCTTTACAAATAAATAAATACTACAAATAACATATTCTATGGTGAATAGTTGCTTTCTTCGTTTTCATTTAGCTAGTAGCTCAAATTGATTCAATAGAAGCTGCTGTAATATAATTGTAGCTTCTCTTCCTCATTTAAGACTCAAGAGTATATCGGCTTATATGATGTTTACGGGAGTGTTACCATACATACCATTGAAGGCGTTCTACGTTCACCGGGAATAATTCTTTTTTCACATCTCTATTTAGTTTTGAGTATACTATTTATAACAAATTCACATTTTAGTTTTCTTTCCAAATGAATGGCCCAGATTTACCTTGTCCTAATGAAAATGCACATACCTACATTTATATACACACACTTTTAATTCTAGAATATGTATGTATAAATACTACTACGACACAAAAGTAAAAATAGACATGTGCGTAAGGAAAGTATTACGTATTTTTCCCATTCCTTTTTTGATAAATACATTCGTCAATTTGGGAAAACGCATAGCCAAGGTCATGCAATTATTAACAAAAAATACATGGAGTGAGCTCTGACATATGTAGATTTCTACAGTTGTTTGGGTTTTTTAAACAAACCCCCATTCACTCCAAAGTTACAATAACCATAGATAAATATTATCCAAGAATTGTACCTCGTGATATTTTAGCAAGGAGTTCGGTTTTTGACATTTGACTAAGAATCTCATTAGTAATACCTAATGTCCTCCTACATATGTTTGTTTGTTTGTTCGTATCTAATTTCCAAGGGTTAATACGATGTTAAATTTAGATACATATTTATAGAGTGGAGTTTGTGCGTATATACATAGGAATAAATACTATTTATATAAGGAAAACAATTCATAATATCAAACGTCTTTTATATTGTCTACATTCTTTTATGGCGACACTATGTATATTTATAGAAATAAATTGTTTATGTAGCATTGCAATGAAGTAGAACGGTCCTATTTCTGATAGGTTCTCTATAGTAGAGTTTCGTTTCAGCTCTTTAGCAATCAAATCATTTAAAAGTGAGAATATATCTTAACGATAATGAGAAAGCTGTTTAATATTGCTACTATTATTATTATTATTACTCTGACTGTGTACACCTAAGTACTGCATAGTATATCTAAAAGTACAAGTGTAAGTATGGACAACACCGTAACTGAAAATCTTGGGCCACAAGAAAAAAAAGAAGTGTATTAAAATGTCTGATAGTTTGGGGTCAGTGGATGTAGATATCAACTTTTAGAAATTTGCAGATTTATATATGTATATCTAAAATCCGGATAATGCGAATATAAAATACATTACTTGACCCTTGAAACCACTTGAGTCACAGCAGGCTGAGGGGATTTGTACTGCCTTCACTATAACCCTGGTTCTACGAGGATGTATAAGTATGCATTGCACCCTGAGTCTTTGTGTCCCCATACATTGAGTGGACGTGTTAGAGATGTGAAATGTCTTATATGAAATGTACTCTTAGTCATACTTTCTAGAACTGGTTCTGCTACATACCCCCTCTCTATCTCCCTGGCCTTCTGAGAGGATGTCTCAGTAGTTCAATGTGGAATCAGATAGGGGAAAAGGGGTTTTTCAAACTGCAGGTGCGAATTAGGGGTATTTTTTTCTTCAGCAACCACGAAAATGACAGAGTCTGTTGGTATTTCTTAAAATGTAGATAATCATCGGATACGAGTACAAACATTAGATACATCACTAGTAAGCATACTCTTTAGAGACTTGACAATTTGTATCATGTATTTTGTTTTGTTTTTAAGACCCTAGATCTTTGCATCTCTTCAAGGCAAAACAATACGGATAATAATAGTCAATATTAATCAATCTAAGGTGAGCATTTAAATTTCATAAAAAGAGTAATTCTCAACAATCGTGACACATGCTGAGAGTGACTCTTTCTTAATGAAATAACCCATAGAAAACATTCCTTTAAAAAATATGCAAAACTATTCTATCTAATCAAATCTATGTTGAATAATAAATTAAAAGTCAGACATACTCTATTTATTTTTGCCAATGATTTAAATGTTTAAGGAAGATTGTTATGACTTGATAACTGCTTTAAAGCACTATTTAAAATTAATGTGTAATGATTTTTTCTAAAAAAAAATTAGGCAATGTTTTGTCTTCAGTTGTCACAAAGTTAAAATATTGCTTTTGATTTCTACTCAATGCTAATTTTTTCTCTTCAATGGTTATTTCTTTCTTTTTTCATGAAATTCCTATCAATTCAAGACCATTTTAACACTTAGTGGATTACACTTTAATTAAAAACTACTTGTGAGGGATTTTTGCATTTTGTATATCAACCTTAGAAATCAGTCTCATCAAATGGAGAAAAAAAATAAAAGTGAACACGATTTCCATTTTTACGAAATTGAAATAATAGGGTGAAATCCTTTCTAGAAAGCTGCCCATTAGATTAATTTGACTCTTGTCTACTCCTGGAATCATTTTATAAAATTGTTCCACTAAGAAATGGAATTTTTGCAATTAAATGTACATACATACCTATGTAAATCTACAACATAATATTTTCAGTACACGGGGATCCACACTCAGAAATATTCAAATTGCAAAAAAGCCAAGAATCATTTACATATATAAGATTTTTTTTTTTTTTCATAAATTGAATTTTAAATGTGGAAACTTCATATTAAATCCCATTTATGACATTTTATAGAAGTCTTTTGATGAGTTGCTTGTAGACTCTTGTTTCTTCACTCTAATCTACAGCCAAAAATATGATTATAAACTGCAAATCTTTCCATGTTTCTTTCTGAATTTGTTATCTTTTTCTAACTAGCTATTAACATCAATGTCATGAATGGTAAATATTCCTGTATTAATAAGAGTCAATCTGATTACGAACGTATTTCTGACATATATATTGGAGAAAAATAAATGATAATCAATTTTGGTTGAATCTGTTTTATAAAGTTAGTAAAATTGACAAATTATTGAGTGGGACTCCTTTATATCACAATTTTTTGAAACATGTAAAGAGTCATCTTAAAAACATTAAATATAAACACACTTGATCCTTTGTACTTTTCTTGTTGTTCTTATTGAACCTAAAGGAATGCACGTTATACTCACATAGTTCAAAGATCTCCACGAGTCATTGCATACAAAAGTCTTTTGAGCTCAATTTCAAATAAAATCTTAAATTTATGCCTCGGGTCGGAGTCGAATTTGAGGTTCCAGTTGTATTAGACTTATGTGCAAATTGAGTTCAAGCCCTCAGCTCGTTTCAATTGTATTTCTATAAATTATTATTTTTAATACTATATAGATATGTGTTTAAAATGTTTAAAAAACAAGGGTGATCTGAGATTTGATCTTAGAACTATATAGAAACGTTCAATTTAAGTCTACGAAATAAACTATTATTATTTTGTAATTACCACATATAAGTATCAAGTAAATATTAATTTATATCATGAGTTACACGTCAGGTTGTGTATAGCATCAGTTTCTCAAAAGTTACAATGAAAGCAAGGACATATGTGTCAAGTCAACAAGAAAGCAAGTTTGTTGTCAAAATATTGAAAGTGGAGAAAATCCACTTTTAAGCTTTCTTACTTCATAAATATGACGGTCAGATATTTTAAGACCTAATACGCACGGTTTTTGCTAAAATATCACTTTTAATCAATTAAGCAAGGATTGTTGTATATCCAATAGAGCAATTAAATAAATGTTACGACTGCACAAGGAGCTGATAGGGCTTCTGAAAGAACGTCCATCTTTTTCATAGCCCCAGAGATTTATTTAGTTGCAGTTGGCTAAAGCTAGTTTATCTGGTTGAGAACTACTAAGAATCCCTAAGGTCATAGTCAGAAACACCAGATGTTTTTTATTCTTGATTGTGGTCAGTATTTTTCCCCCTATAACACAGTTGCATCAATTATTGGAGTCATTATTTGATTAATCGAAATAACCTATTAGTACAAACGAAAGAGAATGTCTTCAAGAATATGAGTGCAGTTCACTCATTTTTGAAATATTTCAGATAAACTTGGTTTCTTCTTGACTTGACACATATGTAGTATTTTGAATTTTGCAGCTTTTTATCCATTTATGAAAAATCTCTAGAATAAAATTTTTATGGCTTTATATAACCAAGCATAACCAAGATCCATAATCAAAGTAACCTGTATATTTTGTAGGCTTAAATCATAAAAAATCAGGAATAATATCATCTCGCATATTTTTGATTAAAAGGTCGAATGTGCAAAGATGTCTCAGTCATCTAATATTATACTCATAGTAGTTTATCAAGTAATTTGTGTAAGTATTACTAATTAATTATTATCTATGTATTAAGTCGAGACGTAAAATGTATACCTATTGTTTAATATTAGTTCTTTTATCAACTGTCAACTCAGGTAATCAACATTTAATTAGAGAAAGAGGGAAAACATTATGCCTTTAAGTCAACTTTCCTATACCACATTTCAAACAATTTTGATTCTTCCTCTCGAGACCTGGTGTAGCCAGCTTTAAATATCAGTTATAAAAATAGAGCATGAGTGTTGTTTGCTTAATTTTGTGTTTATTAAATACTAGTATGTCTGCGCCATCTTGCGGCTAAGAATGTTTTGTTGTTTATTTATTTGTTTCCTTAATAAAGTTTAGTGTATCCATCTCGCGCCATTTTAAACAGCAGCGAATATTTTGTTATTTTGCTCATATAATATTTTCTTTTGAATTTTGACCATTCTTTCCGGTTCGATTAATGTGCTTGTATATTCACATATGTATGTATCTGTCAGACAAACAGTCTCCACGCAGGCTCCCTATGTCTACAAACCAATATGATTAATTAACGTACATTTTATACGTTCATATCGAAGGTTGTTGAACGATAGAACACCACCCCCATCTCAACAAATAACGACAACAAACAACAAAAACAGAATTAATTGCACGAATACTTTTATTTTTTGATTCAACGTCATCTTCCCATTCGTAAACATTTAAAACTAGCTATTAGTGTGTGTATGATGATGAAAAACAACAACACTTTTTTAAGGCAAAAATAAAGTGTGTGAGTATTTTTTTCCATGTATGTACAATTATTTAAATCAAGGTTCATACATATGTACGTATATATTTAGTTGCAAAAGGTTTTTGACATTTGATACACGATTACAAAATTCCAAGCGTCTGAGAATTTATTTTTGTCCCATTTACTCTATGACAAGTAGATTTTTTACATATACATATATGTAATTTACATATATTCAGCATAGAAACATGTGAGACCTCGAAGAGAGAGAGAGAGAGAGAGGAAATAGCTTCAAAGCACTAATTCAAATATAAAAATAATAATTATAGAACAAAACGAAATGTTTAAAGGAATTCAAGTGGACAATAGGCTCAAATAGATATGCTCAATAGTATGCATCAACTCGTATATTATCCCTGATTCCTTTGATTCCTCTATTAAAATAGCTTTTTATACACATAGTTACGCATCATAGAGATATACACTTTGATAGACGTACGAGTAAGGTCATTGGTGAACATTTATGTTCATTTTGATATATTTTATCTTAATACAGATTTATATTTGTATATTTTTAAAGGAAAGTTTAAACTGAAGTTTGATATAATATTATATATTAAAGTCTGCTCTTTTTGAATATGTGTTCAAACTTGAGTTTTGTTGTTCAAGGCCATGAAGTAGCTCGAAAAAATAAGATACATATAGATGCAGATTTCTTTTCTTCAAAAATGGTACATTCAAAACATAAAAAAATTCACAAAATGACTTCTTCAATGATTTAAAATCTACTAAAATTGTTTATTTGCTGAGGTTGCACTAAAAAAAAAAATGTTCCATCCCTAATTCTTGAACAAAGTTATAAATTTCAATGTAGTCTCTGCCGTGTAGCCTTATTATCATTAATGCTAAGATAAAGTTCCTTAGTTAATCAATCAATTTTATTCAATAAATCATTGAAAGTTTATCAGAACGAGCTTTTTTGTCCATCCGCAACCTCGATTCTCAAAAGGGAAAGGAAAATTTTGGAAAAACAACTGGTAGCTACCCTTCTGTATTTTCCTTGTTGCCAACTTTTTAATTTTGGACAGAGTTATTGTTTAGATATAATATACATCGACAAATTTTACCATTATAAAAATCAATCCTTAATACTTGTTTAATATTCAATTATTCAAAATAAGGGCGCGCAATCCCCTATTTAATATATATCAAAATCATAACTAATGATAAAACCCTTTTTGAGTACATAACACGTAGGGTCAGTTGCTTTAAATCGGAAGAGTCAACTGATGAACAACAGCTGAAGGGATTATACATAGAGTATTTTTGTTTATCCCAAAAAGCCCGTCGTGTATACCTCCAATGTATCTACCTAGTTGAAATAAACTGATGATAATGCAACTATCTGACATCTATCATGACGTCATAGAATGTTCCATAGGAATTGACCAAAGAGAACGTCAATTTTTAGGCCGAATGCATTCCTTTTAATTACTATAAATTCATGAGTAATGTGGCCCTTGAATTTTCTTATGTGTCCCTGAATATTTATCCATTCGTCATTTTAATCAAAAAGTCATAGATGAATCATTCAATGTATGGATGCATGGGTCATCATCCAATGGAATTAAACATTATTGCATTATACTAATCCCATTTATAGTATATTTTTAATTTAAAATGTTTCATCTCATTTTTTCCTAGCAACTTGTTCAACTTGCATGTAGTACAACTCATATGCAACATAATATGTTCATTTAAAGGGGGTTCAGCTATATCCCATTCAATCCTGGTTTCGAAATGTTACAATTAAAAATTTTTACACACATAACATGCAAAAAGAGTGCAAATTTATTGTGTAGGCGCACTGACAGCCTCAATCACTCTGATGTATCCGCGGAGTAGCATAATCTATACGTTCTTATCCAAAAAAATAAAAAAATAGTTAACAGATTTAATTTTAACATAGATACTATTCAAGATGGAAGATTATTGAGTAAATAGATTAGGCGTAAATGCATATCGCATATTTTTCTATAGATACTTTCTTATACTATTATGACAAAAATATTATTTAATACTGTTGTTAAATCTGTCTCTTTAAGTAGAAGATATCAGTGAATTGACAAATTTTTTATTATTACATATTACATACGGAAATGTCTTTAAGAATTAACATATTATTATTATTATTTAGATACAATCTATATAGAGCTATTTACGAGATGAAGTCGAGTCGCGTGTCTCTTCACTTTAAGTATAGCTTAAAGTTGCAGTTTAATGAGACTCTTGTGCGACTCGAGTCCAAGTATTTTGCTCCGATTTAGTCATCACTAGATGACTGGAACAGAGATAAGGGCAAACTTTTAGGTGTATGCAGGACTGAGCCAATGACTTCATCTGACAAATGGGGCATGTTCAAGGGATATTCAATCAATGACGTCAATGCTATTTTTGAATAATATTTATGTAATTAATTTCATTTGAAATCAGCAATACTTCAAACATTCTGGGACAATGACTTTGTGGATAAATGATAAATTTTATTAAAAGGGTTTTGAAATAAACTGTTCAATAGGGAAATTCGGACTGATCGGATCGTAATTAATGGGGTTTTTAGAGTAATATATATTCCCCCATCCTCGGATAAATTGATAACGCTCACTTGATACTTTAGATCATCATTTGATTGAAGTGGTAATGAGAATCCCTTCGATACATACTATGTTTTCTATAAATTGTAATTTGTATTTAAAACCAGATCAACCAAATTGTTTCATTCCTTTCTCCGCTCCTCGCTGAGATACATTTAGTATGATAATATAGTTATTGTATCTCGCAACCTTACTTCCAAAAAGCAGCAGGGAAACTGCAGAAATATTTTTCATATAGTAACATTGAACTACTCACAGCTTAGTGAGCTAATTTGAGTTCAACCAATCAACATTCGGAAAATTAATATGGGGGAGAGGAAGTAGAAAAATTGACAACTGACAACAAAAACGTCATGTCAGACGTAAATAAGAAGCCAACGATTAGAAATAAAAGACTTCTAACCAACCATGTTTTAGGTCTCCAAATGCCAGCTCTTGTCATCATCAATATCAAAATTTGAGTATAAGTGAAGTCTCTTATTAATGATACTTAATTAAGACTCGACTGATTGAATCATAATTTTATCAAGCCAAATGTGGCTCCATGTGATTTAAGGACAATTCAAGTGAAAATTCATTTCCTTTCTAACGTCACTTCTTTTTCTTTGATGTGTTTAGAGGGAATCCACATATTTGAGAGCAGAAAGTTAATTATTGTAGACTATGTAGACTATGGGTCTATCTACTTAAAATATGTAGACATGATTCAGGCTTCATCATCATTATTGTTAAGTTTTTTGTTTTTTTTTGTTTTTTTTGTTGCTTACTTGCCCATGACAAGAAAGATATCGTATTACAATAAGGAAAACATGAAGTCAGTTAACATACAATGAAATATTATTTAATATATATATTCTATAAATTAGCAAGTACTGAGATGGATAATGATGTATTTTTCATAGTAAACATTGACCAGTTTAAGAATGTCAGTTTAAAATTAATAAAATTAACTAATAGATGATGCAAATCAAAGACACACTGATTGCAATAGGTGATAATTAATATAAGCCATTGCATACTCATCACAAATTTTCCTATCTGACTTTAGATGTTGAAGAGTAAAACAAGTGATAAAAATATAAAACCACTTACACGATGATTTTTCTTATAAAATGAACCTTGACTAATTCATTATCTTTCATTTTTATTGATAAGTTATTATGATTAATCCTTTGAAGATACTGGACTTATAGATTTCTTTAATTCTAGGTCACACAATTAAATGGATTCTTCAAATGTGTATTTGAGTTATACAAAGGATTCGTGTCAATAGAATCGAATGAAACAACTCAAATATATAAGAACCATTTTCTAGCTTCACTTAGTGCTCAGGAATGCTTTGTTTCATGTAAGTATGTAACTTGTTAGGTCTTAAGTCAGATTAGTTAAGTCATTTGACTTGAGGAGTCACAAGTAAAACTTGATTTATGTGACTCCAGTAACCATTTGGGAATTGATTATATATTTGAAAGTCATCATCATGGATTCTCACATGTCTATAACTATATTGTCTTCCGTATCAAATACCATTTCCATAGTGGTTCTGTAGTAAATACTCTTGTGTGTATCTCGACTCATCCCAGGAATTCGGACATATGATCCTATAGTATATATACATATTATGATGTTCTGCTTGAAATTCCAATCATCACATTTCCACACATTAAATGTTGTCTTTTCTATCATCAGGTTGGTTTTTTTTTTGTAGGTATGCATCATAATTTAATTTCATTACAGTAGATATAAAACGTCCTACATTGTACTTACTACACATGTATAAAAAAAGACTTTTGAGTACATAAATCCCTTTAGAGACACTAAATAAAATGATAACCATTACTTTGAGCACTTTGTCTAAAACTCCTGATATGTAGTTAATTTATGTCAATTATTTTAAGTTTATCAATAGATACTCAATTTAAAAAGAATATTTTCAAATTATATCTATTTATTTATTCCATTTAAAAAGTGTCAAGAAGCAAAAATGTGGCATGAGATCATTCAATAAATAGTTGTGTTTATGTATTTTTTCTTAATTGTAAAATTCATAGATATATGTATGTACAAATGTACTTATTTATATCAAGATGACGTTTTACCTCGAGGTTTTTTTATTTTTAATTTAATATATAAATCATATTTACTTTTGCAATAGTAGTGGAGAAAAGAGTCTATGTATTAAAATAAAAACTTACTTCACCACAAACATATATATATACTAAAAAAACGTATTATATACAAGCAACAAAATATATATATATATTTTAAGATGTCGTGGATAAAGGAAGTTAAGTGCCATTGGTTTTGCAATAAATTTATTATTATTATTATTTTTGCAAATGTGGTAGTTTGTTAATTTTTTTTATGTGAATAGTAACTGCTTTGATTGACCAGAATGAGGTCATTCAAATAGGCGTGGACTCTTATGTGTGCTATTGTTTCTGCTTGTAATTTTTGTTTTCTCCTGTTTAGTATAATATGTATTTATATATTATTTTGGAATGAATCGGATCAAAAAAAAATAAAAAAAATGTTTAGTTCTAATCATTTCCTTCCTTTTTAAATACATAAAAGGCGGTAGTTGTTTCTATGGACAATTATAATTGTAAGAACAGTTATTCCTATGAGATACGAACATTATTTCTAAGCACAATTACCCTGTCATTTACTCTACGGTAAGTTTCTATTTGAAACTTCTCATTCGGCTAGTTTTAAGGTTAATAATAATTAATTGCTATAATATTCATAGTTTTGGAAAAATGCAACAGGGCCCTTCACACGAGGTGAACATGTCCGCTATCCCCAATGGAAATAGTATATATATAAAAAAATAATTAAGAAGACTAAAGGAGGCTTTGAATGCCAACAAACTTTCAAAAGGGCTCTTTTGTCGTGTTTGTGTTGAGATTTGAAGTTTATAAAATGCTTGAAAATCCTACAACTCTTATGACCTACCATGGTTACCAGATAACTTAAGTGTCCATAATATCCCTTCCATCAACTGTGACAGAGGTGAATTCATGTTCACATGCACTATTAGCAATTCAAACCCTTTAAATGCTGTTTTCATATGTTATAGATGAAGAATTATCGTATAAAATTGACCCAAAGGTTTTGACTTCTGGCTATGAGCTCCTATGCGAAATTTGTTTGTCAGGATTTAATAAAAAGAGCCCTTACATACATTGAGTATCCATAAAATTGTATTCATTTGGCTATATATTATGAGCAATAATCAAGTTCTGTTTAAATTATACTGCTCTTCGGTGACTCTGAAGCCATACTCCAACTAGCAAAAAAAATAGTCATTCCCCTATAGTAAATGTAAAATGAACAATTTTGTATTTATATATATAGTAATAATTTAACAAATTATTATATGATTTCGAGGATTATGAATGGAACTAATTGAGTTTAAGCAAAAATATTTATTTTATCAAAATCTTCCCTCGAGATACGGGCAGCATTGTGAAATGAACTACATATACATACATACATATGTAGTTATTCTATCTCGAGGGACGACTGTAGAATAATATGTATAAAAACGGCTGGTGCATAGCCCATAAATATGTACATAAAGAGTTAGAAGCAAAGATATAAAAGTCAAATAGATTAAGTTTCTTAAAAATTCTTTTTGACAATTTTTATTTAAGAGAAAGAGAGCAAACTTAGAGATAGGAGGCACATGGGTACTACAAACATACGTAAAAGTAAAAGCCATTGAACGACAAATTCTCAAAATTGATTTATCATTTGTTGTCCATCTGAGGGCATTGGACTTATGAAAACATAAGGAATGAACACTCGTGAATTACATACATACATATATTGAATGAAGAAGTCAAAACAACAAAATATCCCTTGCACTAAGTGGATTTAAACTACATGCTTCAATTCCTTTTTTTTATTTTATTGCAAGTCCTTCCCCTGTCTTTAAAAAAATAAAAAAATAATAGACTTTGAGTATTGAAACACGCTTAGTTCTCATTAATCACAAATTTCATAAGTGGTTATTGCTCCATATACCTATAGCAAAATGGGCTGATTTGTCTAGGCAAACAAGTTCATCATCAATCAATACATGCATGCATACAATGCCTTCAAATGAGACTGTGTTTTCAATAGGAGACGACTCACTTGTTGGAGAGATAAGTTCAAATCCTCGAAGAGCTAATAGTACTTCTATACCGTATATAACCGGCATTTTCTAAAGGACTACTAAAAGGCTAGTCAGAAACTTCTTTTCCATTCAATTTTGTTGTACTCGGCTAAAATGAGGTAAATGGCCAATATACGGTGTCAAAGATCCATATTGAGACCGTATGTTGTACATACCCGTACTTAGGGACATCTTTATTCAATTTCTTACTATCAAAATCTTGAACTAATTATATTATTTGTCAATTACTATAATTTCTTAACAAAATACTTACAATGACTTAAAACTTCAATAATAATATTATGTGTACATAGATCATTATTATTAAAACTTAATTCGAATCTTAATCAACAAAAAGGCGTGATTTTAATGCAAATTTTGATTTCCTGGAGCCCTTTTTTTATTCCATCTCATTCCATTGCCTCTGATACTTTTTCGCCAACCATCTACTATGTATTTTAAAACATTTAATTATCGACTTGTACCTAAAGGCCTGAAAATATAGAGGTGTTCAAATAAGTCACCATAAAATCAATCAACAACTTGGCTAAATAAAAGTATCTATGACCAGTTTTGATACCCTTTATAGTGCTGAAACCTCTTTTAAAGTCTACTTAGATCCACAATCATTCATTCATGAAAAGATAGTAGTTAAGCTTAACATTGGAAAAGGATTAAATAGCTCAATACGGAGGCCAGAGTCAATTGATTTATCTCCAAGTGGGATTTGTATGTCTGAATTTCCCAAACCTCAGAATATGGTGTCCGGTAAATTCATCGACATTAATTCATCGATAGGTAAATTCATCGACTTTTTTCTTTCAACAGCTTAGAGCAAATTTATTTTGGCAGGGTTTTTCACATAAACACCAACCAGAATAAGATTATATAAAGAAATTTTGTGCGTGAAATAGCAAAAATTGGTATTTTAATTACATATTTAGGATTTGTATTTCCAAAAATTTACGACAACCAACTTTGAAACTCTTACAAAAACCGTAAATTAGATTTATTTTATAGATTTTGCGAATTGAACGAAGCAGCAAAAACAATGGTTTAGAATAAAGTGGTTTATTTCTATCAAAGTTAATAAGATTTAAAATAATTTCCAAATAATGTGAACTTGACGAATGTAAAGAAGCACACAAATAGAAAACGACAAATTATAATTAAAAGCTAGTTCATCTAACTAGAGGAAGCAATAGGTATACATGAATTTAACATACTCTAGGCTGTTGAAAGTATTCATTGGGAGAAAAAAGTCGATGAATTTATAAATCGATGAATTGACAGTCGATGAATTTTCCTAGACTCTCAGAATATATAATACGCATGTATGTAGAGTTAAGAGATTAAATAACCAGGAGTCCAAGGGAAAAAAATCCTGGACCATCAGCCCAAGCTTCCTGAGATAAACCTCCCAACAATTTTGATTCCCTTATGAGCAAATGGAATTATAGGAAAACAATAAATAATTTACTGTGTAATATTTATTTGTTTAAATGCAGAAATACATACGTTTATAGGGTGCTGTTTTTTTTCGCATGGATATATGCTTAGACACATACACATGTATTTGCCTAATGATATTGTTTGAAATGTTGCAAATATTTATTTTTATGTAGCATTTATTAATAAATTTGCACTATGTATGTACATGTGTACAACTTCTAAATCTATTACATATTGCAGACATAATTCATTTCTTTTTATTTTTTAATACTAAATTACAAAATAAATAAAGTACTTTAATAATAATATAATATAAAGTATTACCCCAGAATGTACTTTCGTAACGTTCCCATATTTGCATAGTTTGTATATATTTACATATGTCACAAGGTTTTTGATAATTGCTACTAGAATTATGAAGCACTCATTATGATATTTAAAAGATTTAGCTGAAATGTCTATGGATGATGCACCTTACTAATTGATGCGATGTGATCTCTTTTTTGAGTTCCCTCCAAAAAGATCAAGAACGAAAAATTGACACAAAATCCGTGGGTAGCTCTCGGCTCATTCCTCCCAAACGGATGGTATAATTAAACTAGCATAGTTGATGATTATTTACTGCTTAGCAACAGCCAATTTGAGTTTAATCAAGGAACATTCAGAACACTAAAGGGACAGCTGGCAAAAGAATACAGTCGAAATTTTGATGTAAGTGGAATATTACCGTCCGAATTCATAATTTTTTATAAGAGAACCAATAGTCGCCGTATCATTATCATAGCCTGAAAATCCTTTCTTGAGCAAAAAATAAACTTTGAATGTACCAAAATTGCTGTGTCCATTTCAATAATTGCTTCTTATGTAAAGTAGAGTCTGCATAAGCCTTTTTTTACGAGTTCAAATGTAGTTCGTACCTTTGAGGTTGTGTCGAATGAAAGTCTTATAATTCCAAGTTCAAGTTGAGTCGAAAGTTGCAGCTTAATTAGACTCGAGTCCGAGTCTCCAGCTCTGAATAAAAGTCATATCCTGATGTGTAAAGTAAATTTGTATAGAAACTTATCCAATATTTTACTTTTAATCTAAGTAAATGTACCCTTGGATTCGATAAATTTATTCGGGACAAGTGGGAACCAAAAGTGTAGCAACAAGGTAAGTGAATTTAGAAAGATACTTTAAACAGATGTTAAAAAGCTTGCAAAATTAATACAATGTACCAATACACACGGCAAAATGATAAACATATACAAATTTTAAGCCACCTATTTTATTTCATTTGTATTTCGTCACAAATGACGTCAATGAAAAAATAATGGGCCCACAGTTGTCATCTTAAATTTAATATGTAATTTTTATAGACATTTTGTCAACAATAAATGTTATTTTGTTATGTAAAGCCAATTTCTACTGTTTTTTTTTTTTTTTTTTTTTTTTTTTGCCTTATGAACTTCTAACAATAATTCATATATTCAAAAATTAAAAATTGATCTTTGAATTTACACCTTATAAGTTAAAGTAATTGGAAACTGTTTCGTAGATAATATTTATTTCAAAGACAAAAATTGTATTTTTTTTTTGACATTAAAAGAAAGGCGTCATTGGTATTGTATAGAGAATAAGGGAAAACAATGTTCTGGGATATATTTCTGTTGACGAACCATGATTTTAAGTTTAAATGGGCGTCTAATTGGTTCTGTGGATACAATGGTCTGCTTGTACTCAAACTGATTGAGACTCCCAGTGCTACAAACTCATATTTTATTCTTTTTCTATATTTGTATTTGAATGACGGATTTTATTCTTAAAAAGTATTTTAACAAAATCTTGATCAGACTAAATGCTGTCCTTGTACCTTCATATATTGATGCAATATCCAATTATTCTCAAGATAAATTGTCTAATGATCCCTTCTCAATAATCATAATTATATGTAATCATATGCCAATAGTTTATAGGCACAAGAAAAAATAAAACTTATAACCATTTATTCACAGAGATTTGACTCTAATCTTGGGTTTTTATTATAATTATAAGACTTCACTTGTGTTTGCCTCTTGTCACTCGACTTGGACATGCTCTCAAAAGCTTAAATATAAAAAAGAGGACTCAAGTTTCTCCCTTAAGAATGTCCACATATACAGGATCTAGTTTATGACTTGAGTTCGGAAACTTTAATTCTGCGAACAAAAAATGATTCATGAACAACTGAGTCGGAAATGTATTCGGATGCTATGACATTAGAATTTTCATATTAGTTTGTTTCTTTTACGTGGAAATCATTCAACCGAGGCGCAAATTTGTTCATTACGTATTTATTTACAGAAATAAGTGTTTAGCTAACTAATTTTAACGTAAAATTCGCAAGAATAGAATCAATCACTTTTTTTCGACTAATTGGAAAAAGAAAGCTTCTATTTTCGCGAGAAAATAATAAATTTATAAATTAACATACATAATTGAAAAATATTTTGCCCCATCTCATTATAAATCTCTTTACGAATTCAAATATAATTTTTTTTAACACTATATATGAACTACTAATAAATAATATAAGCCATATATTTTTTTGTGTATACATATAAAAAAAATCAAATTGATTTTATAAAATATTGTATATCGTGTCTCTCTATAAATAGTTTTTCTGTATTTCTGCCTGAGTCATGAAACATATTTTTACAAGAAATGTTTACGTGCAATTTTTCTATTAAGTAATTTGCAAATGATAACAAGCCTCGCGGTCACTTGAAAAAGTCAAAAGAAAGTCATAAAAATTGTTTTTTTAAAGAGGCAGGGGGGGGGGGGGACACGTTTCCTTCAATGTTTGACAAAAAAGAATTACTTCTTCATTTTTTCTCCAATTCTTTAAAAAATAAAAAAAACAAATCAAAGGTGACTAAACAACTATTTCAAAAAGTCTCATCCCTTAAATAAGTTTATTAAAGGCTTATTTGATCATCAGTCAATGTTTTTTTTTTCCTCCTTTAAAAGCCTGTTCATTAAATTTAATTATCAATGTCCCAGAGATTACTTTCGAGTCCAAATATTTATTTAGTTTGAATACATACAAAACAAAATGCTTAAAGGGTAGTTTTAATTCCTTCTTTTTTTTTTTTTTTTTTTTTTTTTGTTGTGAAGGAAAAGTCATTCCACTTTATTCTTGACATACATTTTTCATGAAATGTATGTAAATATTTAGGCTATCAACATGCAAAAATTTGTGCAAAAAAAAAAATTGTCTTAGGCTCAGAGTTTGTTTCAAAGTATGTTATGAGAGGAAAAAGGAAAAATATAGACTTGAACTCACAATATGTTGTTACTTATGATACGGGGAACATATCTGAGTGATATCATGAACTGGCCACACATTTGTAATTTTTGCAAAATTTAAATCATAGTTTTGCTAAAGAATGGGTGATCTAAATGTGGATTTATAAATGTTTTGTAGCATCTTAGTCACACAATATACAAATGGAGAATAAAATAAGAATCAATATAAATATATTTTAATTATAGGCTAACTTATGTTATTCCTATTTACCTTTTCTAACTATACTATGAGAAGTGACAAAAGGCTTCAAACTAACTGGTAGTTAGCTAATGTTGTCCTATACTCATCAATTCTTGAACCATTTTCTATCTAATAACTAAAAGATATTTACAGCTTTGATAAAAAAAAAAAAAAATTGAGCTAGACAATTTCAGAATATTAGTCAATAAGAGAAAGAAAAGTAGAAAAAAATCGTCAGCTGATAAAAAACAATAATTCATAAATAAGTGTTTTTGATGTGTTTATTGTGTGCTGAATAAATTTGAACACACACACACAAAAAAACTATTCTTTAATAGGTTGCCAAACGAATAAGAATAGCTTTTACTTCCTAAAGTATACATTTACTAGGGATGTCACGGATTGGATCCGGTTTTCAAAAGTTGAAAATGGAAACTGCGTACAGCTGTTTACTATATAATTAAAAAAAGAACTGTATTTTCCGTGACTTGTAGGAAATTTGGTAATGGCAACACAATTTCACCAGTTCGGTTATTAAAGTATCTGTTTTTGTATTTTTTGTATTGTTTTTATTCTGTACTTTCAAAATCTTTATTGCCCTAACTATCTGTTGTCACTATCCAACGGCATGCTATGCCGTCTGAAAAAAACCCCAAAAAAAAAGAAAAACATTTTTTTATTTTTTATCGACATATTATAGATACAGCAAACTAGGGTTTTTTGAGGTCAGAAAACTCATTTCTGATCAATAAAAATATTTTAAACAACTTTTACCGCCATGTTCAAAAAAAAAAAAAAAAAAATCAACCGAAATTGCTTTATTTTTTTTTTTCATGGTAACATTTTAAAAGTAGAACTTTTATGAGTCAGAATGTTCATTTCTCAGGATCAAACCATTTTTTTTAACCGTGATTATCATTGTTTTGAAGAAGAAGAAAATCAGATACAACTCACATATTACACAACATTTGGAATTCTACTCTATACTTTCAATTTCTCAAAATGGTGCAATTTTGTAGTTCAAATTTTGTTTTGCATCTTTATTTCCTATATTTTAAGAATCAATGATACCAAAGAATTCAAAAGAACACTTATTTATATTTTTCCATAAGATCCCTTCTCTTATCCACCAGACATCACTGACTAAAGAACAGTCAGATCTTATCAAACGAAAGTAAGTTAAAACCCAAGACATCCCTAATCTGTAACTTGTATTTTTCCATTTTTCCTCATTCTTTAAAGACTTAAAAATATATGAACATATATTTGTATATTAGATATTTTGAATTCTCATCACCTTAGCAACAATTTGATGATATAACAATTTCTAAAGAAATGTCAATGCCTAAATAATAAAAGATTGAATTTCCTATAATCGTACACACATATAACAAAATTAAATGTATGTGTAGCCGTGCTACGATGAAAATAATTATCTTAGTTTTGAAGATGATTCAATAACATTGAGGATTCTGGATTTACCTACTCATCAAAGAAATATTGACATGTCTATCAATTGATTACATATTAATTTAGTCATTTTATTTTAAATACATATATATGTACATAATATATTGATTCCATGTTTCCAAGTGTAAAATATAATTAATTAATATTTTGCTTTAATACACTGCAATAATCCAATTCAATGCAGGGATTTTAATCCTTTAGTTAATTATTTGTTTTTATAAGGCTTTAATATTTAAATACATAATTTGCATGAATTGGCTAAAAAATTATCCTTCGGAATAAATTAATGCATTGTTTAATTAATTGCATTTGTAGATATCTACATATTATATGCAAATATTCGTCATATATCAAACAATATAAAAATGTGGATTGTTGAATGTGGACATTTGCTATTGAAAGTTTCTGGATGGAAAGCTTTCTAAAATGGGGATACATTCTACGAATGCAGATTATATTTGATACATGATGGTCATGTAAGCGATTCAAAGGCCTATTCTGGGCCTTTAGCCCCTCCCTATCTCGCCCTTTCATGAAGCCTTAGTTCTATGTGAAATTAGATGTGAAAAAAAGATTTTCAAAATGTGCAGTTGTATTTCTTTCGGTATCTGTAGCAATGCGAATACAAATATTGACCCTTTTGCCTCCTAACGCGGATGCAAATATTTCTCAAAAGCAGATAAATATCCACTTGATAATTACATCACTAAAGTATAATATGTTTATAAATATCTCTAACTCATAGCTTTTTAAATATGTATGAGTTTGCTGTTGTCATTTTAAAAAGCCATTATGAGAAAATTATTGGGAATTTATCCAAATGTTTTGGATATACATATATTGTATAAATATTTTCGATATTTATTCAATTGTTTGATTAGAATACGTAAACACATATAAATAAGTATCTAAATATAGATCTAATATATAGACTCAGGCTCTTAATTTAACATATTCTATGAATACTTTTAAGTCATTCTAAAAAACAACTTAGGGATCAATTAACTCAATTTTCCTATAGCCTTGACTTCTTTCTAATCTATGTATGTTGAATATGTATGCTAAGAATTTTGACCTCCTGGAAAGATGACGACTATTTGACCACTTAAAATAAAATCTATTTTTCCTCAATATTTTAACCTTTTCTTCAAAATTTTCAAATTTTCTTCGGAATCTAAAAATAACAAATGATTGTGTTTGGGCTCTGTAACGATTGAATATTTCTGGGTTTAATAACATTTAAATAATTTCGGAAATGGTAAAAAAAAAAAGATTGTTTTACATAGATAATGAAAGATATCTACATTTTTGTCACAATAACAATATGTTGTTATTGTGTGCCCACAAGTAAAAATTTTGTACAAGTTGTAACACTTTACATTTTTTCTACGCTTTTTATTTAATTATATCATTTTCATTACTAATTTCATTTCAGACTATTACAATTGCTTATTGATTTTATACGTTATATGGTTATTGATGTGCAATCCAACTGAGGACATTTGGATTGAATAATGATTCACATAATATTTTTTTAATTAGACATTTGCATCAGACAAGTCAAATCTTACACCAGCAATAAATTGAGGATTGAAGGAAATTTTTAAAAAGTATTCTCATGACAAATTGTACTTTAAATTTTTCCTTTAAAGTCCTTATAATTATTACATTTTGTACAGTCTTCTTGTACAAGTTACAACTTGTACTGAGCATGTGGAAATAACTTTATAATCTAATATACTTTTTAGTATCAGAGTTACATTTCCTGATACTAACGTAAAGAAAAGAAAAGACTATTTATAAAAAACAATAATACTAAATTTGTCTTGAATTTCTTCATCATTGACCCTGATGTCTCTTTTTTTTGTCATTTATAATCTTAATTGAACTTTACATTAATTAGATATTGTACCTTAAAGGCTTCACGAATCAAATAACGATTCTTTCAAATAATTGTTTTTAGGAACATGAATCACTCTTTTTAAATACATACATATATACCAAAGGTGCAGTTTTAAAGAAATAAAATGATTCTAAATATATCACCAAAACAATGGGTTTTTATTATCGTAGTTAAAGTGATTTAAATACGGTCATGGTTCAATGAGTACATAAAAGTTCATTCAGAGGTAATTTTCTTTTAACTTAAGAAATATAATATATAGTTTAAGTGAGGCAAAAAGGAAAAAATAAAAAAAAAAGTAATTTGGCAATGGCAAGCTTATATTGTACATAAAATACATCTATGTATAATCTTACAAACGTACATATGTATGTATATATATATATATATATACTTAATTCTTTACAAACTGCCCATTTATCCCTGCCTCTTATATTATATTCATTGTACCTTTTAAAAGTCATCTTTCCACCTTAGTAACATAAAAAAATTTATAAATGTGTATATTGAACTCTGAGGGTTATGGAATTAGAATACGGATATATCACGACGATTTTTTTGGAATAAACAAAAATACACTGTATTTTCCCTTCAGCTGTTTGACTCTTTTGATTTAAAGCAGCAGACTCGACGTGTTAAGAACTCAAAAAGGATATTACTATATTATTTATGATTTTGATATATGTATATAACAAAATATATTAAATCAAGGATTTCCCGCTCTTTTTTTGAACTATTGAATATTATACAAGTACTAACTTTTGATTTGTATATTGATAGAGTTTATCAATGTATAGTATATCTATATAATAACTCTGCTCAATATTAAAAAGTTGGCAACAAGGAAAATACAGAAAGGTTATAGCAACCAGTTGTTTTTCCTAGTATTTCCTTTCCCTTTTTAGAGAATCGAGGTTTCGAGTGACCCAAAGAGCTCGTCGTGTATCAGTCCTAAAATATTGACGTTTTGTTCTAAATCTTTAGAACATGTTCGTGTACATAATATGGCCGTCCAATGCTACAATATTTTTCAGAATAATAGTTATCATAGATATCAGCTTCTGATGTCATCATCAATGAATCCCGACCATACTGGAAGTATAAACATCGAATGTTTTACAAGAATAGTAAATAGTTTTATTAAGTCTTAATTATGTAAGAATAGTATCAAACTATTTTTGTTAATAAAAGACACTTTGAGTTTTGTTGAATGGATTCAATTATTGGTAAACGGAAGTGCTTTTCTATAATATTAGTGCTGATGATAACGTTTCAAAGTTGGATCATTTTTCAATGACTTATTACAAAGACTGGGCCGTTTAATTAATAAAGACCAATACAACTCAATATTTTAATAATTGCGTTGTCTACGATGCCATCTTATGCAAGACCAAGATAAGATCAAGGTGTTGAGGGATCAAGACAAAGAGAAAAAGAAAATTTTGATTAGTTTACCTACTTTGATCTTGATCATGACTACGAGTTTAATAGATTCAAATCTTTGAGAGGCCGAGATCAAGAGCTTTAAAAAATTAATTTTGGAACCCAAATTCATCTCAAGAATCTAAATTAAACCAAAAAAGGGTAAAATACAGGGGTGAAGAGAGCAGTTGAAGCTCTTACTTTCGGGATTTTATAAAAAACTTAGTAAAAACTCATGTCATTAGTAGAAATGATAAAGAATAATCAACTTTTTAACTAAACATTGTTAGTATAATTTCATTGAACATCATTGAGTATGTCAATTCATTTACCAACATGGAGAAATGGAAATCGAAGCAAAGAGTTTACAGAGGAATAAACACAATAGTCAAAAATAACATGCGTGACATCTACATATTTTTCTATTGTTGTATAGTATCAACAATGGACACCACCGTCTGTTTTTGATCTTTGATCCAAAAAATAAAGAAGTATGTGCCTTTGTGTGAAGACTTAATATGATCATCTGGTGATATTACATATTTGGGTCATCATAATACACTTTTGAACATTATACTTACATTACTGAATTAAAGTTTGAGGGATCAAAATCAATAAGGGTCAAGACTATGAATAAATAAAGACGTAAAACTTTGAGATATTAGAACCATGACAATACCCAAGTTATGGGAAGACTCTCACACGAGATCAAAACTTTGGAGAGTTAAGCCTAATACCACATATTGGGAAGGGGTTCTAATCATAACTAGACACCAATTTTGAGGAATTTAGAATATTTTTTTTTATAAGAAAAACTCTTTATGCTCTGATAATTTTTTTTTTTTTTTTTGAAGTGGAGACATTGAAGATAAGAAAATTTTTGATTTTCCTGCACTTTGGTCAGAGTCATGACAAAGGAGAACAAAATACGATCAAAACTGTTAGTGATCAATATACGGACTCATCTCGAAAACTTCATCACAAATTCAGAGTCTACTAATAGAACAGCTTGTCTTTTTGTTTGTATCTATATCAAAGCAGGGAAAAAAAAAACATTTAAATATATTTGGGAGGGGCTCCTTCTTCTATTTTTGCTTCCTTTCCTCATGTTTTGTATATTCAAATATATATATATATATACATCTATCATGACAGAATTTTTATTTTATTTTATTTTCCATCTTGACTATGATTTTATCCAACAATCGAGCAAAAAAAGAATAAATGGATACAAAAAAAAAAAAGTTAAAGAATCCATTTTCTTTCCTCAATGGATCTTTAGCAAATTTCTTTTCTTATAAAAATAGTCTAATGTACATACATATACATAAGTACATACTTACATATTATTGTATCTTCATGCTCTGTCTCTAACAAAGGGTTTTGTGACAAATATCTTTGGGATACTATGAAAAAACAAAAAAAAAAGAAGCTTTCACTTTTGAGAGATATATATAATTTTAGAAAAAAAGAGCAAGGTCCATTTCTTATTACAATTAGACTTAATCACGAATCATTGATCATTTTTCAAATATAAAACTCCTGATATATATATTTTTGAGAAAATATAAATAAACTTCAATTCACATCTAACTCAGAACATTAAAAAAAAAGGTTCAATAGTTGATTGATACGATGCAAAAAGTTTCACTTGAAAAAAAAAAAAAAGATCACTTTTTATTCGAAAACTATAAACGAATATAAAAGATGTGATTGTACCTAGTTTTAATGGATATTCTACAACTTTTTATTTATTTATTTTTACAATTGATTGTCTTTTTTAAAAAAAATATATAATATACACATAAAAACTTTAAAATTCAATATTATCGATAAAAATAACATTTTCACTTTGAACATTTATATATAATAAAAATATGTAAATATTATTTAAAAAAAATATATTTTAGGCATTTTGGAAATAAAGAGTTTTTTTTGTTTGTTTTTTTTCAGCAAATTATACAAAAGTACAGGGTCATCATCAAAGGTCAAGGGAGGGATAGATATGGCATTTACCCCCAAAGGAAGTACCGTAAAAACCCGCGTATAGGGCGCATTTTTTTCTTAAGAAGTTGACAGGTGCTTCTTATCCATGGATGCTTTTATTATAAGTTTTTCCATCGTTTTTAGGGTCAAATATCCACTACGTCCTATACAGATGTATCATCCTATACGCGGGTATTTACGGTATTTATGCCTAATAAGTACTTTTTTACCAATATCATTTGCCATTTCTAAGTTTCAGACCTTTCGAATCACCTGATTTATAGGCCCTTTCCTATTCTTTCCTTTTCTTTTATATACCTACATCTTTTCTCCAAAACAAGAAAAAAGGTCCCTAGTTAGTTGGTAGTTACGTAATTATGTCATTTTTTCTCCTTTGTGATACTATTTTTCATTTATTTGTAGGAATAGCCACCCTATTTTATTCCCAGCCATCGATTTGTCTAATCAACGTAAATATTATTAATAAGTTAATTAGGCAAATGTGTCAAGTCAACAAGAAACCAAGTTTATCTGAAATATTTCAAAAAGGAGTTAGAACTACTACCATATTTCTGAAGCAATTCTCTTTCGTTTGTATTAATAGTATATATTGATTAATTAAATAATGATTCCAATAATTTCAACTTAATTATAGGAAACAACCAACAGCTACTAATTAAACTCCGGGGCTATGAAAAAGATGGACGTTCTTTCTGGGACCATATCGGCTTCATGTGTGGTTGTAACAATTATCCGATTGCTCTATTGGATAGACAACAATTCTTGGTTTCTTGATTAAAAGTGACATGTTAACAAAAACCGTGTGGTATAGGTCTTAAAATGACTCCGAAATATTTGGCCGTTATATTTATGAAGTAAAAAAACTACTTAAAAGTGATGGATTTTCTCCTTTTCAATATTTGAAAACAAACTTGCTTTCTTGTTGACTTGACTCAAATATCGATAGCTAGGAAAATAAAAATAAAAATAGAGTTTAAATTTTCATACTGCTGGGGTAATAGACACGACGAACTTTTTGGGATAAACAAAAATACACTGTATTCTCCCTACAGCTGATTTTCATCAGTTGACTCTTTTGATATAAGTCAGTGGACTCTACGTGTTATAAACTCAAAAAAAGGTTATTATTACTATTTATAATTTTAATATATAAAAAATATATTAAATCAAGGATTGTGCGCCCTTTTTTTGAATTATTGAATAATAAACAATTTATTTGTAAATTGACAATATTTATCAATAAATAGTATATCTTAATAATAACTCTGTCCTATATTAAAAAGTTGGCAACAAGGAAAATACAGAATACTAGCAGCCAGGTGTTTTTTCAAAAAAAAAAAAAAAACATTTTTGAGAGTCGAGGTTGCGAGTGTAAAAAAGCTGGTCATGGGACTCAGAAATCAGCAAAGATTTGATTCTTACCTTTCCTTCAACAAGCGAAATATAAAGAGGTTAGAAATTGTGTCAATTTTGTTTTTTCCGTCAACTGATGAACAGTTGTTAATTGAGGAATTTGTTTAGAGCTTAGCAAAAAATAGTTTTGTGTTCTATAGCAGGATATTATCTCCATTTTTTTGTCAGCTGTTGATGATTTCTATTCTACTCTTGCCCTTTTAACACTGTATACGTTGATTGGTTTAATGAGCTCTTCCTGAACATTAAATACTTTCCACCAATAGCTGAATAAGGAACAGTCCCAAAGCAATTAGTAAGAATTGGCTAACAAATACCAACTGATCCTTTTGTCTTTTTAGAGGAAATGTTAAGGGATACAATATAGTATTAGCTGTATACCTTTTCAAGTTCAATATGGGAATAGATAATAAAAAAACAATGTTCAGGAAATTTAACATAATAATAAGTTTTATAATTAATGAAAATAAAAAAAACTGGATTGAGCATAGGACATTCAAAACATCTTCAATCCTGGAGTGGGCCGGAGCATTATCAATACCAAGTACTGTTGGTCCTCCATATACATCCTTTGCTTTTCTTAAGCATTCACTCACCCACTCACTCCATTGCTGTATCCTCTTTGAAACTTCCTAGTTTCACCTCATGATGAACAAGCCCCAAGGGACCAAATACATATAATAACATAAACATTGGCTCCTTTAGAGGCTACTGCAAATTTAAAACTTATGCTTCTACGTGGTGAACGACTCATGAATCTTGAAATATGGAGATTAAGTCCATAAACGAGATTGGTAAATTTTGAGACAGATAGGAAAATAAGCTTACAACAAAAACTTTACGCTTATTCCCATATTGAACTTGAATTGGTATAGATGTTGTGGTGATATTGTTGTCTTGATGAATAATTCCCCTCTCTCAACATTTGGCCCTTATTGCTGCCTATTTTTCTGGATGAGTTTTAAAAGACTGAAAACTTTTTTATTTGAACCTCTTATAATTCTTTTTGTGAGAGTAATAAACAACTCAATCAAAACTCTTTGTATTACATAACTTTTTCACACACTTAAATAGAAAAAAAAGTATTAAAAAAAATAATAATAACAGCCCTCAAATGTACATTACTTTCTTAATTTAAGTGTACATTTACAGATATATTTTTGAAAAGAAATATATCTTTAAAGTCTATTAAATTACACATTGACTTGAAGTAAGTTCTATAAATCAAGTCTATGTATGTACATTATACACATCATATTATATACGAATGTAGTAAATGGAAGCTTTTACCTTCAAAAATTTAATGAATAAATAATCCATTAAATAATATTTTTCCACTCATGTCTTATGCAATTTTTTTATTTTTGTTCGTTTTTATGAACAAATGATATAATGATTAAGATATGGAGATATTTTGTTCCTTAAAAGGTATGCATTTAATGTCGCAATTGTATTTTAGGTATTTACAGTGTACTTAGTGTGATTTGGATCAAAGATATAGGAGGATATATTGAGTGATTTTTGTCTACACTAAGCCTTAATTTTTTGGTAGACTAGACAAACTCTTTTCTTTCAAATTTGGGTTCTCCGTTAAAATAAGACTTTGAAATCCATACTCTCAGACTATAAGTATTTATGACTGAAGCTAGGATTTGGAAGTTTAAAACAGAGTGAGTCAGTTGCTGATCATAACTTTGTTTGAAAGCCGTGTGTCTCAGCTCTTGAATGCATTTCTTATTATTCATGTAATATTCAAGGAGTGTTTTAAGTACAAACGTTTTGGCTGACTTTTGGACCTACTTTCGCCGCCTATGCCCCCGAGAGTTCCTTTAGGTCAAACCAAAAACTGGAAATGGAATTTGCATTAGACTCACTAGTAGATCATTACTTTTAATGCACAAAATGAAGTTCCTTCAAGGCTTAAATTGAAGTTGAAGTTGGAAAATGGACCAAAAAAGCGGATCCGATTTCTCAAAAACCGTCGGACTCTCGAAAAAAAGAATATTGCAGATTTGAAATCCACGTGCAAAACTGAATAACTTTTATTATACTTATATCCCTTAGGATTTTTGACTGTTGACCAGTGTTATTATAGAATATTTACTCTCACTTGCTTTGACACCCTTCGATCTTTATCTAATATATATCTCTCTCTAACGATAGATGGAAAAAAGAAGGGAAAAACTATTTAGAATCATTAGGACCAGTTAAAATTGGCTGGTCGTGTTATAGGGATCCAAATCCCTAACACAATTCGGATATAAATCTTTTGACTCACTCAAATCCATCAATTCTTTCTCATCACATTGACCCTGATATTTCACATGTATCTATTTTATTATACTTACGAAACATCCAATTATGATCATCATTGTTTCTACTTGAGGGTCAAATACTCTGAAATTAGGTACTTTCAAACGGAAGTTCTATACACAGATGGTACACGCTGAAACATATTATTTCAAAATCGTATATGCATTGTAAGGAAACGAATTAATTTCCCTAGTATTAGAAGCAGATTAGATAGCTCAGTGATATTTATATGTCGAGATTCTAAGCCCTAAATATAAGTTTAAGACCCACTTGAAATAAATATTTATTTGTATTTAAAGATGAAGAAAATTATGAGTTAAAGACTGAAATGGTTACGCAATTGGCCCATAAATCTGCTTTTAAAAAAGCTCTGGTCTACAAAATCCTACAATTTGAGTCGTTCAAACATCTATTTATTATTTAAAGTCATTTTCTTTAATGACTTTACTTACTTTTCGGAAACGGTTAGAAAAGTAAAGTTTTTAAAACATTAAATAAAGGATTAGAAACAACCTCATGGAAACACACACGTATACTATAAAATTAAATGAAATAAATATCAATCAAACTATTTTCTTGTACATATATTTTCCTTTAGTCTATTTTTAAATAACATTATTTTCCATGTTTAGTATTTAATGGGAAAATCTATTTGATATACACTAGATAGTCAGGAGTATTTTAAGTAATAAGAATTGATTTTGTAACCTCTTTCATCCATAGCTAACAACTCAAATACTTCATTTATAAACTAGTTTAATCTAAAATTGAGCCCATTATAGTGTCTGGGTTTTAATGATTAATTATTTTATACTTGCTTTTATATCGAAAAAATACGGACATTTTTTTTATCCACAGAATATTGATTTATGTGCATAAATATATTAAAGATTCAAACAACTTTGTCGATATAAGGAAAATAAGTGTATGAAATTGTCTATAACATATGAATTATAGACAAATGTTTTTAATATTCCTGTATGTTGTTCTTAACTTAAAAAAGTCATTTACAAGTGAATAAAAATGAGGAAAAAATGCTCCTTTTCGATTTTATAAATTGATGTTTTGAGTCCAATAAAGATTGGAATCAATTTTGCATTATAGGAGAAACGTGTGTATCTATGGCTGAGTGGAAAATTATGATTATTCGTGTCAAAGATTTTCATTGTATAAAATTCATTTTTATAAGATGTCCCAAGGTAGACACATAATATAGTGTCTATGTATGTAAATAATGATATAATTGAAGATGTAGACAAGACTGGGTCAGTAAAAATAAGATATCTTTAGAAAGGGTCCGATTATTAAGTAACATCGAACAATTTGAGTAAGTCCTGAACATATACTTACATTTTCTCCCCTTCTCCATGCGAAGTAAGGAGAATATATATCAGGTTTAAATATGGATAAGCTGTCGAATTTATCATGATACCTATTTTTCAATGTATATTAACTATGCCATTAATTTTAATCAAATTATTAATACATAGAAGTTATAAAGTTGGACAAATTAATTACATTGTGAGAGAGGTTGCGCAATAGTCAAAATGACAAATTTTGCGCTATTTCAAAGGAATTATAAATATATTGATATGATATATGAATATAAAATTATTGTTAAGCAAGGAATGAAATTGAATGCGTTTAATTAATGTTTTTTTTTATTATTATTTGTCTTTAATTACATAATAACACAAAAATATCTAATGAATATAAAAAATATATGTTTTTCTTAATTATTTGAAGGGGGAAATGAAGGCAAGTTTATTTTTAATTATTGGATAGTGAGCATTTATTCAAATAGAAAGAAGCTCCATATTGCTTTTTATTATGTATGTACATGAGTAATAATTTCAAACAAATATTATTAAGTAGAACATACAACAATACAATTCTTGAAGAAAAGAACAAATAGTTTTGATTTGTTGGGGGCTTTCATCAAGGTGCTCCACCATTTGAAATTTTTTTAATATTAATTTATATCCAAATTTAAAGATTCTACGCCAAATCCCATCCACAAAATATATAATTTTAATTAAGAGTGTATTTTTAAAGGATTTTTTTTGTATTTTTTGGACACATAGAAGAAGAAATTTTTTAAAATAATGATTAAGATAATAACATTACCTACTAAGTTCTAAATAATAGTAATAAAGAAACGTGAATGAATATTGTTATTTTATAAATGTAGTTAATTATTTTTTTGTTTCTCATTAATTTAGAAAAAATAATAATGTCTATGCCAAAAGTTTTGGCCTTAAAGAAGACAAAACACTTAGGGATATAATTACGACACAAAACTACAGTTTTTTAAAAATTAATTTATGAATTAAGTCAATCTACAATTAGGTAATTATTTTTATCAATGCAAAACATACGTTATCAACACACATGAAATTTTTTGGGTTTTTTTCTACTAACATAAGTATGATAATAATATAGTGATAAAGGTTTGTATTTATGACATGAATAAGGTTGAATACTTGTATTTATTTATTTCTAAAGTCATATTTATTTTTGTATTAATGTAACTTAACTCTTGGGCAAGATTTCCTTTTATTTGTAATGTATTTTTTTCAGACTTAAATTCCACTCAGACTTTATTAAATCGGTTCCAAACGAATGAATATTTACTATCATTAAATTAATTATTATTATTTATAATTTTTTGAGGGAATCCTATAAATATATAATATGTATGTATGAATATTGTATTTTTTTTTTCTATAATAATAATATGTGTGTATGTATGTAAATTATCAAAAAAAAAATCAAAAAAAAACAGACATGATAATGGCAAACAAAATGTTCGTTTAAGATTGTATTTTATTTTTTGGTGAAGCAAACAGCGAAACAAATATTACTTCAAATGAAAGACTTTTTATATCAAGATATTTTTTTTATCGTATGTAGAATACAAGCTCCTTTGAGTCTCTTGTTAATTTTTATATTTTTTGTAATGAGGGAACAAGGACAGAAATAGGTAATTTGTATTGACTTCAGATTAAAATGATTGCAAATAGGTTAGTTATGGTAAAATTTTGTGCAAATAGTTCGATTATATTTATTTATGAATCTAGTGAATTAGTTTTTCTCATAGATAAAGAAACACAGAGATGAGGTATAGTGGTCTAAGACGGACTGATCCTTCACCTTTACAAAGGAGAAAGATGTGAAACTGCTGTTCAAGGAATGATCAATGGAGGGTGTATTCCTTGTTTTTTAAGTGATATTCACTTATTTAAATATTTATTAACAATACTCTCAAACAATTTTGGAGAATTGGTTCTACGGATAGCAGAGTTTGAGAAGGTAAGATCGACAAAACGACATTTTTGCAATTTAATAGGGAATTTTATATCTTAAAGGGTACTGAAATGGAAGAAAAAAACCCACTGTACTATAGCGATACCCGGACTAAATGGGCTATTGATTTACTCTAATAGAATAATATGTAATACCCCTTTTATCAGCTGAATTTATGACGCAAACATATAATTTTATATATATATATACTACTGCCTATTTATGTCAATGAAATCAATCATCTTTGTCTCATTCCTGCCTTTCTTTATCTATGATTTTGCCCTAGACAGGATTGGTGATGAACCGTATTTAATTACTGGTGGAATTACTTACAAAAAATTTTATAAAACATTATTATTTGTTGAATTTTTTATTTAAAAAAAAAAATAATAAATAATAAATGAGTTGAGATGTGGTCTAAATAATCAGATTTTTTTTTGTTTTGTTTTATGACGATAGCTGCAGTCTTATTTTACACGGTATGAATATATTGAGATTGTTTTTTGTTTTTTTATATATATATAATATGATTTAAAAGAAATTCGCGTTTTGATTTTTCATTCTTATGTAAGATGAAATGGTCAAATTAGCGCTTTGTTTATCTATCTATATAAAAAAACAATCCACACGGAGGGGTATTTTAACAAAAAAAAATGGTTTGTTTAAATATTTGGAACATCTAAATCCGAAATCCCAATATCACTGAGGAGACTTTCGGATCCAGAAAAGTCAAAAATGGATGAAGATGATCCCTCTGAGCTAATGGAGCTGCGAGTCTCCCATGCATCCAACAGATTTGGTTCTGGAGAATCTTCTGAACGAAAACGGTCGAAAAATAAAAATTTATCATTCCCAATGGAGTCCTCATCTTCTTCATCATCAATAATGTCTCGAAAATTACTATTAAACGTTATATTTGGAGGAGGTAGAACGGCGTGTCTTGTATGAAGGATACGTATTTTATTTGGTGTGTTGCTCCCTATTTCCTTTTTAAATATGGTTTTGTGGGTGGTTTTGGTGGAAGAGCCAGAGCTAAAGGGTATTAAAACTTGACTCAAATTAACATTGGATTTGCTGCATTTATTCATTGCAGAATTAGATTTTACGGATGCATTAACTGACGAATGATTATTATTGTTGTTGTTCATGACTGACGACTGTTGAGTAAGAGGACCATTACTGCTACTACCACTACTACTATTACTCAAATTAGCACTCGAGTGAAGTATAACACTTCCACTATTATTCCTTTTCCTGGGCTTGTATTTGTAGTCTGGATACTCTTGGTTATGTAAAACGCGAAGTCTCTCGGCCTCATCAATGTAAGGCTGTCGATCCTTTTGAACAAGGAGCTTCCATCGACGTCCAAGTTCCTTTGAAATCTCTGCATTGTGTTTTTCAGGAGTGACTTCGATGATTTTACGCCTCTCCAATTGAGACCAGACCATAAATGCATTCATGGGACGTTTTATGTGGTTTGTTTTATGCTTTTTGGTCTATAAAAGAAGAAATAAAAATAAGAATTAATAACTCGAATTACAAATTAAAAAAGAAAAAAACAACATTTTTCTATTAAAAAAATAAAAAAGAGGTCGATTAAAGTAGCAACATGTTTTAAAAGTATAATATTATTATCGATTTGATAGAATGACACGCAGAAAGGGAAGTAGAGTACATACAATGTACATTAGACTGTATATGTACATATATATAATATCAAATATGTATAGCCCTGCATACTTTTTCAACGACTCATGAATCATCAAATAAATGAATCTTACAATGAAAATAATTTATATATATATATATACATATATATGTAACGTTTGTACAATGTACATTTATATATAAAATATATATATTCTTGCATGAGTCAGGAAGAGAGCATTCATTTTTAAGTACAGCATACAATTAACTACAATAATACATATATGTTATGTTCATGGAAATTCAAATTGGGATTGAACAAAGAGCAGAGAGCAGCATGACTACGCACGATTCCCTCTCTCAACCTACCCTCCAAAAAGAGAAAGAGGCTCAAAATTAACTGGCAGCTAGCCCATGACGTCACTCTCTTGGATGGACTACTTTCTATGTGTTAGTAGGGACACTTAGAGACTAAAGAGAGCTAATTCAAAGTCACCGTTCAGAACCTTAAAGGCCAATAGGGGAAAAAGAGCAGTAGATACATTAACAGCTCTCAATATATGTATATATATTAGACTGATTGGTATCCCAGACCAACAGTCCATAATTCCTATTTATTTTGTGTACGGATCCTTCTCTTACTATAATGTTGAGTATGTGGATCTGTCAATGTTAATTTTTTTGTAAAGTTATGGGCATACATAGTTACTTTTATAATTTTGGGCCCGCCAGCCTTCCTTCCTTCCCACCTCCTTGTTTTTTTGTTTTTTTGGAGGAGAGGCTGGGAGATATAACATATACATACATACATATGTTCATGAGAGTTGGATAATTGAAATTCAATAGAGCTAAGAGAATCAATATATGTACATACATATAAACAAAACACAAAATAAGGGTCCATCTTTAGGTATTTAATGCTA
The DNA here is from genome assembly GCA_963680855.1 of Lepeophtheirus nordmannii. NCBI lineage: Eukaryota > Metazoa > Arthropoda > Copepoda > Siphonostomatoida > Caligidae > Lepeophtheirus > Lepeophtheirus nordmannii. Next base: position 14,454,689 of record OY804523.1, read on the forward strand.
ATTTTATCAGAGTGTTGTATCTATCGTCTTCTCACTTGAGTCTCTACCATATGTACTTACTTATGTAAACATCTTTATTTGACACTCGGTCCTTTGGAAGAATGTGAAATAAACACATTCATCAGTCAAATGGAATTATTATGTTTAGTTTTTTTCAAGGTTACGTCTTAGTTATATTGAATGTACTATATATGTATAGTAATCAGAAGTCTGTATTCCAAGGCAGGAGCATTGACCATTTCAAATTAAAAGATTACATTTCAGTCCTTTTAATATATTTGAGACTTTGTCTTGCTATGTTTGTACTTTATAATAGTAATAATATGTGAGATCAATCTATATAAGTAAATACATAAAGTCTCTCTCTCTCTTTCCTTCTCTACTTTATTTTAGGGTATTCTTTTGACTTCGGTTTTGGATTATGTAATAATCATACCTACTACATATGTACGCATGTAAGACTCACAACGTCCCATCCTAGAGCTCTATGTTAAATAATTCTTTTCACTCAATAAGAAAAAATATATCTAGCATAATAATAATAATGATATCATATAAATAACGATTCATAGCGATCATGAAACAAACAAAACAAATGGGAGAAGAAAAAAAAAAGGCTCCTTCAGTCCTTTTGAGGAGTTACAAAAAAATTAAAATTTATACAACTCATCAATATGATGTTTGCACACAAATTGTCCCAAAAAAAGGAGCATGGATCGATCCAAAAATGAGGAAAGATAGAGAGAGAAAGAAAGAAGAAAACAGCTGATTAACTTTCAAAACGGATGGTTAGAAAACAAGTAAAAAAGAAAAAAAAATATAAAGAAAAAGAAAGAGAGAGAGAGAGAGACTGAAAAGATGTTTCTGAGATTCATTACAATCACATACATAGTCATTTTTATTATATCTCAAAACCTCACACAACAGAAAATGTAAAAGAAAGAAGGTCCGAAATTAACTGATACATGATCAGAACACTAATAAGAGCAGACATATCAATAATAGCTGAGACAGAAAATGTGTAGGTCGTATAATGAAGTTTTTATTGTTCTGGAGATTCAATTGTGGACCCCTAAAGATATGAATGCAATGTATTTCTTTTGCCAGCTGCGGATGTGTATACTTAAGGTGTTCGTAAACATGGATTCTTTGAACTTAAATTACCTAATAAATGAAGAATATTTCAATATTTGGAGTGAGGGACGACGATGGCAGTTAATTTCAGACCTTTTACTCCTTTCCAACCTTTGGATGAAAAGTTGGGATCTACGAAATCGGTGACATAATCGTTGATGCTAGGGAGGGGTCAATGAGTATTCTCTTGAGTTATTTTGATTAGTTGACTCTTTTCTGATCTAAAGCAGCTGACTCTACGTATATATGAATTCAAAAAGGTCAACATTACTTCTTTACTTGCTTGAAGGTATCTTTGTAACCTAAACGTATATACCAGAACGTATAAACGTATAATTACCAGAGGGCCTTGTCTCATTTTTCTGTTTGAGAGTCGAGGTTTCGAGTGAGCAAAAAAGCTTGTGTCTAATTATAAAACATTCAAGATATCTTCAAATTATACGAATTATTAATTCAACTGCCGATTTTTAAATACTTTTCGAAATTAAAGTATTTACACCACTAAATGACTTTAAACCGGCGATGATCAGCAATTGAGTAGTCTCAGTACCTATCTATAGTGAAACAATTCAGTAGTGCAATTTTCCATGCAAAAATAAAATTTAATTATGTAGCGTCATAGTAATTACATATTTATTATTTGTGTAGATTGTAGTTAGTTACCAAATGAAATTAAAAAAGGAAATTAATAAATAATGCAGACTAGTGGACAATAATAATTTACAAATGATCAATCAAGTGCAAAGTAATTGTAGTTACACCTTCATTATTATTTTTTTTTATTTTTTTTAAAAAAACAAAAAAAAACACAAACGCTATTTGAACGTTTTAATAACACATATCAATGTTATGTATATTTATGTAATGTTTAGAGTCTGTACAATGTATATATGTATATGTATGTATACTATAGAGTGATGAAGACGAAGGAAGGAAGGGAATAAAGACGGAAAAGACCTTGGAAGCAATAACGAATATGTATGTCGAAATACAATATATGTACATGGAGAGTAAAAAAAATGAATTAAAGTCTTAAAAGAAGGAATTATGACTCGAAATATACATATATGTACATACATATAAATACGATTATATTATTATTATTATGGAATACATGTAGTGGTGTACGAATGGTGTAATACGCATACACCAATGACGTCATTGAATACACAACAACTAATATACATATAATAATATTACAAATTTCCATACACAAAATATTTCGAACAAAAATTTTAAATAAATAAATTTTAAATAAAAAAGTCATTTTTTAAAAAATTATATTTTAGCTGTCCAATTGATATACATATTACATTTATATTCAAATGACTATTCATATTGTTTTTGTAAAAGAGGAGGGCTAGATACAGGATTTGACAGAAAGTTGGCCCATGGGATTAAAAAAATAGTATTAAAATAGTGTTAAACTAATAAATTAATGATTTATAAAAAAATTTCTGTACATTCTAGATAAAAAAAATATGAGGACGCTCGGGCGTCCTATGGGAATAGTTTCAAGCCCATAAGAATATATGCCTCTAGTTTGGAGTATACATTTGAGTTAGACTACTTTATTTGGCCCTGAATTGGTCTTCCAATCAAAGAATAATAGTCTCTTTCTTTGACTCTGTCTGGGACCTTGAAATGTATGGATTTTTTTTATAAAATATAAACACTTCAATACTTTGAAGTCAATTATGGGACTTACATGTCCCATATATATTCATATATTTAGAATGGGTTGAATATATATGTATAGGTATATTAGCAAGGAGAAGTCAAAAGTCTTCATTTGAACCTATATTTGGCTCTAATATCTCCTTTTAAATACTTAAAAAAAATATTCTTTTAATTTAAACCTGGCTACATTTAAATGGAATTTGAATAGCAGCAAAGAAGATTAGTATAAATAGAAATCCTACAGAAATTTCATTCATCTTTGTAATAGTTTTTTAAAAGTAAAAAAAAATTAGAAAAATATGAAATATATAAATAATATTGACAAAAAACCAAGGGTTTTATTTCATTTATACAATTTCATATATATATATATATATATATATATATATATATATATATATATATATATATACAATTTAACTCTCTTTATATATAGCTGCTTTTAATATGGTTTTAATACAGATGAATCTGTGTGACAACACCTCAATATGCAATTAACTAGATGGAGCATTTTTCCCATGATCACAAAGTGAAGTAAAGAGTATATTTACACTTCAATAATAATAATAATAATATAAAAAGCTTTAATCACAAATAAGAAAGAATCAGCAAACAACTATCTATGAATGATTCACATTATTATTTTCTGCACTCTTTTTCCATTTAAGAATCCGAATAAGAATATTTCAACGTTGCACTTGAAAACAGAAAGAAATATGTTGCGTTCTAGTAGAATAATCAACATAAATATATTCTGTAGTAGTACAAATAACCCAGACGACTCCAAGGGCTATGAATAATATAATACACACTCACTGGCTCAAAAGAACACAAAAAAAAACGGATTTACAATATAATATGTATAGTAAATTATTATTATTATTATAATATCTTTACGTTATTCTCAAGAGAGATGAATCAGAAGAAGGAAGAAGGGTTTTGTGTTGGTATTTGAAAGATGACTGTATTTTTGTTGTTTTTGTGCTCTTGTTGTTATGTCTAGATGCCATTGAGAAAGCGGTTCTGGGATGAGGATGATTAGGGAAAGGAAAGGGTTGCACATATATATATTATATTACAATATATATATATATATATATACATTTTATAAACATTGTTCATACAATAAATAAGTAAAAAACAACGCCATGTTTATATTCTTTGGGAACTCTCTCTGTATGTATGTAAATCTTTTATATTAAACACAACAGCAACAATATCTATTAAAAAAAACTTCAATTGAGTGCGTATATATATATATATATATAGACTCTAATATCTAAACAAGTTATATTCCTCTAACAGGGAGACCTTGAATTTATCTCTCTCTCTCTCTGAGGAGTGAGAGAGGAGGGGGGAAGAAGTCAAAAAACACAGAAACTGAAGGTGCATATATATGTATATATATAAATATACATATATGCTAAATGTTTATCTAAATCAAACAATTTAGTTCTTTAAATAGCACATAGTATGTAAACATGTGAAAATGAATCGAACTAAAGTTATTAGATTATAATATAAATTATATCATAAATTTAAAACTTTTTAGTGGATTTGAAGGTGTTCTGAATGTTTTCTTTTCTTTGTTTTTTTGTGTTTGTTTTTTTGCACATCAAAGTGATGCTAAAGACTTGTGAAAATAGGTTCTGTAGAAATATTACACGATTTTAAACATCAAATATCAAACAAGGATTGTCTAAGTGACTACAAACTAAGATTCTATTTACATTGAATTTTGATTACACTAATAGACTCTTGGAATGACAAACTCTACAAATAATAAGTAAAACCAAAACTAAATGTAGTATTCCGGACTACAATTTTGAATGCTTTATATGTAAATTTCTCATATTGATGAGAAATTTAGATACCCAGGGAATTTTTTTAAGTATGTTCATTTCTCAATTTCTCAAAAAAAAAAAAAAAAAAAGGAAGTTAATCGTATGGAATATTTGGCAGACGCTATGCTATGATACTAATACGATCGACAATAATAGCCCACAAATAGTCCTGGCTATTGGTTTGTTAGGTGATATACCAAAGTCTCAAAGTGCTGTGACGAATTATATAAGTTATTCTTTTTTTAGTATCTTTTCTGCAGTAGATGACAGTAACACACACATTTGAAATTCTCTCTTATGCAATTCCAAATACTGATTTTTTTTTTTTTTTTTTGTGAAACAAAGGTACTAAGGAATTTTTGAATTTACAATATATTAGAGCGTTTAAATTTTAAAAACGACCCTTATTTAGAAGCAATCTCAAATATACTACGACTACTATTAATAGAAACGACAGAGATTTTTAACCATTTAAAATTATTGATTCACATTTTCTGTCTGCTAGTTCACATAAAAGAAAGGGAGGAAGAAGAAGAAAGAGGGAAGAAGGAAACAGAGAATGAAAAAGAAAAAAAAGTACAATAATAATAAAAAAACAGCTTAGTAACAGAAGATGGATATCAGCTGATTCAAAGGAAAAAAATGAAAGAGAAATAGAAGGAAAAAGATGATTGTTGTTTTGTTTTTTAGTTTAAGAACAAATAGCTACTAGCTGATTCAAAAGTAAATTCAACAGAGGTATGTAAGTGGAAATGAAATAATATATAAGGTATAAAATATTTAATTGTATGTAATTATCATCAAACCTGAGTTGCATCGGAGTAAGGTGTTTTGGATTCAGACTTGACTTTCATTGAGCCAAACTCTGTCGTTGACCCCTGTATTTGCTGTAATTGTTTGCTGTGCAAAACTGGATGTCCGCTGCTTGAGAGCTTCGCCTTCTGCTTGAGGCCTGTAGCCCTTGATCCAAACGTTGTTGAGGAGGAGAGACCCATCATGACACATTTAGTTTCACCGTTCATCATTTTTTGAACTTTTTTTTTTTTTTTTTGAATATATATATTATTTAGGATAATTTTTTTTTTAGTATTATTTGAATGAATATTAATTTATTTATATATATATATATATTATATTTATGAGAATGATTTTATTATATATATATAAAATATACTGAGAGATGAAAAAAAAAACTGTTTAACTCAGAGTGAATTCTCAACGTCCTCGAAGATTGTCATCCTCAAACTGGGTTTTTTGTTTTGTTTTGTTTTTCATTTTTTTTCTTCTCCCCTCTCTTCTTCCATTTTTAAAGGGCAGAGCCAGCGAGCGTTGTTTCCCTCTTTTTTCTCTCTTCTTCTTCTTTTTCTTCTACTTTACTATTATGTATTTCCATAGTAGTTAGGGCTAACCCTCACTGCGTTATTATGTTAACAGTAGTATATATACATATATATATATATATCCATATAGTTAGACGTAGTTATGCATAAAACAAACTATTGTTATTAAAATAATAATAATACAATGTTCATAACGCAATTTTTAGTGTAATTTAAAAAAAAAAGTAATATCCATGGCAAGAAGTGACCTTTATTTTTTTCATCATCTCGCAACCTTTCCTCCCCTCCAAAAAAAAAAAAGAAAAAGATCCAAAGTTCCTTGCTCATTTGATAGTTGAAAATCTTTTGTATAGTAAGGAAATGTTCACAGCTTAACAACAGGAGTTAATTTGAGTACAGTCAATCAACGTTGCTAAGAAAAAAAGAGAAAGAGAGATAAATAAAACGTCAGCTGACATAAAAGTACATAAATTTGATTGTTACTTATGGCCAAGATCATCAATTTCAGTGTAGATGACCCTGTAAAATAATAATTATCTATTTTTAGACTGAGTTTTACATTATAACATTAGTTATAAAAAAAAAAGTTTGTGAATTCATTTGGATTGACGTTTACGCAAAACTTTGTTCGTTTTTTTAGTTTTTTTTTTTAATCGATAGACGTTCAAAATATAACAGCAGTAGAAAAAGAGAGAGGGGGGAAATAGAAGCGTCGTGCTGTATACAGACTTTTTTTTTTTTTTTTTTTTTTTGTGAGGGTAAATCTCCTCTAAACGACAGAGTGTTTAAAAAGGGAAACAACTAGAAACAACAACAACTCGGCTATATTATTATGTATAATGTGGTCGATATGATGATGAAGATGATGGTTCACTGACCTCTTTATTTTTAGGTGTAAAAAAATCTTGAAGACTCATCTCATTCAAAGACGAAGACGAAGGAAACAGGAGGGGGCTGCTGTTTTATGTTATTATATGTACTACTGATATGTGTATGTTTTATCATAAGTGTATTCTCAAATTACAAATTTTTTATTATGTATTTTTTTGTTCGTCTCAGTTGAGACGAATTCGTCATCGGTTTTTTTGTTTTTTTCTTGATTTTGCAGTTGTTTTCCTCAAGTTCATCCAAGGGAGCAATGTTATTAAATGAATAAAAAAAAGTCATTCATTTTAGCACATTCATTCTGAATTTTCATCAAAGCAAGATATCATGATTTTTCTTATAAGAAAAGAGTTTAGATAGAATTGATTTAGTATCAAGTGTGTTTCCATTTTGATTAATAAATTATTGGTGCACATGGCAATTAGTCGATGCACAAATACTCGGCAAAATTTAGAAAAAATAGAATAGATTCTATAAATAAAAGCCTATTTAGGAGTCAAATAAAGGCTCTCTTTTGAGTGGCTCTGTTAGGGATTCTGTCAAAAAGATTCGTCTTCACACCATTTATTTACTTTTTCGTTTTATTAGTATGGTTTGTACATAACAAGTGTAATGACAATTGGAGTATTTGTAATTGAATCTCCAGACTATACCAGAAATTTGACTATTCATAAGGGTCAATATTGACCAAGAGATGACTATGAAATTTTAGCCCTTGAATATTTATACAGTAAAAAAAAAAAAAAGAAGAATACTGATGAATTCTTTATACATATATACTTTGTTAAAGTTTCTTTTTATGTTGATGCACCCCATATGTAAATATGTAGTAGTGAAAGACGCAGAAACAGGGGCTTTCTCCCTTTCGGTTGAATTACTTACTAAATTTGATGATGATAAGGAGCTGTGTGTACATACATATGTCTATAAGTAGTTCTGAGTAAGAAATAAAATCTTTTATCAATACTATGAATTATAAAAAAGAAGTCGTCAGAAGGGACACATTTTAGTTATCTTCAACTATAAGACACTTTTCAAGATATACACATATACCCAGTAATACTCGATTATTCATGATTTAATTATTCTGGATTTTACTAAAGAAAAATATCGTTGTGTCAAGAGATTGTCATTGAGAGCTCAGGAAAACTGTGCGACAATATATTTAAAATATCCATTCTGCGTCATTAATTCAGTTGGGGAAAGGGGGAATGACTACAATGACTATTCCCCCTCCACTTCCTCTTCCCTTTAGTTCAGATTCGATCAGTCTGCTATAGGTCAGCTTTGCATTCCAAGACCATTTTAATAAATTACAATATTGACTCATTGGTTAGTTCGTAAATGTACAAATCTAAATAAATAAATGTATTTTTTTAAAACAACAGTGACGTCATCTAATGAGTGTTCCTTGCACATATCTATTTGTTGTTGTTGTTTTTTGTTATCTGATGTAAACGACCCTTTTAGAGATAAAATGCACAATTTACACAGTTGTGAAAAGAGTGAAATGTTAGTTTACTGAATTACTGAGTCGCAAGGATTCTGATAATATATCACCGAAACAACTAGTTACCCGAACTGCTAAGGGCTATATCATTAGATACAGCCCAGACATGTACATACTACCTAGTCTCAAAAAGTGGGAAATATTATATGAGTTACCCCATTCACTACTACAGAGAAACGAAAAAGAATTAGAAAGTCAAGAACATTCTCCCTTCCTATTCTTCTTCGTCTCTAGATTTTTCCTACAAGTATCTATCTATTTCATAACCTTTCAATAGTAATATCAATATACGAGGACTACGCCCAAGTCGAAAGGTTTCCGTATTTGAACTCAGTAAACAATATTGCTAGATATGAGAAATTTGTTGAGTGCAATTTCTACTTCGTCACACTCAAAGGACCAGTTGGTAGTAGGGATACCTCTACCTCCCTCCCCCTCCTTCCACCCCCACAAATTTACAACATTAATATTGTATGAATTGTACCTCTCAGTTTAAAAATCATATCCGCGCCCCTGATCTCACTATTTAAATATATTATATATATACATAGAAAAAGTTGTGAAAAAGGATGAAATTATCTGATCATTTGTGAAAAATATATATAATAACATTGTAGCTTCTCATCTGTGGTGTGTTTGAGGGTTTGAATTTCGTAAAGATGGTGGTGTGGAATAACAAACTATTTACAATGGAAGTACTCATACTATATAAAGAAAAAAGAATAAAAAAAAAAGTGTTGCACGGGTTGCCATACAACTATTTTTTCTTATTTGATTTACGCTCGCCAGGATTTCACCCTTTTTCACATAATATCATCTCCCCCTATATACAAAAGTATATCGTGGATGCAACTTTAGATGAGCGTGAATAGAAGGCAGGATAGGATATAGACATATGGTGGTGTTATTGATTAAAGACCCTTTGTTACCATCCACTGTCTGTTACATGATTTAGAGGGAGAAAATTGTATTACTCCTCTAGGGAGGGGATCCCTATATATAAAAATAACATTAGTTCAAGGGAGAATATGTATAATTAATTTTCTGTTTTGAATACTGGAAATGATCGATAAACTTTGTGGATCTCATAAGAAAAGCCTTCATGTTTTTTAATTCTAATGTTAAGGGCAGATGTTTCCACCACAAGACTTTGTGTGAATTTAAATCTTTAAGATACGAAATAATAATAATTGATATAAATATTTTTAAGAGTTTGTCAACTGAGCGAGAAGCCTGAATTCAAGCAATTGTCACGTCTCTCTATATAAAGATGTAACAGCATGAAAAGAAGTGTTGCTGTAAATTATTTTGTCGGCTGGGAATGCTAAAAGACAAATTACTAAAGGACTTTGTTTTCCTTCTTTTCATCAAACTCATCACTATCTCAATTAATTTTCTGTCTATTTTAATTATAGTGCAGTCAAACCTGTATTAAGAGGCATGCAAGGGAAACTGAAAAAGTAACCGCTTAAACCAGGTTTGCTTTTATTAATCTGTATCAAATAATATCCATGTAGATATTTCAAACTTTTTATATAAAATATAACCAAAATTAGAATATAATTAGCTTTAATTAATATACATATGTATCAATATACCATACATTTATATAACAAAATGAAAAATAATTTTCAATAAAATCACCAAAAAATCTAAAATTTAGGTTTGTTCAAACTGATTGGTCATGTAATATGCGTCATCTGTGATTCTAATTATATGACAGTATTTAGCATACTAAATATTTCTTCCATCATACTACTTAAATTTTGATAATGCTTCACTAGCTTTGTTAAAATTGTCATATTCATATATGTATCTACAAGATCTGAATTATACACAATCAAACGTGTATAAAAATATAAGTAGTATGTACTCATCAAATGATCTCCGATTGATCGGGATTAGAGCTTTCTATCTGAAATAATTAATTCTTCCATTTCAAGCGCACAGTTTCTGAAGTTTTGTATTGAACAATCAGTAAACGCTAAAAAAAAGTGACCGTTGAAGCAAGTATGCATTATTTTGGGTGTCCGCTGGAGCACGTTTAAGTCGGTGCATTTATGTTATAAATTTCCTGTGCAGGAACTAGATATCACCGCCTAGTGCAGTGAAGCACTTAAAGCAGGTAACCGTTCAAATTATTATTTACAAGTTTTTAGGTCTAACATATCATCATTATAGCCTCAGGGTATAGTTTCAAAGTCATGTCAGGGTAAAAATCGAATTTACTTTAGTAATGATATATGTACGTCGCAGCATAAAACACGTGTTTCAATCCGCCATTAGTTGACTTCATAACATGACTCATCAAAACAATATTCTTCTCAGTGAGAGAAAAATTAAAAATCATTTGAATATATACATATTTATGTAGATTGGAATCCATCGATTTATTCAAACCCTTTGAAGTATCTGTACTTAACTATTTCTCTATTTGAGGGACTAATTAAGTGGTTGGTAGTTACAAGGAATAGAAAAACATATGAGGTATCTTCAGGGAACTCTTATCGGATGACGTTATAATAAATAGTTATTTCCATTTGAATGGAAGAGTCCAGGTAATTTATTTCGTGGAAATACTGAAATATTTAAATTAAAATTGTTTGAGACTCTCAGTGCTAATAACTAACATCTAAGTAAATTATGGAATTCATTTAAATGGTCTTGAAATGAAAAGCCGTACAGGAGCAAAATCTGGACTGATGGAATCGAAAGGAGTTCTTTCTATTCTCTCCCCATTTCCCCAGCTGAATTAATGAAAGAAACAAGTATTTTAAATTTACTGTTGCACAACCCTGCTTAACCAGCAATAGAAATTCATTTGACTCCACCAAGCCTATATTTATCAATGTCACTGGTACATTAGTTACACTAAAAAACCGGCGGAAATCCTACTTAAGCAGTTTTACCGAGAGTCTTAGATTTCTAGTGAATTTTTGATCGAAATTGGATTAAAGTTTACACATTTTAATGCACGATTTGACCTTAATCAAGGATTATTATCGGGTGCTTGACTGGACAAAGACAGGAAATGAAATTTGCAATAAATACATTAACGAATCATCATTTTGTAAGGCACAAAATTTGAAATCCTTCTAGGTTTAAATTGAAATTTAAGTTGGAATGGGTCAAATTAGCTCAAAAAGTAGGGTCCAATTTCTCGAAAACTTTAGGACTCTCAATAAAAAAAATTACAGACATACAAATCAGGGTGCAAAACTGGATAACTTTTATTTTTACTTATACCCCTTAGGATTTTTGAAAGGTCCTTCGAATCACAACATCATTGAGAACAACCGAGTGTAGCTAAAATCTCCACTCGGAATGAATTTATACCATTTTTACTGTTGTGTTGCTCTTACCATGTAGCTCTAATATCTACTGACGAGTAGGTCAGTGATGTGCTCATCCCTTGAATAGTAGTCTATAGTTGGAAAAATTTCTAACTCTACATAGTCATATAACACTATGAACATATAATGCCATTGAAATCCGTTTTCCTTCCAAAAAAACACATGTAAATTCTTTGTTTGAACCTCTTCACCATCTCAGATTCAACTTGGGAATACTCAATATTCATGTATATATATATATATATACAAATTGTATATTATGTACTATTTTTGGATAAGAAATTTGACGGCTATGGCCGGCTCTCTCTCTCTATCTAAGATTTACGAGACAGAAATTAAACAAAGAAATCTTTTTTTATTTTATTTTTTATTTAGAGATATCCACATCATGTATGTACATATAGTAAAGCCTCTATTTACGAACTTCTTATGATTTTTTCCCCCATCTTCCTCCTCGTTACATTACCATAAAAATTTAATAGAAAGAGATCCACCCTTTAAAAGGTATGATTGTCGGATTCGGTAAGAGAGTAAAGCTACCGAGCTCTGTGTGCATATAGAATTTCAGAATGGTTTTTTTTTTACCTATGTCTATTTTTTTGTAGGCTTAGCCAAGACATCTATGTTTACAAAATTATTCAGATCATAAAAATTATAGTAAATAAATTCCTATAAATAGGCATGACAGCATAAAAACAGGCTGAAATTATTTTTCCTGAAAATCCATCAAGATGCTAAAATGATCCATTAAATTCTCCTAGTTAAATTATATTTACAAACATTTTTTGTTTCTTATTTTAATGTAGAGCCGCCCTTTATACGATTTAATTAGAATTATGGAGCTATTATTGTCTGCTCACACATGGCGGTTGATGTAAAACGATGAACGTCAATGATTAGAAAAAGAAATTATAATACTAATGTTATCATTTTCTATTTAATGATTATCACCGGATTTATTGCTTCAAAAGTGAGGTGTAACCAAAATTCCTTTGACTTAAAAAACTCTGAATTTGTAAGACATACAATTTTAACTGAGAAGCCTCATAAAAAAAATCAGGTTCTTCAATATTCTGTGAATAATCTAAATCATTTTTTTTTTGAGGATATAAGGGTCTAGAATGGTCTATGGTAAAAAAAATCCTACAAAATCATTTCTTATGATATAAAAATATGGGTAGATAATTAGAAAAAGACAAATCATTTTTCTCACTTTCTTTTCCTTCATTCCAGACAGCTTTTATGTTGACATCATGCATCATTTGTGTTTTATCAAAACCCATTCTTGAGAAAAAATACATTGTGTCTGCAAAATTACTTGAGTTTGCTAAATTTGTTAATAAAATGGCACTCAATACCCTGTTTTACATCAATGAAAGTTTAAATTTTTAAGTATAATTTTTTTTTATTAGAATGATTTTGATCTTTCATTTAAAACGTATTTTGTTACTTTAAAATCAAAAGTGTATCGAAAATTACCCTTTAATTTGAACTTATTATATATGAAAAATCACTTCCTTGAATCAGTAGATATTGAATTAAAATCATTCATTGTAATGCATTGAATTGTACACAAATTTACCAAGACTTATTTGATATATAGTTGATCTAGATGTGGCAAATTTTAAATAAAGGTTAAATTTGAAGACTTTGTAAGTGGTCCTTTTCCCAGATTTTCTCTGGTATAGAAATTATTAAATCCCAAATACATTAAAAGTAATACTTTTTTACTAAAAGACGCTTGTTAAATAGATCTTGGGAAGTTTTTAAACCTTCCAATTGATACTATTTTTTAGAAGGATAATAGAGTTTCATTTGTAAAGCTTTTCTGTTCTGAAGTGGCTATTCAGTTGGAAGAAATATACAAATATAATCACTGGACATTTGTATACATAGAGATCAGTATATAAAATCAATGTCTACTCCAATACAAGATATTGAATACTTTAATCCTATGGTTCTATCTTAGAAAGTACTACTCTACTATTAATATTGTCAATGTTTGTAGTACCTTAATGAAGTTTATATTGAATTTTCATTCTTTGATGATGAAATACCGATTTAAAATATGTGTGAAAATCACTCATCCCTGTACGTCTGATTGCTTAAAAAGTATTCAAATGAATTATTTTATTTCAATATATTATATATTGACATTTCTGATCGATGTACTTACAATACAACTTTTCGACATTTTTATATGTATAATTTTAAAGTCATCAATTAATTATTATTATTATTATTATTAGAGTGGTCTCAAAATGATGGCTGCATCTATTAGACAAAATAGTCATTGGTTCCTTAAAAAACAAAAAAATGGAATTAATTAATTAGATACAGACCTGTAATTACATTATGTATGTATTACAAAGGATGAAGCCAAGAAAAGTTTAAATAATCTCGTATTTATAATATTAAAAAGGTTTAGTTTCATAATTTTTTTTTACAAAAAGCAACAAAAAAACTCCAGACAAGTTGCAAGATATATAATAATACTAGACAAACTTACATAGCAGATTGCTTAATTAGAATAAAACCATCCTATAAAAATATAAAATATTCAGTGAGGTAGATATTATACAATAAGTTGAAGTTGTAATGACTTTTATAACGTTTTGTTCAAATTAATGTAGAATTTACTCTGTCAAATGAAGGAAATAAGAGGAAAAGAATGTGGGCGCTATCCGCGGTACATTTATTTTTCTCCTTCCTCTATGTCACCAAAAATACACTTTAGAGAAATTAAGTAAATATATGTTTTACAGATTGTTGATTCAACTAAAAAAAGTTTTAAAATGACCAACAACATATCTCATAATAATTGGATGATAAATGGAAAAGAAGAAGATACAATTTTCTGAATTTTAAAGACGTTGAACGAGTTCTAAACGTTAAACTTTTCTTAATTTTTAAACATAACAAAATGATACAAATTAGGGGATAAGACTTTCGATACATTTAAAGCTGTATGTTCATTACAAATGGATAAACTAATTTGTAAATGTATAATAGATGATATATTCATTTTCATTTGAGAACAAACTGCAAAATCAGTTTGTACATACTAAATTTATTTGATACAAAAATTATCAATATTTTTACTTTATAATAACAAGGTTGAATGAATATCAATAGTGAATTTGAATTATTCAACTAGTTATTATTACTATAGGTGTTCTATTTCTATAAATAAATTATTCTCATTGATCCTTGATCATTGCAAATTGCATTTAAATAATTACAGAATATTATATACAGATTCATTTATATGAAAGCTCAATAAAGTTACATAAATCAAATAAAAGCTCTATGTAAATCAATGGTTCTCAAGGAGTGTATCCCAGAGCTTATTTAGATCTGCTCCGTAGCATTATTGCAAAAAATGTTCAGATATGAATAGCAAAATTTTTTTTCAATGGTGTGCCTCGTAGATTTAGCTCATTAACTCATTAATGCACCCAGGGATTTAAAAAAAAGTTTGAAAAGCACTGCTCTAGACTATAGCAACTACTCCTTGATACCTTAATCCCTCCTTGATATTTGAATGTCAAGCCAAATAGGAAAAAATTTTAGTCTCTTGTTTTTCCTTCAAAATGGCTTTTGTATTGACGAATAGTTATTTATTTTTTTTTTTATTTTTTTTTTTGAGAAATAAAACTTTCATCTCACAAAAAGTAAAATTATTTACAAAAATCTATTTCACAAACTGTTTCTGCAACAAGTCTTGGGTGTCCATATATGAATATATTTTAGTAGCATGTAACATATGTAGGTGTTTTGATATACCTTTTTGAAGTACATAGATTGAAAAACCTTTCATTCATATACAGGCATATAAAGCATGCATGTTTTGTACCTATATATATGTATATGTACATATACTTGCCTAAAGCCGAAATCACAGTAATTTAATAAAGGTAAGGAGAAAGAAGAATAAATCTTGCTAATCATGGATGAAATAATCCAAATTTCATAATGAAATGACATTCTTCATTATACTTTGGTAAATGATTAATTAATTTTTTTAATTAAAGTTCAATAGATGAGTCCCGTAGTAACTGATAGTGTAAATAACACTGGTCAACAGTCAAAAATCCTAAGGGATATAAGTATAATAAAAGATTTCAAATCTGTAATTATTATTTTTTGAAAGTCCTACAGTTTTTGAAAAATTGGACCCTACTTTTTGAGCTAATTTGGCCCGTTTTCCAACTTCAACTTCAATCTAAGCCTAGAAGAATACTCATTTTGTACATTAATGTTATTAATGTTTAATGTTTGTATTTAATGTTAATTTCAATTTCAGTCTTTGTTTTGATCTAAAGGGACTATTGGGGGCGTAGGGTACCGGAGTAGACCCATAGCTTTTAAACGGTTTTTAGCCGGTTTTTTAATCCTTCTGCGAGCTACTACTTAAGTAGCTCTACCGTGAGTCATTGATTTCTTGCGATTTTTTGCTCAAAGTTGAATAAAAACTTACACATTTAGATGGACGATTTATCTTTAGTTAAAGGTTCTTATTGGGCGCTGGACATCTCGTTTAAAAGATGAGTAAGGATTTTCTCACAGTCTGTGCAAACGAGATAAACTTGGTTTATCCTTAGAAATATTTGGAACAGGATAGATTGGATATATAACGTACTTTCACCTATGCACATAATCATATTCAACCTGAATGCAGAACTAAGGTATAGTTACAAAGGCAATCTCTTTGAGGGAGAATCTTGGGGAAGGAAATATCTTCTTTAAAGTGAGACAAGGGAGGATTATTAAATATTTTTAGGAATTTTTTTTTTGTCAAAAAGCATGACTCTAATAGGGAAGTATCTGTGTGAAAGGTCAATTGCTGAAAGGCACCATAATTTCATATTGTCTGCAAATTACTTAACATACTTAAACATAAATTTATTTGATAAGCTCCTTGTAAAAACACGGTCAAAGACAAAAGATTCTGACTCTACAAAATGTTTTCATTTTATTATTATTTCTTCTTTAAACTAAAGAAAGTAAATTATATAAAAGTAAAACTGAATAGGATTTATATTTGATCATTTTAGATCAAGAATGAATTAACCAATTGATTCTTATGAGATTTAGGGAGGATTTGGATTACAAGTAACCTTTTAGAGCGGATTAAACTTCTAATCCAAGGAACCATTGCTGTAATTTTCTATAGAGTCCAGGTTGTATTATTATTTAATTTTTTTAATTTTTTATTATTTTACACATTCTATAGATTTGAGTCAATTAATTTTTTTAGAATGAACAAAAAAATACACTTGAAGGACTTTGTAAATAGGTTTTTGTACAAAATTATGCTAATTTCATATATGTATGTATTTATGTAACATATGCAAAATGCTTGAGAATAATAAAAGTTAATACCAAAAAAAAAAAGAAAAAAAAATTGTCTTTCTTATATGTTTCATTGGGGAGAAGAGTATTGCCCTGGTAATTTTTTACCATAGAAATGGCTCTTCAAGGCTCGTTTGTACTTACTTCAATGTCATGTTATAATTTTGTATCACTATATTAAAGACATAATCATAAAGGGGATCTTCATATTTTTGGTCGACCAAATCGTAAATTTCATCAGATTCAAAAATAATAACGTAGTAAAAGTTTTTATAGAGCAAAATAAAATGATGTTCATGGGATAGTTTTTTTTGAAAAACAATCATTGCACAACACGTAAATAAGTAAAAAGAAGTCTTACATATCACGTTGTTGTTTAAGTATAAGTTGTAGGTCTTATTTAATGACATATGATTAGAGATGGGCATTTTGTTGAGATCAAAGGCATGTCCGCAATTACTAATATCTTGTGCGTCTACATTTTATCTGCTGATTGTTATTTGAACAATGTTAAATAATACATACAATGATAAACTATTTATAAATGTAGAAAGTTCTCCACCCTCAGCGCTACTCAGAAGACTCTATTCAAATTGATCATAAAAGTAAGGGGGTCCAACTGATATTTCTCTTTCCTCCCTTAAACTCAACGCTATCTCAACACTCAACACCCATGTTTGCATATATCTTATATAAAGGGATGGAACTTTTGGAGAGCACGATGAAAAGACGATAGTGAGACGGTTGGTACTACTGAACTATTATTACCCTATGTTAGTATTAGTCTCTTAAATATGTGACCCAGAGGGGAGGATATTTTTTATATATAAAAGCTACAACTAATGTTGGCAAAAACCTTTTAATTATTCTTTTAGAGGTACATGCTAAGAAAAAGGTACATTTTAGAACAAAATTCCAAGTCCTTATGTAGCAAACTTGTTTATGAGTTAGTGCTGGAACTCTGGGAACTTATATGTACCATATGTGCCAAAAAAAAAACACTTAGCAGAAAGGAATTTTCATTAAAAAAAAGAGTTCCTTAATAGTACATATATACATATAATATTGAACATGGGCTTTTAATAATTAAATTCACCATCACATGTGCCTTAAATTTGACATTTACATAAAAATACATTATTGCATATTTTTTTTTTAAATTGCAACTTATATACAATAAATATGTATATTTATGTGTCAAAATCTTTTTTTTGTAATTGTTGACTTGTGATAGATGTAATCATGTGAAAAAAGTAATAAAATGAAGCTCTTCCCCGGATTTTTTTTCTTCTTCTAAATGATAAGTAAAATTCTGTAATAATAATAATAATAATAATAATTGTTTTCAAGGAAGTCATTAAAAAATGTTACAAATTAATGATCAAAGAAATACACAAGCCATTATATTTAGAATGTGTAATTAGTATCGTCATCTCTACATATATGTAAGATCCATCAAAAATACATAATATATATACATATTGAAAAACACTTTACATATTATTATGATATACAATGCATATTTTATGAGGTAGAAAAAAATATTATAAGTTATCCAGCTGTCCAATATTTAATCTAGGCCTAGCTCTATTGAAATCATTTCCTTTCAATTCCTTTTGAGTTATACAATTCACCAATTAAATAAGACATCACAAAGAATAAAATGCTAGTTTTTACATGGATCGACTAATAAATCTGTAAGCCGATTATATCAGCTGCTAATACATAAACGATTTGATAATGATCGGTTATCGGCCAGGTTTTGTTGATTATCATCTATTTTATTTTCTCTCTAAGAAATAATCAATATTTTTATTAAAAAGAAGAAAAAAACACGGTCAAAAGTTTTGTAGTTACGGTAATTGTAAGCCCAAAAAGGACCGGAATGCAATTTTTCCTTCTTTTTTAAAAGAAAAAATAACAATTTTAGCCATTATGTTCCCCAACGATATCATTTGTTTGGGAGCAGCCACTAACAAACATCTTAGGTTTCAAACAGTTTGGTACATCCACAGAACTAAATAATCAAACTGACCGGTGGGTGTTTTTGTAATTGAAAGGCTGGTGTAATAACCACTTAGTCTTGGTGTCAAGACCAGTCAACTAGTGGATCCCGGAGACCTGATCAAAAATGAAAATAATCATTTACTTTCATTTCGATAAGGGAAATGAAGGATAGCCTCAACCTTGATTAAAGAGAAATAACAAAAATTAAAGGCATTATTCACTGTTTTAAAGCACACACTGTAATTAAATTTTATTATTGGAGGTGGATAACAAAAGACGGAAAAATTTCATTTGTTAAGACCGAAGGAAGGAAAGTCAGTCGATCTTTAAAAGAACTTACTTTACTTTTTGCTTAGCTCGAAGAATGAATTGCAGTAATATGACCAAAGGGAAATGTGGATTTTAGAGATCAATAAATTCAGAAATTTTTTTAACATAGTTGCTTAAGTCATGCTCACAACAACAAGACCTTCAAAAATGGGTTCTACACAACTAGGACCCACGTACATATTATATATTAAATAACTCCTTATATTTTCAACAGAAACCGATGAAATTTAATTTATTCATCCGAGAGCTTATAACCAAATTATACACCTTAAGCAAAAGAGAATTACTTAAGACATTTGGCTCGTAAAACAAAGTATGTATACGGATAATGTTTTTTACTCCTTTTTTTGTTTTTAAAGGCATCTTGTATTAAATTATTATTATTATTATTATAACTGACTTTGCATTTTTCTTCAAGTTATTTTTTTCTATACCCACACACAATATAGTCCCTATATTTAAATTTCTTGCTGAGGCTTCTACAAATTATGTACCCATAACGATTGGAGAAATTACATAATATACATACGTTAGATACATTTAAGGGTAAAGTAGTTATGAGTGACCAAAGTACATTGTATGAATGGCATTAAATTTTCAAATAAGGATCCAACCAAATCTGAAATGATTTGCTCTCCACGATGCGTTACTTATCACGCAATACTTTAAAGGAATATATATATATAAATTATGTATTTATCAATATATCGTTTTTACTGACGTCACGGATAGCTTAATGAGCCGAAAGGAACGCCATGTTGATAGTGGTTATTAAAAAAGAAATAGAAATTAAGGAAATTTCATTATCTAATGACTTTAAAAACGAAAAATAAAATCTAAATTATTTGTATTATACATTTATAGGAAAATGGCAAATTTCCAGAATGATGACGTCAGGTGCAAACGCTCTCTACTAAATAAAATGAAATAAATGTAGGTAATGTCGAGAACATTTGTTATAATGATAGTTTAGGAACAAGATCCACAGTTGAATCCAACCCATTCTTACATGCTCTTGGACTGTCTTTATATTGATGGACTTCCAGATACTCTTAAAGAAATAGGATGGGGTTTTTTTACTCTAGAGCTAGACAATGCAAAGACTCTAAAAAATCGAGACTACATATGTCGAGACCAATGGAAAAAAATTGATTTTTTTTAATTTAGAAAAGAAATTTATTGATCTAATTACTTTAGTTTTGACAAAGAGACCAACAGTCTTTGTAAGGGTCAAGACCAAAACAAAACCAAGACATTTTGGAGTCGAGATCAAGACCAAGATATTGAAAAATTGGTCTCAAAATCAAGATTGCTCTTCAAAACTTGCTCACTCTTCTATGACATTAATTAATTAAACGTATAAAATTACTATTTCATACACCTTGGAAAGTGGACTGGCATGGCTGGTTCAGTGTATTTATAGAAAATTATTATAAAATTAAATTATAATCCATCTAAAATGAATAAGTTTTGATCATAAATAACTATCTGCCAGTTCTGAGGATGGGATCGAAAAATATGTAGTGGAAGCGACTCAACAATTGTTGTACATATTAGATAAATTATGAAATTTTGATTAAGTCCAAAGACTCTTTTTTTTATGTTATTCTTATCAATGTACTCGTATAGGTAAAGTTATTATCAGTCAAATAAAATGAGGACTAATCACAAGTCATGAAGAAGTCTCAAACTCTAGGGCTAAAAAAAAAACACCTAGAAAAGTCTACATACAAAATACACTTAAAATGATGATTATAAAGGTTAAAAAACCGATTGAACCAGATGAAGGGATGGCAATCCAAGTAGGTCTCACGACTTAGAAATAAAATATTAAGTACTATCCACTCTTTTATTCATGCATATAGTAAGACGTACGATGAAAAATCTATGAGGTATGAGGTAGATATTTTGAAAACTATATATTTTTTCTTGAGAAAATAAATGTGTTCAATTTTTTTATTAGCCTATTGAATCACTTCGTTTTTTTTTTTTTTTTTTGTATTTTTTTGTATATATGTACATACATACACATTGTTGATAAGGAGAAATTAAAAGTCTGTAGGCAATACAGACACGCCGGAAATGACTTCGGTGTTCTTTTAAATGTTCTTTATTTTATTTTTTAATGAAATTTTAATCATAATTATAGATTAATGGTCTCTGTCTTTCTTTCTTTCATTCTCCCTTCCTTTCTTCCTCCCTGTATATACATATATGAACCGGCTCAAATCATAATTAAGTAGAAAGTACATAAGTAACCAGAAAAAATGAGAGAATCATCCCTCATTATTGATATCAGTTGATCAGATAATTATTATTATCATACATTTGTAACTATAAGAAACATGTCCAACATACCACTACTGAACAAGGAAAATAGACCCCGTACTTTATTGTGTATTCGATGCGTCTGGGTTATACCCTAGTATGTACATAGTTTTTTTCTTCATTCCAAGACCATTTACATATTCAGGGTTGTCAAACATGTGGAACTCATAAAGAAGTAAAATATTTCCAATTTAAATCAATCGTT
This sequence comes from Lepeophtheirus nordmannii, assembly GCA_963680855.1. Classification (NCBI taxonomy): domain Eukaryota; kingdom Metazoa; phylum Arthropoda; class Copepoda; order Siphonostomatoida; family Caligidae; genus Lepeophtheirus; species Lepeophtheirus nordmannii. The sequence goes on from OY804523.1 coordinate 14,476,660, forward strand.
ATAATCAAAATTTACTTTCTTTTGAGTAAATGAATACTTTATTGAATTTATTTTGAGTGACAACCAAATCAAAGATACCTTGCACAAATCTAAGTGCAATTTGAGTTAAACATTGAATATTAAAACTACATACATTAGCTTAAATAATATTAAAATCCATGGATTTTTAGTACCTTTTCAATTGATTTTATCCGAATATCACTTTTTTTCTTTTGTATCTTCGATCTATTATGCACTTTGTGACAATAGTGAAAACAATAGACATACTATTTCTATGAAAACTGTGATTCATAACGTTGAATTCATAGAAACCCAAAGAGTCTTTATGGATCGTCACAGATTACGTGAAAAATATTTTTATTAGGTTATATTAAATTAATAATTGGAATATGGAGTTCCTCAGAAATTCTCTGAACCAAAGAAATGAAAATATCATTGAAAAAGAGTCATTGAATAAAAATATTTGTTCGTTTTTCGTTTACCAATCTGCAAGATATTTCCATTCCAAAAGAATAAAATGTTAGGTCATGGCATAGACAGTCTCGAATAGTTTGACTTAGTATCTTGACTATTCGGTACATTGATGCATAAAAATACAGAGGAGTATGAATTAGGATACAATAGAGAAGTAGTGCAAACTCTTGATATCAGAACTGGATCGCCAAAATTCGTCTCAAAATCCATTTTTGAAGATCTATGTATATTTTGACCTTTTCAATCTTGTCTTGGTTTAAAAAAATGTAATTCAAAATACATTTTTTAAAGTTTAAAGCCACCTATTTCAATGTTCATTCAGGAAGAATGAGTTTTATTTGCTAATTCTAACTTCTTAATCAATAAATCCAGAGATACTGTTTTACATCAACAGACGTATAACAATATATTAGACAATAAGCAGATAATTATGAATTTAAGCTTCAAATTAATTCGTTAAAAGTGTGGCTTCTATTCAAAATTAAGACATTTTCAGGGGTGGAATCCAAGTTTGCTACTCATCTGGTTTACATCGAAGGCCAAAATGTATTCATTAATTCGTAATTTATTATTACTCTTTGAGAATATATCGACGATATTAATGTTTTAAAAATGAATAAAATATTCATAACTCTCTTTGTAACATTTTTGTACCATACATAGATTCTATATATATATATATACAAAAAGGTGTCAAATATTTTCTTGTATGTACAATATTAGTCAAATATGAAGAATTATAATTAAATGTAAATGCCATTTTTAACCAATATACTGGGAATATGAAAGAATGACACTTTTTAAATCAAAATTAAAAAAGAAAACAAAACAAAACAATTTATAAAACATTAAATTTTAGATGAGAAGAAGTCTCAACAAAAAACTCTGGTCCTTTGCTCTCATAAATGTATGCATATATTTACAATCTAATTAAGGTTATATTACTTTGGGGGACTAATGACCAATAAAAACCCATCCCTTGATCGTTTTTTAAAAGTGTAATAAAAATATAGGTAATTAGAAAAAAAAATCGCCTTTTTTTCCCTCCATTTCTTCCTTTTTATCTAGACTCTTTTGATGTTGGCATGTCGCGATTATTCTACAATAATCTATAATATATGTATAATACTTTCTTTAATAACAATTATTCTGCTAAAATTATTCTTTTTGTAGTCGTTCAATTCTGATTACTTAGACACTGAAACCCATAGAAGAGAGTGGCTGCTGTTTAGTACAGCCAACGAAACAACCAGGCCTGGTTTTAGAGCAGTCTTAATACTTATAATGGGCTTTAAAAAAACATTGACATTGATCAAAAGAATTAATATATACGTAGACATTAATAAGTAGAAAAACGGGGTAATGACAGTGGACTATTACAATTATTATCATTCGTCTCAAAATCCATTTTTGAAGGTCTATATATTGACCTTTCAATCTTGTCATGGTTGAAAAACAAGGTACAATAATAGGGAAAGAATACGGAGTAAGTTTCATTAAGGAGGAAGATCTGTAGTGGTGAGGGACTTGTTCTACTCACAGTAGTCCTAGTGAGGGGTGGTAAGGACCCGGAGCTTGATATACGCGATGTACAGAGGAGATAAACCACAGTCTTTCTGCAGGGTGGTATGGGACGAGAGAATGCCGCGCCAGTTGAATGCAATGAGAACGACCTGGTAATCCACATCAGCATGGTTGGGGATTTGTAAGAAGAGGAATGGAATCCTTAGCGATGGTGTTGTCATATTTATCGAGTTTGGTCAGAGATGCATCGGAAAAGAGGCCTTGGCAAGAGTAGATGGTGGGGTCTAGTACCAAGACTTTAGCTCCCAGGTTAGCTATGACATCCGGTTTGATGTAGAAGATGGGAGTCGAAATAAGGTTATGAGTGCGACATGAGAATCCAGACCTAACCAAGGAACACACAATCATGACGATCCCACTATTTTGGTCATCTTTCCTTCTTCCTTCCTTTTGGGTGATTATTCATTTGATGTGTTATTGTTTTTTTTTGTATGGATTTAAGTAGAGTATTTATTTATTTATTTATTTACTGGAGGATAGATAATAACAGGAGATGGATAGAAAAACAGGATTAATAAAAAAAGAACCGCAAATAACAACATACAACCATAGATAGATACAGGAGAATTATCATTATTCAACTTCAGCTGGTCCATTGATACCGCTCTTCATGACGAAGAAGAATATTGTCGTTATTGTTATTATTATCCATGGTTGGCTATTCTTAGACACCCCTTCTTCATTCAATAAATATCTACATCCTTAGTAGGGTATTATTATCATTTCTATCATTCGTGACAGAAGGATAAGAAACGGAATATATGATACTTATGGTATATCTATTTTTAAAATTCATTCTTTGTGAAATAGTATTTATACATTGTATATATATATATATATATATATATACATATATGTACAGCTTATAAATCCACATCAAACAAACAGCTATTGATTGCCTCAGCAATTGATTATTCATTTTTTTTTTTTTTTGTGGATTTCAAAATAAATAAAATTTTCAAGGATTAGTTAGGTTTTCAGATAATATACATAAATGCTATATAAATGAGACTCTCCAGATTCTATACATAAATACAATTTTCTTTGTATTTTGAAGAGACCTTCTTGGACCCTCAAACTCTCTCTTTCATAAAAGAAAAAAAAAGTCCAGTGCTTTAATGTCCACTTAGACATTGTGTCAATCTTTTGAGTGTAAATTATAATAATTATATCTGAATTATGTAAAGACTTTTGTCAAAAACATGCACTGTCTTAAAGCTCTCATCCCCAACGACAGGTTTAGGGACAAAAAGGATTACTAACAACGGGAAATGCTTAAGGTTCTGCTATGAAATTTGAATTTATTTATAATAAAGATTTATGTATATAATTGCGTATACTAATATAAGAAATCATTGTAAAAACTATAAGCATTTTCATTATGTTAAATATAGCCAAATTATTTAGTTCTTTTTTACTCTGAAGCCTAGGGCAGAGTATGATTCTATGGACCATAGTCCTATGTTAAAATCATGGAGGGATGTGTCCCTCTCCCTCACTACCCACGCCCCTGATTCAAGGGCATCATTCCGTATGAGAATTATAAGGATTTTTATGAGAAGAGTAGCAAAAAGTCTACTGAGATATTAAATCAATAAAAACGAATGACCTATTTGAAGATAACACAAAGTACATGTTGTATATAATATGAAAGGAAATTTTGGAAGTGGAAGGGTTCTGTCTAGATATTATGTAGGTTGATATTAAGATATATATATATATATATATATATATAATATGTAGAGACAGAGATTGAACTCCATACATCAATATTTATTTTGTGAAAAAAAAAGTTAAAAGGAAGAGGTTCTTAGAAAGACATACGGAGGATCTCATAATTACATTATTGCTCCTTCAACCTTCGTCAAGAAGAAGTATTGAGGTTATAGCAATAATTTAATATGTTGAAACAAATTATGTTGATACATGAAGTGCTGCGTCAACACAAAATCAATCTTGAACGAATATTAAAAAAAATGATCAATCCCCAGTTTAATGCATTAAAATGAACACACCAATATTTGAACATTATATTTTAAATTTCCTAAATTGTTTCAGATGATCAGGAATGTTGGCTATCTTGAAAAGTTTTTAGTTGATCAATGATTTGTCTCGGATATGTCATTTTCAATAATATATATAGAGAGAAAAGGAAGTGTTTTTCGTCTCGTTCATGACAGAGCAGTTTACGAGTGCATAATTTTAATTGAGTCAGGACTCCAAATTGAGTCTCAAGTCTTTTTACTACGAGTTGAGCCTCCAGTCAGAGTTTAATAAACCCTTTGAGTGCAACTCCTCAGCACAAGTTCCCAGACTTTGAGAAAGAATGGATACGTATAGTAGATCAAGATTTTAAAAGATGGATCTCAAAACCAAGAGAAATATGGAGAACCATATGCATACAAATGGAAGCTAAGACTTGGACAAAGAATACAATTTATGTAATCAATGAGACAAACTGTGAGACAAATCACCCTTGCTTGCTTTTGTACATATTATATACAATATGTAAAGGCAATTTATTGGTAAGTGTATATAAATGAATCTAAATTGAGCTAATTCAGAGTGTCTTGGATAGACACATCATACTATTATGCATTTACGTATTTAACTTCTCCTGGAGTACTAAGGGGAGAGATAAAGAAGAAGAGTGTTGTTAAATCTATCTATCTAGGTATGAATGTATTTATGTGTAAGAGTTCTAATTGCGTCTTACACTACTTTATGTTGTTGTTGTTGTATGTTCTATGTAGGCAGTATCGTATAAGTTGTCTCTCCCTCCCTTCAAGCCATTCACCCCTTTATGTATGTAAGTGTATTTATTTATATATGTATGTACTCTTAGTGAAGAGATGAATAAAGAATGAACAGTTCATATACATACATATATATATATATAGAATATGGAGTTTGTTTCGTATATTGTACTACAGAAATGGTGTCACTACGTCATCAAACATCATTTTTAAATGTTGTATGAGAGTATATTTTTGAGCAAGATTGAACCTCACCCAATACATACAAAGGCAAAAACCCAACTAATAAATAAACAAACAAACAAACGGCCTCCATTTACGATTAATAAGGTATGATATATAAGGAACATAACCAGGAATTCGAACCTGCGACTCCTTGAATCTGTCTCTGGTCTCATTAAGCTACTACTTCAGACTTCATTGCGTCTTGAAATTAAAATCTTGGCTTAGATTGGCTAGCTTAAAGAATCGAAACTTAACTCGGGCTCAGGCTTTAGATTATTACTCGTGACTTTATAGAACTCGATTCTCACTTAAGTTTGATTTGACTCCTACTTGGGGCTTGAAGTGAAAGACTCGTGAATCGACTTATACCTACTCAACCCCACCTTGACTCGTGAACAGCATGATGAATATAGAAGTATGCTCATTATAACAATTAGAGCACTAATACTATAAATATTTTGAGATATCCACGATTTTAAAGTCTTCAAAATTTCAAGTTATTATATTTTTGTAATGTAGATTTTACAAAAGGTACTCAATGATAATTCCATATTGTGTATTTGTCATGTAAGAAGAATTAATTACACAGGACAACAAATTTGAAATGTTTAAAATCCGAAAATTTATTCAATCTTGCACACTAATTTCAAAAATGTAAAAAAAAAATTATCCAGAGTCCGACGGTTTTCAAGAAATTAAACCCTACTTATTTAGGTTTTTTGGCCCATTCTCCAACTTCAAATTTAACTTTGTGCATTAAAAAATGATGATTCGCAAGTGTAGTTAATGTAAATTCCAATTTCAGTCTTTGTTTTGACCTAAAGGGACTCCTGGAGGTGTAAAAGACGGAAGTAGGCCCAAAAGTCAACCAAATCCTTTGTACTTAAATAATTTCATGAATATTACATGAAATGGATTAATAAGGAATACATTCAAAAGCTAAGGAAAAAGAAGAAATCGTCCATCTAAATGTGTAAATTTCCGTCCAATTTCAACCAAAAATTCGCTAGAAATCAAAGACTCACGGTAAGGCTACTAAAGAAGTAGCACCCAGAACGATTGTGAAATCAGCTGAAACTATCCTCTGCACTACGACTTCAGTCTATTGAAACTGTTTTTTAGAAATTATGCACAGGAGTATTGTCAAATATACGGCCTCCAACCGTAATTCAGTTAATGAATAGATCTGAATTATTAGGACTGGACGGGATATCAATTTTTTATTATGCATAAATGGAATTGCATCAAATCTAAAATGATTTGTCATAATGAGTAAAATCTCAATTCTGGCACAATGTCTTATTTTGAAGAGAATTGTACGGAAATTTTTATTACAAATACAGTTCTAACATACGAGTCAAGAAGTATGAGAAAATTGGTTTCAATGGTTTTCCTGAAAGGAAAAGACTTGTGATACATTTAAATACATATGTGCATAAGTACATGAGAAATTAGGATTCATTTTTAGTATGTGTCTAATTTTTGTACATACAGACTTCATTTTCAATTTTCAATAAAGAAAAAAAGAAAAATGGAGGATGATGATTACTTGGCTGTTCATAAGCAAGTCTTTCAATCCTTTTGTCATGATCTGTATTTTGTTTTATTTTTTTGTCTGTTTTTTTTATATTTTTTTTCTTCTTTTATTCAATTCAGAAAACTTTTTTGATGATTTATGATGTGAAGATGATGTTGATTATCGTGTTCTTAATAATGATAAATTTCACTTTGTAAATAATAATAATAATAAGGAGAAGAAGAATTCCTAAAAGAAACGTAAACGGTAAAGAGATTTGATATTATTGAAGAACTTATAATTATACATTTGTATGAATACATTGAAAGCTGGGGATCGTACTTGCGACCCCGTATTCACTCCAAACTCGACTCAAAGTAAAATGAATCAAAATTATCACGGTAAGGCTACTAAAGAAGAAGTACCCAGAACGATTGTGAAATCAGCTGAAATTATTCTATGCACTACGACTTCAGTCTATTGAAATTGTTTTTTTGGAATTGTGCACAGGAGTATTGCCAAATATACGGAGCTCAAAGACTCGGACACGTAAAAAAAATGACACTTGAATAGCTCTGACATACATACATATGTGTCAAGTCAACAAGAAACCGAGTTTATCAGACATATTTCAAAAATGAGGGTGAACTGCACTCATATTCTTGAAGACATTCTCTTTTCTCGTTTGTACTTATAAGTTATTTAGATTAGTTAAATAATGACTCCAATAATTGATGCAACTGTATTATAGGAAAAAAAATACCGGCCACAATCAAGAATACAAAACATCTGGTATTTCTGACTATGCAATTAATACTACTACGATTCATGGTGAGCATGAATCGGGTTATGTTGATTCTTAATGGTTCTACAACAGATGAACTGGTTTTAGCCAATTGCAAGTAAATACATCTCTGGGGCTATGAAAAAGATGGACGTTCTTTCAGGAACCATATCGGCTCCACGTGCAGTCGACACATTTATCCGATTGCTTTATTGGATAGGCAACAATCCTTGGTTGTTTCTTGATATAAAAGTGGCATTTTAGCAAAAAAACAAAAACAAAAAAAAAACCGTGCGATATAGGTCCTAAAATGACTCCTAAATAACTGTCCGTTATATTTATACAGACTAAAAATTTAAAAGTGGATGTTCACCTTTTCAATATTTGAAAACAAACTTGATTTCTTGCTGACTTGACAGATATGCAGTTTAAATTAGTAAACCCTTTATTCTAATGAGGGCATATCTATTTAATCATCTATAAATTCCTCTCAACCACAGAGAGTCATCTTCTATATAGACAACGTCATGTCCTACTCATATACAGACAGGAAGTCGTAATATATATGTATGTATGTACCATACATTATATATATACAAGTCTTGAATCAGAATCATTTTCTAAAGACATGATGATGTGTTGTAGGGGAATGAACAAGGGACTTTTGCATCCCCATATATGTATGTATAATGAAAGAACGCTTTATATCGATCCTTGGATCATCGATTGGCGTGGATTCTATACATCTGTTGTTTCTAATGTATATATGTATAACATACACACATATCTGAAAATATACACATGGAACGGAGTGTTCAAAAAATAAAAACCCTTGTAGCAAAATCAATAGTCCATCAAGTTGGATGTCTTCAAAAATCGAAGATGTTACTATTATATTTATGTTTTTATGTATCATTATTGTATGGATACAAAGCCTTGTTCTCTATCCTATGTTTAGTGATATAAATATATTACTTACATACATAGATAGAAGCAATCTTCTGAAAATTGTTTTGTCATAATAGATATTATGATCTCCGTTCACACAAAAAGTAGTATAGATGATTTTTTTCACACAAAAAATAAAATAAAAAAGAAGTCAAAATTACAATGATGGCATTTGTATATAGTTCAAGTAATGAATAATTAATTATTATTATTTTTAATATGTATATTATTTGTGTATAAATACATTGATAAACCATCAAATTGTCATTTAAAATCACAGTTTAAAAAATATGATAGCATTCATTTTAAACTTATAAATATATAATTATGTAATAAATACTTCATCAGAGGCCTAATTATATTTAATACTATTATAATAACTAATTATTTATTAATCTATTTTTGAACTTTTATAAGAAATATTTGAATAATGAGGAGTCAATGTACACTAAATATGAATAATATTATTTATTTATAACGTAAATTATGTAGAACACGAATTAGAATTAGTTCATTCAAACAATCAATATGCTCCGTTTTGTTTGATAATAACTTGTTGCCATTTTGAAAGGCCCCTATGTATTGGCAAAAAACTGGGACAGTCGATTTTATCAAGCTTCACTTGAGGTAACGTTTTTACCATCAAAAATCATTTGACATAGAGAGGAACAGATAGTCATCACTTGGTACGAGGTCCAGACTATAAGATGGAGGCATAAGAACCTCCCAACTAAGCTCTCGTAGCTTCTTCTGGCGAGTCACCATCGCTGTGTGGTGCCTGGCGTTGTCCTGATGAAATACAATTCCTTTCATGTTCACCAAAGCTGGGCGCTTCTGGGTGATTGCTTCCTTCAGACGGTCCAATTGTTGACAGTACAGGCTCGAATTTAGAGTTTGACCCTAGTGTTTATCGACATTTTCGACAATTGGCCTACCACAGCGTGGTGCATCTGTGACATCAAAATTACATTATTACATATTAATAATAATGCATTACAAACAAACGCTATAGATTGAATATTTTGCAATGATTTGATACAAATCGGGTTTTGTACATACAAGAGTATCGTTAGAAATCGGATAAATACAAATGAAATTATATTGGGACTTTATCATTTTCTTGATTTTATGTATCAAATATAATAAAAATAATAAATAAATAAATAAAAAGAATCTCTTTCTTTGCAAATGTGAAACAAAGACGATCCAAAAAAAAACAGTCTCCTTCATCCGTTGATTCATAGGTATCAAGAGATGTATCTATGAGAACAATGTATGTACACTCTCTCGTCTTCTTGGAATAGAGGAAATAGCTTTTCTATATTATATATGTAAACCTTCAATATTTCCTAATCCACAACATGAATGTCTATGTCATTAACCTTACACACACACACACACACTCTCTCTCAAGTGAATGTTGCTCTAAAACATTGCCTCTCCTTGAGTGAATGATGATGCTAATAATGTTTTGACTACATCAAAAAATCTTTTTTTTATAAATAAACACAGATGTACATAATATGTAAAAAAGAGGAGTTAAGCTGCTCTACTTTTGACCCATTTTGTTCTGAGAAATAAACAAAACAAAATTGTATTGTATTAATAGAGGAAGAGGGATTATACCTAGTAGGTTCCTTCAGAATAATAATAATAATAATAGGGACAGTTGTACATATTTATCATGTTGTTGTCTCTGTCATCCCCAACAAATATTAAATTTCCCTCCTCACTATATTTTGTGAATATAATATTGTCTATTGTTCACTTTAGAACGAAGAAGAAATAAAATATAATATGTACATACATACATACATTAACTGGACCTAAATAATATGTGTCAAGTCAAGAAGAAACCAAGTTTATCAGAAATATTTCAAAAATGAGGGTGAACTGCACTCATGTTCCTGAAGACATTCTCTTTTCTCGTTTGTAGTTATAGGTTATTTAGATTAGTTAAATAATGACTCCAATAATTGATGCATCTGTATTATTGGAAAAAAATACCGGCCACAATCAAGAATACAAAACATCTGGTATTTTTGACTATGTAATTACTATTACTATGATTCATGGGCAGCATAAGTAGAGTTGATTCTTAATAGTTCTACAACAAATGAGCTGGTTTTAGCCAATTGCAACAAAATAAATCCCCAAGGCTATGAATAAGATGGACGTTCTTTCAGGGGCTATATTGGGTCAATGTGCAGTCAACACATTTATCCGATTGTTTTATTGGATAGACAACAATCCTTGGTTGTTTCTCGATATAATGTGGTATAGGTCTTAGAATGACTGAAATATTTGGCCGTTATACTTATGAAGTAAAAAAACTGGAAAAAATGGATTTTCTCCATTTTCAATATTTTGAAAACAAACTTGCTTTCTTGTTGACTTGACACATACATATATTGAAATCCTCAAGTTACTAACCAAGGAAATAACAAAGTTAAAAATACAAATCGGTTATGATAAACAAAATTTTTGTTTTTTTGGGAAACCTGACTGTTATTATTATTGTAGTTGTTATTCATGATAAATACTCCTTTTCTCTACCATACACCGGTTGGTGGGTGGTATGATTCTTGGTAAAATGATTATTGTTGGTCAGACCTTTTTAGGAACATATGTACATACATATATCTACCTATGTATGTTCATAGATTAGTAAATAACAACTCATTCCAAGGATAATCTTTTAAGTTTTGTTTTGTTTTTAATCAATAGCAATGCTTGGCTATTTGATACTTTGTCTCAAGGAGAGGGATGTGAGCATCCCCTCTCCTCTAGAGTCTGAATTAAATTAGAATACAATTAAAAAATTATTCTGTTTAATCGTTTAGAGGACTGGCAAATGACATTTAAAGTCGTCAAAATTAAAAAAAATAAATAATGGAATATCATATTATTCAAGTTAGTATTAAGAGTTCTGATGTTCTAAAGAACTCTATAATATTTACAATAATTAAGTAATAGACGATAATTAATTATTGTAAATTATTAATCATTATATGAAATATTAATGTATTGAATGTCTTCAATACATTTTTGAAGTTGACTGCTCTCTATGAGCGTGGTAATTCGTCGTCGGTCCACGTAAATGATTTCGGAAGGTTCTTCAACTCTGTCAATTTAACTTTTACACCAATTCGATATCTCTCAAAGTGACTGAACGAGCATTATGGATTCAAATATGAGTCAGCAGTGACACCCATGCACTAATGTTTCTCGTCATGCTGACTATGACATGTGATGTGCTCTAAAAAAGTCCATATTTAATAAATTTAGATCGAAAATAATTTAACCATAAATAATAATAACATTGGTTAAGAGTCAAAAATTCTAGGGGGTATAAGTATAATAAAAGTTATTCAATTTTGCACAATGATTTCAAATCGTAATTTTTTTTTGTTCGAGAGTCAGACTGTTTGCGAGAAATCGGATCCTACTTTTTGAGTTAATTGGCCCATTTTCCAACATCAACTTTAATTTGAGACTAGAAGGTTACTCATTTTGTTAATTAAAAAATAATGATTCGCTTATGTTTTGAATGTAGATTCCATTTCTAGTCTTTGTTTTTACCTAGGATGGCTCCTAGGGGCGTAGGGGGCGGGAATAGACCCAAAAGTCACGCAGAAGCATTAAAAACCAGCTGAACTCCTTCTGTGCGCAACTACTTAAGTAACTCTACCGTGAGTCTACCGTTAGGTCAAAATAAAGACTGTAAATATAATTTGCATTAAATACATTACCAAATTATCATTTTTCATATACAAAATGAGCATCCTTCTAGGCTTAAATTGAAGTTGAAGCTGGAAAATGGGCCAAAAAAGATAAAAAAGTAGGGTCTGATTTTTCAAAAACTTTAGGACTCTCGAAAAAAAAGTTACAGATTTAAAATCAGCATGCAAAACTGAATAACTTTTCTTATACTTATACCCCTTATAATTTTTGAAAGTTCAAATTCGTTGACCAGTGTAATTAATATAGGAGAAAGATGTCTTAAGAATATAAATAGTACTCTAACCTTGTATAGAATATGAATATTTAAAATACAAGGATCTACATCAATCAGGGGTTACTAAAAATGTTAACTAGTTGAACGGATGATTGAAGGAACGATGAATACGAGTCATAATATTTTTTTTATATATGTACACCTATATCGTATTACAATGTTTCATGATATCAAAATTTGACACTATCGGTCATTGGGTTTTAAGGGGATATTGGGAGGAGGTGTGTAGTAATCTTTGATGTAGGTATTACTACCTGTACATACAAATAAATTGTAAATAAAAATAGAGTGGAACGTTTTAAATGAAGATGATTAACACACTATAGAAAAGTTTAATAAGTTAATGGAAACTTTTTTGAACTTTTTTATAACCATTGTTCATTTATACACATTAGAAAATTTGTGTTGGGAGAAAAAAAAAGATTTCTTTTTGACTGCACTATGTTATTTTCTGGTAAAGAACATAAAAAAAAGAAATTTTTAAAAAATTTGGACCCTCATGCCTTTTTTACTACAATACTCGATCACTACCAAGTTTAAAAAAAAGAATATTTTTTGGATTAAAATTCGCCATTTTTAGACGTCTTGTAACATTTCCCATCTAAAGTTAATGATCAAATATTGTAATTTGATTGTTCCATGGCATTTAATCTATCAAACAAACCACTAAAATAAAAAAAACCTACTTTGCGCTTTGTCTTTTAAAAAAAAAGGTATCTCTAATGGGTTTTATTTTAAAGGAGTCTTTGATTGATTAGAGTAAACTTTGAACGCTTATAAAATTACCTAGTATATTTGAAAGATAAAAGTAGGTTAACATATTTATTTTTTTGGGTAGGTTAATACCTTATAAATAATATCAATATAAAACATCTGAAAATGCACAATTTGAATCCCAAAAATCCACTTTGTTCTCTTTCAAAGTGCTAGAGATCCATGCCAAAAATGACATGAGAGACATATGTACTGTATATATATAGATATATCATCTCGGGATATTTTTTATTATTTGTACCTTCAATAATAATAATAATAATACATAAATTTATAACTAGACTCAAAAACGTGTTCCTTTAATATCGTATCGTGACATCCCAGTAATGAGTAAGGAATGATATAGAGTACAACCATGGACTTTTTGAAAATCATGGTTGGAATAAATAAATATTACATATTAAACGACCAAGAGCATTTCATGGCTTAACAAATCAATTCAAATACAGCCAGAGAACCGGATGAATCTTTTTGGTACTATAGACAGTAGTCCCCAACCTTTTTCTAACTGCAGACCGGTCAACGCTTGACAATTTTACTGCGGACCGGGGGATTGAAGTATTAATCATAACAATAAACGTGAATCCACTGTGACCTCATATGGAACTTTGTTAGCACATTGCTCCAACATTACAATGCTATTATAACATTAGCAAGTCTTAACTTTATTAACACATTGCTGCTCCAACAATATAATATATTATTATGACATCAAAAACTATCCGTAACGCTAAATCAATGGGAGCCCTGAGCTGTTTTCTTTGCAACGAGATTGTACTATCTGGGGGTAATGGCAAACAAAGACACACACAGTGTGTTGCTTATGTCCAGTCCACTCTTTTGTCTTATTTGGTGACTGTCACTGGAGAAAATCACACTTCACACAGATAGGATGTTGGAAATGGCAATAGGGTTGCAAATAACTAAAGAGCGCAGAGAAGCTTGTAGCTTGTTGCCTCTGAAATCCAATGAGTCATTTAAGAATTACCAACCCAAAAATAATTATAACTAACAGCTACCCCGCACAATCAATTATCGTTTGTAATTTGCATTTATACTTACTTAATATTTCCCAGACTTAGATAATAAATAAAAAGAAATAATTAATACTGAACCCCCGGTACTGATTGATCCACAGACCGGGGGTTGGGAACCACTACTCTATGACTTAGCTAACAGGAACTATAACTTTTGTTCAAAATTGGTTTTTAGTGTTGACATATATAACATATATTCTCAATGGACCGTCCCCCCCCCCCCCCACCTAAAAAAAAACAGAAAAAAAAACATGCAGATGTAGAACGAAAGAAAAAAGAGATAACTCACTAACTATCATTTGAGCTATCTACTCAAGGTCAAATACGATGTACACATTGAAATATATATCTTCAATCTACATACTTCTTTAAAAAAATTGTTGTGGGTGACAAATGACAGGAAATATTGATTGAGTATTTGTATTTCGTATATACAACATATATGTATATTTAGAAAAAAAATATTGACCCATGAACATACATAGGTATTCGTAGTGAACATTCTCATTTTTAATTTAAAGTATAGACTTTTTTTACACTACTGTCATTGACAATTTGTCAAATTCCTGAAACGAACAGGAGCTTAAGAGTGAAAATATTTTCAATTTATTGCGTTCATGGAATGAAGGAATGAAACGTCATCTTTATCATGTTGCCTAATTAAATAAAATAGTTCATAGAGTCACAATTAGTCATTACGATACTATAGATTTCACAAATATCCGTTACCTCATAAGTAAATAGTGGAGTTCAATCTCGTCTTCTTCAAATTAAGGAAAATGTAGTTCCGTTCATATCCATGATGATGAAGGTGAAGGAAAAAGTCCCTATGATGACTCATTAAGGAACACATTTCCTTTACCTTGACATCCATGGCCATGCAATTCCACTCTTTCTTTGGAGTTGCCTTGTAGTTAAATTGTTTTAAAACTGGTTACTTTCTGCTGGTTTTGCAATCCTTCTGCGTGCTAGCTATTACTTCCGTCTATTGCACTTCTTTTTTGATAGCTCTTTCGTGAGTCTTTGATTTCTAGCGAATTTTTGATCGAAATTGAGTGAAAATTTGTACATTCAGATGGGCGATTTCTTCTTGGCTAAGGATTCTTATCGATCGTTTGACATCTCATTTGAAAGCTGTGAGTCTCAGCTCTTGAATGCATTTCTTATTAATCCCTTTTATGTATTTAAGTACAAAGAATTTGGCCGACTTTTGGGCCTACTCCCGCCTCCTATGCACCTAGGATCCCTCTTAGGTTCTAGATTCAAATTGAAATTTGCATTAAATATACTAGCGGATCAACATTTTTTAATGCACAAAATAAGTACCCTTCTTGGCTTAAATTGAAGTTGAAGTTGGAAAATGGGCCAAAAAAGATAAAAAGTAGGGTCCGATTTCTCAAAAACCGTCGGACTCTTTAAAAAAAATAATACAAATTTGAAATCAGCGCTCAAATCTGAATAACTTTTATTATACTTGTACCCCTTATGATTTTTGACATTTCAAATTTGTTGTCCAAGGTTTTTAGAAGATTTATTTACACACCCCAATTGTGTCCCTGGTTGTACCAGCTATTTATAGGTGACTCAAAATGGGGCCCGTTCATGTTACTACTCCTTGAAAACATTACAAATTTTAAAGGATTCTATACAAGGCATAATTATCACTAATATAAGCTTGTAACAAATTACTTCAATTCGCCAAGTGAATCCCTTCAGTCAAAATATATTTCATGAATGATAATAATTGTATAATTTAGCCTTAAATAATTAGTGTATCATTCTGTATAACATTAGATATTTATATCTCAAATAAAGCCGGGATTGATTGATGATGAGATCACTAGCTACATAATATGATATCGTAATTTAATAAGGTCTATTCCATGAAACGGGGCATCAAAATTTTGAAATCAAAACATTTTTGATAGGTTGTTTCAAATACTTTTGATAGCGTTGACAAATTAATAATGAGGTCAGTTAAAAGTCAAACTTACGGAGAACGAGATGTGCAAATGTGTTTTCCAGATCAGCCTTGATTTTGGAGATCAATTTTTGAAAGTTTGATCTCGAACTCTCAAAGTTTCGCTCTTGCGTGTAGATAGCCTCGATCCTTGGAGTTCACACGAGTTCTTTATCGTCAAGGGCAAGCCAGCCCCCCTCCATTAAAAAATGTATCCTTCCAACAAAACAAAATCTTTGATCCCTCAAAATCTTGGCCTTGTCTTGATCTCGGGCATGATCTTGAGTCTGGATTTAATCTAACGTTCTACAAAGTTTTACATAGTTATTTTGTATTTCTTTTGGTTTAACAAGAAACTAATTGAATAAATATTTACTATGAGTAATACAATTATATCCATCTGCTAGCTCGCCGATGTCAGTATATTGATTTATATACGCACACATATAAGTCTTTAATAAATGTTATCTTGAGAATAAATTTATCGTTAGGAATGTATTTTATCCAATTTTATGATGTATTGAAAGGAATTACATACATACAAGGTTTCACTTAGAGCACGTTGTTTATATCAGATGACTTTAATTTTTTTTGTTTTTGTTTTGTTTGTACATATATAATACTATGAGAGAAAATTTTAATTGATTTTCAGATTGATGGAAATTGCTTTATATATTTTTCATTTCTATACACATATTTATTAAAAATATATAATTATTTCAAGGCTTACTACTTTAATTGATGAACGATCCAAGTGTGTGTGTGTGTGAAATAGGGGAGAGGGTGTTGTGTGTTCATTCGTGCCTTCCTTCTCTCCCTCCCTCATCAAGGAATGATTTTTTTTTCTTCTTCCTCTTCAAGAAATAACAAGAAAATTAATTAAAACCCTTCATCAATTCCCATCGATAACACTTTCAATTTAAGTGTTTTTAAATTGATTTTGACTTCATGTTTTGATAGGAGTGAGTGCTCATTGGTTAGGAAGTGGAGTTGTTGGCTTTGTACTTATTAATTTCATGTTGGTATAGCGTTAAAGGGATGTATATATATATATATATATATATATATATATAAAGAGAGAGAGGGAAAAAAAGTTAATTAAATCCCGTCCTTGAATAAATTAATATCTATTTATTTTGTAAAAGGACAATTGTATTGATGACAAGGATTTGTTTCCCTCATGAGGTTTGATCTTATCTCAAACTTATAAACCTGTTCTTTTTACAGACTCTGTACATAGAATGTAGATATCCTTACCTTTTCAATTTGTACATACATACATTGTCAAAATAGCTTTTAATTAGGTCAAGAGTAAGGGTTAGCAACATTTAGTCCTCCTTAGAGCTGTAAATATTAAGCGTTTACTCGTGTCTGATATTTTGAGTGGTTTGCAATTTGAACTATATATTTACCTTACTTCATGAGAACAAACTGGGAAATGGACCTCAATGTATTTCTTTTGTTTTCAAATCAAAAGTTTGAACTAAATTAGTTCTACAATGTATTCCTTGTTGACCTTCAAATAAAATATCTCAAACAGTCCTGTTATTTAGCTTCATGAGGGATATAGGGGCACGTAGAGGCATATAGCACACTTACACATCATTTGACAAGTCGACATAAAATTGTCTGTATTTTTTTCCTTTTTTTATATCCATTAAGATACTATTCAAATGATCTAATAAATTATTCTGTTCTTTAAATTGTATTTACAAATTTCTTGTATGTTAAATACAGAGCACTGCTTTTTATAATTTAGTTTACAAGTTAAATTCCAAATTATTTAGCTATTGTTTGGTCACACATGGCTATTAATGCAACATGGATGCTAAGACTTCACGGACATACAATTTTACATATGAAGCCTCATAAAAACATATCAAGCTATAATATAAAGAACCGCAATAGACATTTTTTTGCTATGAAGGAAAAATTCATATAATTTTTCTAAATATGTATATTCCTTTGCCTCATTCTAACCAGATTTTTTTTGTTGACATGCTAGGAATGCACAAACTCCTCTTAACACTGTACAGACAGAATATCTTAAACTCAATACGTTGTTTTTCGCCTTGTCTTGGCTATATCATATTATACCTATCTCATCAGTAGTAATGCTAATACTAATTCACACTGTAGATCAGCGGTCTCAAGTCCCCGGGCCGCGGAGAGGTATGTAAATCAATCAGTACTGGGCTGCACAAAAATTAATTATTTATATCCGTTTTATTTAAAACAGTGTCCGAGGCAATAATTCTGCCGGTGTTAGAGAAATTAAAGTCATGGTAGAATACTCAGAGATTGCTAACACAGTACTGAAAACCCTGTTGCCATTTCCAACATCCTATCAGAAACGGGGTTTTCTGCAGTTACAGCACCAAAACAAGGACAAGGAGTAGACTGGACATAAGAAACATACTTCGGGTGTCTTTGTTTGCCATTACCCCCAGATGGTACAATCTCGTTGCAAAGAAAACAGTTCAGGGATCCCATTGATTTAGCGTTACGGATAGTTTTTCATGTTATAATAATATATTATATTGTTGGAGAAGCAATGTGTTAATAAAGTTATACCTTCCTAATGTTATAATAGCATTGTAATGTTGGAGCAATGTGCTAATAAAGTTCCATATGAGGTCACAGTGGATTCACGTTTATAGTTATTATTAATAATATTTCAACCCCTCGGTCTGCAGTAAAATTGTCAAGCGTTGATCGGTCTGCAGTTAGAAAAAGGCTAGGGATCACTCCTTTAGATTATTGTTTTGTTTTCTTCCAGAGACGTGAACGGAACGGAACTGAATGACTTTATGTATTTAAAAGTGGATTTGAGTCTCTAGGATTTAGGCTCTAGTTCATGCTCAGATAGATAGGTGTTACGTACTTACATACATAGGGGAGTACGTCTCAATAAATAAAAAAAATAGGTTGAAGGAGAGAGTACACCTACTCTCTACTTCAATAATGGAAATCATCGACAACGGATGATCACGATGATATGTTGTTTCGTGATCAATCAATAGAGGAATCACTTTTGTTATATTATTTATTATTATTATTGTTATTATCATTATCATTATTATTTTCCAACAACAAATACCTAA
Source organism: Lepeophtheirus nordmannii (assembly GCA_963680855.1). Lineage (NCBI taxonomy): Eukaryota > Metazoa > Arthropoda > Copepoda > Siphonostomatoida > Caligidae > Lepeophtheirus > Lepeophtheirus nordmannii. The sequence continues at coordinate 14,495,840 of OY804523.1, forward strand.
TATTCTCTCTTGAATATACATATATGTAGGTAATAATACATACTCTTTCTCTCCCCTTCCTATTCTCATAGTGAGGATTCCAAGACTACATACGTGTGGATGTAATTGATTTTCATTTTATCATCATAATAAAAAAAATAAAAAAAAATAAAAAAATGAAAAATATGTTTGTGAGTTGGTTTCATACCTACCACCATCACCGCCACCTTAAAAAAAATGAAAAGGTCTTTTGAAATGGTATGTATTATACTTACATACATACATATGTACATACATTCGACATGCCTCAGTCCCTTCTTCGTCTTTTGTACATATGTAGAAACATTTCTCCACATCGTTTATTTTTTATTTTTTTTGCATCTCATAATTTGGTACTTCAAAATGAACTCTATATATATATATATATATATATATATATGTTGTAGAATGTGTGTGTGTTCTTATTCATTTGCATATTTTTGCGACTCGATTTACCTATGTATATAAATAGCAATCTAAATATATAATTAAATAAAATAATAATTTCTTGCTTCACTTCACTAATAACACTACAAGTAGAAATGAAAAAAATAATATGTATTTGGTTCCGGGGACTCGGTAAATATACATTTTTTATACAGATATATACCATAAATTTGAAGAAACAAAATAAAGTCCACTTATATTCCCTACTGAGACATGATTCTGCTTTGAAAAGGGATCGCGAATTATGGTTGCAGACGTATCAAATCTGATTACATCAAACTTGCACCCTCACCCCCCCCCCCTAAAAGCCTAGCTAATTAAAAGGAGCTTACTATGGGGCACTTTAGTACAATTGACAACTGGGTTGGTCAACATCAATCAATTTCATTGAGTAGCTGACTTACATTTGTTTCTTCTTGGTTAGAAATGACCTACATTATATAAATAAATTAAATATTAAGAAGAAAAATAATAGACAAGGAGTTTGCAAGACTCAGGCATTGATTGTACCTAACAAAAGATACTGTACAAATTTCCAATGCTATGAAAGCTAGGAAAATAGAATATATTTATGCTTGAGCTGACATAAATATTTTGCCACGCACGACTTCATCATTGTCGTGAAAATGTCAGGCCACAATAAATTAAACCAATTTTAAGGCCTTTTAATCACGTGTTTGCTGTTGTATACACTGTTTTCTGCCCTGACTCCAAAGCAGACTCAATTTATCACAAAGCATGTTGTATAACGACCCCTTGGCATACCAGGATAAGGTTACATTAATTTAGCGAGAGCTTGATATATTTTTTACTATATTTTCCCAGTACAGACCCTACAGAAAAAGAAAAATATGGAAATGACAATGTTTGTGCCAGACTTAGTCATTGACTTCATCTGACAAAAGGCGTATGCTTAATGGATAACGTCACATTTGTAATGTATTTAATTTTTGTTAGCTCCATTTCAATCCAACAATTACTCAGATATTCTGGGTTATTGAATCTGTGGAAATAACCAGAATATTTAAATCCGGACTGTTAAAGACTCAATGTGCTACGAACTAACATGTAAGTACACGGTTGATTTTTATTAAAAGGCTCTTGAAACTTAGCTGAGTATTATAATTGTATCTAATGTCTCTCTCATCAGCTGAATTGATGGAGTAGACGTAAGATTATGAATCCACACTGCCCAACTTCCATTGAAACAAACCCATTTGACTTCTCAATGTTTTTGTGAGTTGTTTTTGTTGTTGAAAAAGAGGAAGAGTTCTGCTATTTGAATAAGAAGTTATAAGCCACAGCTGGTACAAGTAAATTTGAATCAACTCACTTCTTAATATCACTTGTTTATTCATCATATTTGTAATTTTCTACTGAATAGTCAAAGATTATGACTCTTAAAATATTGCTTAGAAGAGGTCACTGGTACAAATTTCAATTTGTACAAGTCAAGATGCATTATTTGACCAGACTATTAACAAATGCTGCCATTTTATTTTAGTACCTCTATTGACGATTCATTTATGTATACATATTTTATTAATATTTATGCGTGTGTTTAAAACACTCAAATAAAAGATTTAAAAAAAATCATAATTAGTTGCCTTGGAAATTTCTTTGTAGATGGAACGGAGCATTTATACACGATCTGTGCATAATAAATCTCTTTAAGTTATATTTAACTTTATATTTTATTTTCTTGCATGAAATTAGTGTTTATCTATTTTTAGAAATAAACCACTCTGTGCATATCATCTTTGTTGATGATTTTGTCAAAGCTAACGTCATGAAAACTTACCTCACTTCATAAAAACATGTTGGAATATGTGCACTTTTATAGAGGGAAATTGTTTAACATGAAATCCGTCACATATATTGTGATTCGTTAACACAAAAGCAAGCAAAAATAATTTTTTTCAAATATAAGTAAAGAACAGTGGCACATTGATGAGATGGGGGGGGGGGGGGGCACTGCTCTGCACTAAATATTTTCAAAGGGCGGCAAATTGAAATGAAAAATGTCTTTTAACAAAAAAGAATGAATCAAAAAACAAAGTGAAAAGTGTAATGGGGCAGTAAATAGTCTACATAGAGAGTGTATTTACTTACAAATGACCTTCTTGTGACAGTCAATCTAGATCACCACTGTGGTCTACATTAAGTGTATTCTTCAACTTATTGTCGTTTATTTCTTTTGGCATATTATTCTGATTAAGATCCACATATCAATTCAGGGTACGACACCTTCAAAAGGATAATTCAGAACAGTTTATTTATATACATAAATGAAAGATAATTAATTTATTTAATTCATTCAAGAATGCATACAAAAGTTAATCCAAGCTTGCACTTATGTTGACTGGATAGAGAGGGAATATGATTATTTCATCAGGGATGAATATGTCCCAAAAGTATTTAAACGTTCACTCAGACTCCGTCCTTAGTAAAACCTCCAGAAATTGGACACAAAAGCCACCCTTTCTGACATTAATTAACTTTGATCAATAGCATCTTGAATCAGTTGAATCAGTGTGTGACGTCATCATCAATCCCAGCTTTATTTATAAGCAAATTATATGTATGTGTACTTTAATTAAGTTCTAATTACATTATGTTATATTAGAATAATAATAGCGGACTAATATCGTGCAGGAAATATAATACTTAGAGCTTTATATGTATGCATATACAAGGAATTGAATTGGTAATCTATGTATCTACATGAATATGATGTCATGTGGAAAGTGCTTTTTAGAAAACGTATCGATAGCAAGAACGATTTACAGTCGGTGTGACCAATTTTATAATATAATTATTTCATTTCATTTAATAATGAAGTCAGTTTTTATATGTCATATCTAAGTGCCTGCTTGAATAAATAATTTGTAAGTCGGCTAACACAAATTATACTAGTATTACGATTATTATTATTATTATATCGTTTAATCAATAATAATAATAATTATTATATTGTGTCTTTCATAACCACATAACCTATCTACCTCACCATAAGTCTTCAAACATTATGTATTGATCCAAAATCTTAAGTACATACATATTTTCTCACACATGAGTAAATGTTCTCCTTTACCTACATATGTATGTATATGACTGTATAATAATATGTACTCGTTTAGGGGGAGGCTAAATGCAAGAGAAAACAGGTATACCTATTATTTTTTATTATTAGGTGGTTGTTGTTCTTTGGTGTTTTTTTTTTTTTCTTCAACTCTCTTTCTGAGTAAAAAGATAAAAAGGTTTTAAAAAAAAGAGTAGTGAATTCATAGTATTATTCAAAAGTTGATTTTGATTTTGATTTATTTCTTTTTTTACGTGTAAAAAATACACGGGGTGACTCTGTGCGATTTACGTACATGATTTGTTCAATGAAATTGCTCAGTATGTATCTCAAACAGAAGGGAAAAAGTTGTAAAAGGAATTCGGAAATTCAATGTATGTATGTATGTATTCAAGGTTAATTTTTACACGTAGATATTAAAAGTCATACCTTCATCTACAAACGTAGTTTCCCCCACCCCCTGTTTAAAAAAAAAGGTTTATTAAATCGAGTAAATAACCCAAAAGTACTCAAACCATTCTTCTTCAACTTCTGAAAATGTACACATTACAAAAAAGTTCCATAAATTTTAACATATAAACAGGGTTTTTTTTTGTAGGGGACGTTACAATACATAGATAACTGTTGTTGATTAACTATATGCCATTTTTGATACAATTGCTATGAAGATTGTGTTACATATTTAAAGAGATATATAGGGATTTAAATGATTGATTTTTTTGACGCTGCGTGCTTCTTGAATGACTTCTAAAGATTTAATAAAAATAAATAGTTAAATGACATACCATTCAGAAAAATAAAAGATGATACTTTGCAACGGATTTTTAATGTTTTTAAAAATGGAATAGAAATTTATTCATGGAACTTTGAAGGATCCTTATCAAATATTATATATTTACATTGTAATTTGCTTCATGCTATGTATTTTCAACAATTTCACTCTATTGTTGAATAGTATAATGCTGTAACATTCAATTAAGCTTCTCAGGTTCATTACTATTTACTTGGATAGATTTCCCCACTTTATAAGTATCTTTTCTTCATGTCAAGATTGTTATTATTTGTTCATTTCCGTTCAACTTATTTTAAGGCCGATTTTTGAGTCTTTTGATGATTTCTTGAGAATAAGATCATGTCTTAAGTTAATTATAAGAAATTCCTTAGATTTTATGACTAATTTCTCATTTGTAATTTATGAGCATATAATTAAATTTTATTTGAATTTACTTATTTTTTTCTTCAAAAAAATTTAATCTTATAGTGAAAATTAAATTATTCTTCATAATTCGAAACACATCGAATTACAGACAATGACTTTTTTTTAAAGATTCCATTTAGAACAAAAATATACATTTTTTTGATTTATACATAAATTCACCATCATTTACAATACAAAATGTTGTCTTTTTATTTGCCTTTGCTTTATGGACATTTCTCACAAATATTTGTGTCCTAGATTTTTTTCATATTCCTTTTGAAAACAAGAGCATTTAGTTCTAATGTGAAAAACATCTGAAAACTTATATGGATAAAAGTATATTAGCAATAACAACAAAATAAAATATCATTCTTAATTACAAAAAAAAAAAAAAAAATAGAAATACACTCACTCAAATTTGGATAAAACCAAAATTCAACTTTTTCTCAAATACATTTTTTTTTGTTTTTTTTCTGCATCATAAACGACTTTGCAAAGAGATACCGTAGTTGAACTTCTATGCCTTATTTAAAATGCTCATACATCCGGTGCGTGTTTTGATCTTATATGGGCAATGATGTAGTAAAAACATCAATTAAAATGCTCCAATGCCTTTGTCAAGAACATTGGTGTAAAGTTACATTGGTGCCCATCTTTCTAAAATTTAGGAATACTTCTGTTTTTTTGTTTTTATGTTTTTTGGCTGTATCGATCCATAGATACCGGGGAAGGGAGCTAGCTTAATTTTTTGTACAAGGAATTTGGTGTTTTACCACCAGAAACAAATGTTGGCGAATTTCATCTTTTCATTAGACAAAAATTTAAGTCAGTTGTTGTGTCCAAAATTCAAGCCGTAAAGAATATTTTCATATTATTTACACATTAGTAAATGAGTATCTAAAAGTAATATGGAGATGCCGACGTGAATATCAAGAATAAATTTTTTTATAAATTTGAATGCGAAAATTATTAAAGTACGGATGATTTTAGATCTATATATATATATATAGAAAAAGAATACAGTGGTACCTTGACTTACGAATTAAATCCCTTCCGTGATCATGACTCAATTAGCACATATTATTAAATTAATGGTAGGATCTTGTAAACAGCCCATATTGCCATTTACAGCTTATTCCTGGCTCGCAATATAGAGGAAAATTGTAATTAAAAGTAAAAAACAAACAAAAACACACACATCATAATTACGAACCGTGTGTGAAGAAATTCATATGTTCTGTCACTCGTAGGTAGAGGCCCAATAGTATCCACATTTTGCAAGTACAGAGATTGTGGGTGCAAATATTGGGTGGATACATATGAGAGTATCCGCTGATAAATCAATAGTATGTACACGTCATCTAAATATTCTTTTATTGAATTCAATTCTTATACCTATAATATGTACGCAACATTTTCGTTGAAACCGATTTCGTAATTAAAAGGGCAAACATTAATTTTTACAAATCCACGTAAAAGGATTAAAGATGAATTAATTAATCCTTTTTTTTTTGCGTATAGCAAATGGGAGTTTGTAAGGAGGTCGAGTATTATAAAAATGTTTAAATTAACATACCTATGTAAGGGGATATGCAAAAGGTGCAAAAACTTATGTTTTTTTTTTTTTTTTCAAATATGTAAATATCTAGGCATTTCTTATGTCTGTGCCTATATTTGTAGACTCTCGTCAATATGTCTCCTACGTATGTATAATCCCCAAAACTGAATAATGGATTGAGTTGTTGTTTCCGTAGAAATGTATGTTATACAAAAAAACCTGGCCAAAGAGTATTTATTTAGCCTCTTGCCTGAACTTTGAAACAAAAAAGAAGAGTTTTTCTAGCCCATGATAAGTAATTATTATATTAAAAGCATCATATATTACAACTATCACGACGAGCTTTTTTGGCCACTTGCAACTTCGACTCTCAAAAAGGGCAATGAACAATTTGAAGAAAAACAACTGGTAGCTGCTGCTACCCTTCTGTATTTTCCTTGTTGCCAACTTTTTAATATTGGGTAAAGTTATTATTTAGATAAACTGTACATTGATATATTATATCAATATACAAATCAATAGTTAGTACTGGTTTATTATTCAATGATTTAAAATATATTATATAATATATCACAATAATAAAAAATACCCTTTTTGAGTTCATAACACGTAGCTGCTCTAAATCAACAGAGTCAATTGGTGAAAAATAGCGGAAGGGAGAAGGATACAGTGTATTTTTGTAGAATCCCAGAAAGTTTTTTCGTCGTGTATGGGGGATGTATTTTTTTGAATCAAGAATTTAAGCAAAAAATAAGCAAAAACTGCTATTCAAAGCACATTGTACGAAACGGTAAAAGTACCTATAACATATTGTTGTAAATAAAATAAAGTAAAATAAAATAAATAGATTTAGAGGCTTGAGGCGAAAAAAAAGAAAAAAAAACATATTCTATTTATATAATAAAAAGTTTTTTTATAAAAAAATTGAATCTATTTCTATAACATTAGACAAACAAAGCTCTCTCTCTATATAGTACCATATATATATATATATATATATATATATATATATATATATATATATATATATATATATATATATATATATGTATTGTATATAAGTCGTTATAACCAGGTAGATACCACACCATGTTATATTGTACATACCTATGTATGTGTATAAGACACAAACGTGATTTTTTTTTGTCTAATTATTATTATTAAGTATAAAATGAGAGCATAGACTACACAGACTTATTATTACGAGACTGCTTTCAGAGTATGTTGATTACGTAATAATGCTCTGCTAAAACCTCTTACAAATACTAACTATGTATGTATATACTAAGGTAGCACACACCAGTTACCAACATATGTACATAGAATGGCAGACCAATACACTTACATAGGTTAATAGGTATATAATATATCGATTTTATTTTCTCAAAAAACCGTTTTGATTATTGACAGGTAAATGCATTCTAATTACCACTCACAGTGCACTCTCATAATATTTAGTAATTGCTTGATTACTATTCTTCTACTTCCCCCCTCACCCCCCCCCACATTATTTCTTGATGTGCATTGACTATGTCGTTATTATTATTAATAATAATAATAAATAGAATCATAAGTTTCCAGTTAAATCATTCGTGTGAAAGAAAAAAAAATCAAAAAATCAAACTCCACATAATGGTCAAGTGACTAGATTTGATCCGTCAACTGTCAACACAATATTATTATTTAGATAGTAGACTCCAGAAATCACAAAGTTCTGTTCAAAAATCACCGGTCTAAATTTTATTAAGGACACGCATGTACCGAATCTGATAATGTACATATGTAGATGTCCACCAGTGACGTAATCATTAATAGATTTATTACAGCTATATACGTTATGTACATATATTGAAGGTCTAAGCTTCAAATATATATATACCATATATATATATACTTGAATTAAGCCTTTTTCATTATGAATAATGCCAAACTTGTATGGTGCATGAAAAAGACTTGACGATTTACTCAACAAATTAAATTAATTGATAACTGAAGTACATACATTTAAACGAATGTACTGTCATGTAGAAAGTACCTACTTTTAAAAAACAGGGTTGTTTTATATATGTAGACCAAAGACAAATATGCGGAACAGTAGCTGCCATTTTAAGTTCCATAGTAACACTTTTTAAGTTTTTTTCTGGAAATTCTCCGTTATTTCGTTCATTTTTATCTCCCCATTTGTTCTTCTTCTTCTTGCATGCTATTCGCGTATTTTTGGCCCTATCAAAAATTATTCATGCAGATCTTATATGTAAGTAAGTATATATTTGTAGACTTCCCGTACAAGTATCAAAATTGCAGGATGGTTTAAATATACTCGAAAATATATGTACACTTTGAGACATTGTACTGAGCATGGGACACATTTTTTCTGCTAGAGCGTCATTGTGGTGTTTGTAAATTCAGTTGTTGCAGGTTATGTTGCCTTTGTACAAATTTGTTTTGAACAAAAGTCCAGGTCTTCTGCAACTAGACTCTCGTCTGAACATTGAATTGTCTGGATTAAAAAGAAAAAGAAGTCTCTAGTCCTTAATAAGTAATTATTAAAATCTAATTAACTTTTTGCATACAGATTTACCCTCAAAAAAGGATAACTTTTGTATATATCTGGCAAAAAGGATAGAAAGTAAAACATAATATGTAAACTCATTTTAATTGGGAACGTACTTTGCTCTCTTTTTCATAATCAAAAACTTAAAAAAATACCAAACTAACCAAAAAAAGATAGAATTGGAAAATTATTGTAACCTGTTTTGACTCGAAAAAACAAATTACAGGTCCTTACTCAACGTTTCTAGTACCCCAATGTTTAATTAACAATGAGCCTTACAAAATTGTGTAATTAATAAATGGTTTATCATATATAAAGGAATACAATCATTCAAATCCTTATAATAGCTCCTATGACAAAAATATGTACATACTCAAACTTTCATCATCAAATAAAAATATAATAATAAAAAATGTTCTTCTAAGAACTAACGTGAATATAGGAAAAATCAAATGTTTATTTCGATAATATTTATTGAAAAGTAACTAAAATCAATAGTATTGAATATATCAATGATAAAGTTCATATTGACAAAAAAAAATTCAATGACAAATAAATGTTTTTTTCCTTCAAAGACCTTTAAATAAGCATATAATATTACGAAATAATTACGAGGTCGAGAGGAATACAAAAGGAGTGAGTGAAGTTTATTTTTCTTCTTCTTCTTCTGTTTCTAGGTACTCAAAAACGGAGAGCAGAAATGAACCGTATTTTCCGTTCAATCTCTAAGTCTACATATGAAAGACACATAGAACTCTAGATAGACAACTTTCCGTCAAACCTAGACTTTATGCATATTCAAATTTTGAGTATGGGTTGAGAAACCTACTGGCTTAATGGTTCAAATTAATCATAATTTAGGCCAATTCAATCCAATGCTACTTATATTTAAACTTTTGAAAACTATAAGCTTAACAAAAATAAAGGCAAAAAAAAAAAAAAAAAAACACCAATATATTAACCAATTTAATCCAAATTCGATCTGGCTTTGTTCTATTTTATAGTCAACTATCGATTGCTCTATTATTAACTTTCTAAAAGTTGATTCCTTGTACTCAAACTAGCTTTAGTTCAGCTTTGAACTATTCTCTTCGATTAAAATAAGAATAATTCCACAATGTAGAAGAACTCCTACCAACTGATTTTCAATCTTTATTTATTTTTATTTTTTTGTCTCCTTCTTTTTAAACAAAAGGTTGCGAGGTATTTACAATCAAAATAAAGGAGACAAAATAACGGCCAATATGAGAGTAAATTTAAGGTCAAATATTGTCCTATACGTATACTTCCTTACATCTGTCAACAGATTTCTCTAAACACTTCTTGAGCATACCTACAGCCTACGGAATATTTTTATAAAAAAACATTCCATAAGGTAAAAACATACATTATATTCAAAGTGTTGGCATATTGATACATGGGAACATATATTGTACAAACTCATAGGTAGTTAAGTATGCACTAGGAATAATCAATACTTACTTACATACTCATCAATCTCTTCCACAATAAAGCGAAATGGATTCTTGGAGAGACGAAATCGATAGCATATTATTATTATTTGTGAATAAACCAATAACTGATGAACCTTTCATTTTTGTATTAATTTATTTTTGTTCAAATTAATCATTGAGAACAAAGATTCATTTATTATCTTTTTACATATACATATAATACTTAATTTATGACGTATGAGTAGTAAATTATCAAAATGAATCAAAGGGGTTGTTCATGTAATCGATTCAGCAGCTCTATGAATGGATCACCTTAATAATATAATTATCTATGTACTTACAATATATGTATATATATATATATATATATATATATATATATATATATATATATTGAGATTCATAATTCATTCATAGGTAGATTTTAATTCGTACCTTGTTACACATGAGTTGTCTCAGATTGGCTCTTTGTCGATTGAAAGGCCCTGATCCCTTCACCAATGAATTAATTTTCTAATTCTACAATAATAATATCTATGTATCTTCCTGTTGTATAGGAGGGGGGCTCTTATTTGTAGCTATTAATAGCTCTCAACATTTACGTGTATATATATATATATATATATATATATATATATATATATATATATATATATATTATAACGAATAGCCTAAGGTAAGAAATTATAGTATTTGCAAAGGGAACAAAAATCGTATTTAACTGTTATTTATGATTCTGTCACGGAAGAATGCAAAATATGGAAGAAGGCTTGTTTATGGTATATATATATATATACGGTTTTGATTGGATTTATGGGCCTTACATTGTGGGAAATGTGTGGTGTTATGGTCAAGAAAACCTAGACCAAGGCAGCAAGGGATCAATAATATTTTTTCAATGTAATAAATTGAAAATATTCACGGGTTGATACGAAGACATTTACAAAAGGCAAGACCTTGAGGAAACTAAGAGACATAATTAATTTAATTATGTCATTGAAAAGATCAATTTTCAAGGGTCTAGTTATTTATTTATATATTGAACATGACAACGAGACCACAATGTTGAAAAATGGAGGGTAGAGGGAGAACAAGACCTTTATAAATTGACTTGTTAAACCATATCACTTTATAAATATGCTCATTAACTTACTAATAAGTCGATACTCTAAGGGTTTCTTTCAACGTCAATATCCAAGGAAGGAATCATAATTACATAGTATGTACTATGTTCCTCCCTCACAAACTGATTCTAGTTGTGTTCCTACATATATTCCGACATCGCTTCAAGGAACTAATGATAATAATGAGTGTGTTTAAATATAATATATAAATACATACATATATCAGCTGTAAAAAAAAAGATAGACAATCATTTTGTTTGTTGCCTCTCACTGACAGAGAAACTCACCTAGCAGATGTTTACAAACACACATCAATACATACATACATACTTTCTGGGCAATTTACAAAGTAAAAAAAAAACTGCTCAAAACACCAGCTGTAGAAATATCCCTGGTGAAATGAATATATGTATGTATGTAAATAATTAATTTTGTTTCCACACAAATATTTGAGTATTTCATCAACCCTTGTAAGAGGTACATTTTAATTTGTTAAGTAACAAATTGAGAATAATATGATTTTAAAGTATGCGAATAGTAAATACGTATCCATGTTCAAAAGTTACATTTGTCAAAACGTTCCTAAGACAATTAAAATGCAGAGTAATTATAAATAAATGTATCTTAAGATATATTTATTTATATTTAAACTAAACTTTTAAACTAGTTTTTCATTTATAATAATTAAAGAATAAGCAGATTAGATACCTCTGGGTAATTATTATTTAAATTAAAAACAAATAAGTGAACATATTTTTGATCAAGAGCTATTCGTTCATTTCAACAACAATAAATAATCAGGTCATCATGTTGTTTCATCAAAATTAAGAAATCAAATGCATGTAGCATATTAGTGAAAATATATTCGATCTATTGCGTTAATTGACTAATGCACTTCTCCTTATCTTTGCAAATACGTCATTTTAACCTAGGGAATAGAGTTATGTTGAGAAGTTATCTATTTAAAAATATATAAAGTGGGATAATTTTTCCACATGCAGCTGATGCGTTCAATAGGGAATAAGTTCTTATTCCTGTAATTATTATCCATTCTAGATAATATGTATAAATTACTAATAACATAAATTATGTGTAACATGAATTTGAGCTTGGCTACATGCATTTAATTTCTTATTTTGATGAAGTAACATCGAGGCCGGATTATTTATTGTTGTTGGAATGAACAAACGCAATAGATTGAATATATTTTCACTAATATGCTACATGTAATTACACTGGTCAACAAATTTGAACTTTTAAAAATCCCAAAGGGTATAAGTATAACAAAATTTATTTAGTTTTGCATGCTAATATCAAATCTGTAATTGTTTCCCCAAGAAATCGGACCCTACTTTTTTAGCTTTTTTGGTCCATTTTCCAACTTCCACTTCAATTTAAGCCTAGAAAGATACTAATTTTGAGCATTAAAAATTATGAATTACTTGTATTTTGAATGTAAATTTCATTCCCAGTCTTTGTTTTGACCTAAAGGGACTCCTGGGGACATAGGCGCTGGGAGTAGGCCCAAAAGTCGACCAAATCCTTTGTACTTAAATAACTCCTTGAATATTACATAAAATGGAGTAATAAGAAATTAATTAAAGAGTTTAGACCTGCAGCTTTCAAACAAGATGTCAAACGCCCGATAATAGTCCTTAACTTTGAAGAAATCGTCCATCTAAATGTGTAAATTTTATTCCAATTTCGAGCAAAAATTCGCTAGAAATCTAAGACTCACGGTAGAGCTACTTAAGTAGTAGCGCGCAGAGGGATTAAAAAACCAATTGAAATTCTTCTGCACACAACTACTTCAGTCTATTGCACATGTTTTTCAGTAAAAAATGGGCCAAATTAGATCAAAAAGTAATTTCTAATTAGCTCTACCTTGAGTCATTGATTTCTAGCGAATTTTTGTTCGAAATTGAATGAAAATTTACACATTTAGATGGACGATTTCTTCTTCATTCAGATATTTCTTTTAGTATTAAACCTTTTATTTAATAAGTCAATGGTCTTTAAGGAACATACTGTGTAGTACGTATTACATGAGAGCGTCTGTTTCCAAAAACACAGACTGTCAATTTATATATTGACTCTTGTTCACGGGCAGATGGTATGATATTTCTTGCTTGGTTTTCGAACAATGCATTTTTTGCATTCCTTCTGAAGGACGTTATATACATACAGAAAGAGATAACCATTATATAAGAGTCAGGGCTAACATTTATATGTATTTATTTATTTCGCAGAGTTTTTATTAGACAAAATATATGTACAAGGTACAAATTATAATGTGTTCCTTTTGTCCCCTCGTTCCTTCCTCATTCTTGGATCCTCGGTTGAAATGTTTCTGTCCTTGCTACACTTTGATTATGTATTCATATACATATGTTATATATGTATCTAAGACATATTGATAAATTATTTTAATGAATAAATGTATTCCTTCGCTGATAAGGGCCTAGTCATACTATACAAAATAAAAAATAATCCTTTTGAAATTATCTTTTTGTAACTTAAGGCAACACGGATTTAAATGTATTTTAAGGATTTTGAAACAGAATATTTACAAAAGAAAAATAATAAAGTTTTTTTTTCCTCCTTCTTATTCTTCTTTTATGAGAAAATGTTTAAGGTTGTCTTGGGAAATGGTTACTTCTAGGCACTGAATTCATTCCTTACTCTTTTGATTAGACTATGACTATGTATCTACATATTACTTCCAAGTTTAATTATTATTTTAAAATGTATGTTTTTTTCTATGTAATACATTAAATGATAAGTGAAAGACTTATTGGTGATTCACTGGAAATAATGTTGTTAACTATTTATACTGTGCAAATTAAGCGCGTTGATGTAAAAATGATGCTCAAAGAAGTGTCAAAATGTTCTAAACTCTTAAAAAAGACTTTTCATTCTTGTACTTGGGGCTTAACCCTTTCAAACCCGTAAAGTATCAGAAAGTATTTTTAACTGGAAGTTATGTTTTTTGAGGTCAGAGTGACCATACTAACAACCTAATTTGATTTTATATAAAAATTGTAACTCCAACTGTTTCTTTAAGAAATTATTGGACACTGGTGTCCCTTTTGGGTGTGAAAGGGAATTTTTTCATCCTTAAAAATACACGCTTTATCAGTACTTTTTTTCGTATTTATTTTAAATATTTAGGTAGATATATTCTTCATTCTTATATTCTACTCGTCAAAAAAAATTGAAAAATCTTAAATTAAAAATGTAACTATCACATGTTATGTACATTTTACAGGTGATATTTTATGAAGCAATGTCTGTTGATTCATTAATAAAGAAACTCCCTTCACACCCAGAGGGACACTTGTGTTCCGGAGAACTTAGATTTGAATAATAATCTAATGTATGCGTTAGAACTAAAATATATATTAAACTTATCATTCTTTAAGTATATATTAACAAATAAGTTATTTTGGTCTAAACATGATTTTTTTGCATGTGTAAAAATCGTAATTTTCAGTACCTTGAAAAATATTTATATCAAATTTTTTTGATTACTAACTATGAATATGAAAAATAACTTGGCATCTTAGCTATCAAAAAAAAAAAGAAAACAAAACAAAACTCGGTTGACAATGAAGCACATTTTGAGTTTATGGAACACCGGTGTCCTCTTGGTTCAAATGGGTCAATGTTTGCCTCTGGAACAGTATGAAATGTACACCATTTTTATAAAATAAGGTACCATCTATTCTAAAATGTGTCTTTGTAATTAATCATATATCTTTAGAGTAATTCTTAACATAAATATCTATTCTATAAGGGGGGAAAAGGAAGATTTTTCGCGAGTCTTATATTTTAAGTTTTCTTCTTAAAATACATAATAAATTACTTCAATTTCAGAGTATTAACTATCCCATCCGGGATTCCAAAATTTAGTAAAATCGGTCTTCTCAGGATCTCAATAAAGAAATTAGACAACTTAATATCTTATGATATCCAAATGAGGACAGTCATAGAGGATGTTACATAGGGGTGCAATTAATAGTAAAGAATCCTTAGAGATCCATTTATGGTGAAATTTATCAAGAATTCGATGATTCTAGCCCAAAAAAATGTAGCTAATATTTAAAACAAGAAACAATACATGTAGCCAGAGCTTAGTTCGCCCTTAAAAAGTGATTAACCATTATTATATATTTTGCCTTACCTAGTCATAAAATGGTTATTACTAGACAAATAAATGAGGAATGGATATACATTCATAGGTGTTTGAGTTAAATAATTTATTTAAAGAAAGGATTGGAGTATTTTGTTTGTGTATTATATTTGAAATATGTATTGAATGCTTTTTGTCAAATCTTCGAAAAAAGTTGAGTTTTTTTTTAAAGAGTTCTTTTTGTTATTATTAGATTAATATGTAGATCACAATATCCCATCCAAAGAGTATAATTTAAAACAATAGTTTTTACATGAGGGCTGTACCACCAACAGCATGTCAATAGCCTCTGTCTAGTATCGCTACACGGCTAATTCGTATAACGAAAATATGACTAGATATAATCATCAAAATAATGTTATCGTATTCATGAACTATGGATCTATGGATATCATAGAAAGTGTTTGAATTGAATCTGATTAGACTCTTTGACATGGATAAAGGAGTGGAATATTTGGATCACCTATAACTATATATGACCATATTCAAGGGTGTCGGAGCCCATTTATAAGTGGGGGAAGGCAGTTTTGCAAATATTATGTCCAAATTAATGCCACGATAATAACACAACTTTTGATTGATATAATTATGTATTTTCAAAAAGTGGGGAACCAATGGCCCCTTACCCTCCGTGTTCCAGCACTCATAGTCTGTGCTCTACCATTTGAATAGTTAGTTTGTTATAATACGTAAACTATCCCCAATAACGAACTCAAGTCCGATGAAAGTGCAATAGACGGCCTCTCAGTTTTGAACAGCCGGCAAAGGGCAAATTGTATTAAGAAACTAAATACCTACTTAAAACAAGATGAGGTACTCTTTTTATATGTACATATAAATATCCAGGCCCCGTTCTATGGATACGCTACTATTAACCTACCAGTATAGTGACTATGAACGGTAAATGGTAACGCATGATGCAAAGAAAAGACCCTCCCTCGACAAACTCAAAGGCTTAATTTAAACGATCATAATCATAGGAAACTCTCTATTTTAGTTGTGCAAAAATATCGTGTACTGTGACGAATCGTTAATGAGTAGTAGATCTCTGGTACATTCATAAATATATATAATTTTTTTTTTTTACCTGCTATGTATGATATATTTTTTGTGTTCTATTCTTCATTTGCTATAAAAAAAACATACAAACTACATGGGATGTGCTAACAGATTTTACATTAGGGGAGACTAAGGGACAGATTTGCATTTTGTGTTTGTTCTTGATTCAGTATCTAAAAGCTGGTTTGTCTTAGACATGCCAAGGTTCAACACAACATATGTACATGCATGCACATGTCTGGTTTTTAAATAATAAGTATTTATAGATTCTACTACCTGTATGTCGTTTTTTATGGGGTTTTTTTCCACAAATTGCATTTGAATGTGACTTTTCAAATGTCACATTTGACCCCCTTTTGGAATGAACGTTTTAACATCTCATATTTATTTTATTTCAAACATGAGTTTTGATAAATTATATCAACTGGGGTTTTAAAAAAATCAATCATTCAAACTTATATAATTTATAGCAGATCAATGATTATATAATTATATTATTATTACAAGAGTATTGGTCTTTCAAAAATTGTATTTTACTCCTCAAAATGTGTTTTTTAATGTCAAACATGATTGGGTTTTTACTGTAATCAAAACCATATTTCTTTTTATGGTTTTGTTGACAATATTATTTTTTTTTAAAAAAGAAGTCATTGCAACCGTTCTGTTTTGCAAATTGTTTGTCTCCAGTCTTCCCTACGATAATTTTCTATTTCACATGTTTTGGCCGCCACAACTATTACACAGTTTTTGAATCAGAGAATTTGAAAAAAAGAACAAAAACAACAACATTAATTACAGTTATTTTGATAAATAATAACGTGAACCATGAAGAGAGATAACAAAACAGAGTGAGTAATAATAATTAATTAGAGCAAAGCAGTTTATAATATTCATAATAATAATAATAGACCATGGAGAATCAAGCAAATGAAACAAAGGCTACAGGAACTTTTAAAACATACCTACTTACCATATGTAGATATATTTCATTTTGAGCAAGCTCTGACAAAAATATATATTATATTAAATAAATTCCAGTTATGATTTAATTGCTCATTAGTAATAAACACATCATGATGAATTTTTGACAAGCGGACTCTTTACTATGTAATTACTAATTATATATGCTTGATATTCCAAGAATAAACTTGTTCACGTTCACACTTTGTCAGTTTATCCGTTACTTTTGTAAGACATTTCCGCTCTGGCACTCATACCTCCGTTTGTTCGACTCATTCCTTCATTTTTGAACTTGTAATAAGCAAGCATTGTCATTGGAGTAAAGCGAGATCTCGAAATATTCACCAAAAATGACATTGACATTGCTACAAAGCGCCTGTTTGCCCGTAAACCTCTCACTTGAAACGCCTTATAAGATGTTCATCTTATAAAAAACCTTTTGTATTCGCCTCTACAAGATCCTGCGGAACAAATCAAAAAATGGACGAAGGATTATAGGGCTAAATGAACACTGTTCAATGATTTTACCGTTATTTGTTCTCTTTTATCTCTGTTAAAACGCACATACTCTCAAAAATAAACGGAAAGTATATACAGTACTTTTTCTTTAGCAATAACCAAGGATACATATCATTGATAGAATCACCCACCGTAAAGAAGTTCAGTCGATATGCAAAAAATGACGTCACATGTATATAAAGCTACAATTTATAATATGGACATATAATATATATATATATATATATATATATATATATATATATATATATATACAGGGTGTCTCAAAAAAATGTACTCACTCTTAGAATGACGAGAAAACCTTTATTTATGAACATAGAGTGAAATGAAATAGCATCGAATACATGAGACAAATGTAATTGAAGAATCATGTTCGCAAATGTTTAAACAACGCTGATAACGCGCACCAAGGGATTCGCAAACGTCGTGAAACATGTCATTAGGAATATCACGACATTGTCTTTCAATTTTCAATTGTCCTCTCCGGTCAGGATCGTCTTCGTTGAGAGCATGACACAGCCTTGGAATGTAGCATTTCCAATGCAGACGCTTCATAATGCGGTTGACGCTATCTTTTGAGATGTGGGTTTCCCGAGCAGTTTGGCGAAGTGATTTCTGTGGTGATCGAAGGAGTGTTTCCTGCACCTGCAGTTCTTTTCCAGGGGACGTAGATGTACGTGGCCGTCCTGAACGTTTATTGTTGGTATTCTGTACGGTTCCATGTGCTTCAAATTTGTCTCTGATGAGCGCAATGGTCCGGCGTGTGGGTGGTGGTCTTGCGAATTCCCTTGTGAACCGGCGTTGCACTTCAGTGGCGTTTTCGGTCTTCCAATAGCATTTCAGGACAAACTTTCTCTCTTCGAAACTAAGTTGATTTCCTGCCATGGCTTCAGTAATTCAGGATATCTGCAACACAAAAAAAAGAGTGAGTACATTTATAATGGTCATCAATTTGAACATTTGCGAACATGATTCTTCAATTACATTTGTCTCATGTATTTGAAGCTATTTCATTTCGCTCTATGTTCATAAATAAAGGTTTTCTCGTCATTCTAAGAGTGAGTACATTTTTTTGAGACACCCTGTATATATCACAAAACAATCTCCAATGCATTTCACAGCTCCTCCTTAAAAAGTCAAAAGGAACAAAATCCAAAAATTAGTTGATAGTTGGCCAAATCCTTCCAACTATTGGACTATTGTTCATTTAATTGTAAATAATTGATCACAACTTAATAAAAGATAATTCAAGTTCAATCAATCAAACGCATTTAAACTACTCTTGCGTTCAAATTAGGACTCTTATCAAATATGTAAGGGTTTCTTAAATTATACTCAAATAACAAATAACTTTTGGCTTTTCAAATTATCAAATAAATTAAATAATCAAATAATTTGCTACAAATGAGAGAACATGAAGCACAAAATATCAATCATATGGTCACTCAAGGACGATATCTGTTTTGTTACAAACAGTTTAGTGATATTGAAGTATCTTTCTACTTGAATGGAAGTGTGTCAAGGTCTTTTTTTTAATCTTTGAAGAACTTTTGGAACATTGTTGGTTGGCTTTAATAAAATAAAGATGTGAGTCAAAATATCTTGGGTTTGAATGGAAGTTGAGTCCATGCTGGAATGTTTGAAGTAATTTATGTACGGCCCCTAATACATTTAAATTTACAAATTAAGACTAACTAGCTATTAATCTGGTATTTAAACAAAAACCTACACTAATATCAATCCCTCCCATAATTTTTGACTAGTTATATCCAAACAACATTAAAGATGTTGCAGAGTTTTGTAACAGTATAGATTATAAGCTAATTCCTTTAGTCCTTACCAACATCTATTTCATAAACAAAACTTGATAAAGGAACTTTTCACTTATCTATGAGCCACTACCCCTGTATGTACACTATAATGAAAGAAAGACGAATCCCCTTGTTTTGTATCTAAAGGATTTAAGTGAATGATAATTAAACAGCTTTTTGAATGGATAAAAATTAGAAAAATATTAATGGGAATGTTATAAATTTCGTCAGAAATTAAAATTAAATCATTTTTCAAGTAATTTCAAATGTTAATGCACTTTTTTATATGATAACAGAGGGAACTGTTGTTCAAGATCAACTCACCTGAGATCAAGACTTTGAAGGATCAAGACCATGATTAAAAATTTATTTTAAAAGAATTTTTTTTAGATATTTGCTTTAATCTTGGTCACACAGTGAAACAAAGAATTTGAAGAGTTGATAATAAAACAAATTCTAGACTTTGAGAAACTGATGCTATGACTAATCTAGAAAACTATTTCACTAAATGAAACTCTGGGCATTAAACTTTTATAATGTGCCCCATAATATTCATCAAATAGTCTTTTTCGTTTTTAGAAAAGTTAAAAACTTTACCCTAAATATAGATATTAATGAAATTTTCTACCATCATTTCATAAGTACACTATTTATTCATCATTTAAAATGCTTCAATTTTTTTTAATTGCAACTTGTATAATCTACAAGTGTACAAGTTACAACTTTTACAAAGCCATCAATAAACATACATAGACTTTTTACAAATCAAAAAATCAAACTTGTGTCTGTATTTTCAATAAATCTTTTAAAGGAATGAAAACTTTTTCTTTCAATAAAATTTATTTCGAATTAACTTTTTCTTACAATAATATATATAGTTTTGAAAGGTTTCTACTACGTAAAGAAGACTAATCAAGGTCGTTATTCTAATAATAATAATACATAATTCAAAATGTTATAAAGTTGGATTTTTTTTAATAAAAAAAACTTGATTGGGCATTTCTAACAACTTTCATAATGATAATATGAATGTATATATATATATATATATGTACGCAATAAAAACACAGTCTTCTTCTAAATAAACTTTTCCTCTCATTAAAAAAAATTTTCTAAATTTGTAAAATGTATTCCTTGTACATATAACTATTTGTGGAAAAATATGAAAAAAATATCCATAAATTTCTACTTCTATATATATTATATAATGATCATAAAACACAATATTTGACCTAAAATATTGACAACATGAGTATTCAAAAATTTCATTTACTGCGATATAAATAAGCTTTTTCATATGAATTGAATTAATCTTTCATTGTAATTAATTTTAAGAGCTAATTATTACTTTATTAGTATCACTAGTCAACAGACAAAAATCCTGAGGGATAAAAGTTATTCAGTTTTGCACGTTGATTTCAAATCTGTAATTTTTTCTTTCGAGAATCCGACAGTTTTTGAGAAGTCGGACTCTACTTTTTGAGGTAATTTGGCCCATTTTCCAACTTCAATTTCAATTTAAGTCAAGAAGGTTACTCATTTTGTCCTTAAAAAATCATGATTTGCTTGTGTATTTAATGCAAATTCCAATTCTGGTCTTTGTTTTGACCTAAAAGGACTCCCAGGGGCGTAGGTTGAGGGAGTAGGCCTAAAAGTCGGTCAAATCATTTGTACTTTAATAACTTATTGAATATTACATAAAATAGATTATTAAGGAATGCATTAAAGAGTCCAGACTCACAGCTTTCAAGTGAGATGTCAAGCACCCGATAATAATCCTTGATTAAGGTGAAATCGTCCATCTAAATGTGTAAATTTTATTCCAATTTCGAGCAAAAATACGCTAGAAATCAAAGACTCACGGTAGAGCTACTTAAGTAGTAGCGAGCAAAAGTATTTAAGCTGGTTTCTTAATCCTTCTGACTACTTCCTTTGGTGTAAGTGTTGTTTATATGATTTTGAAGCTTATTTACTACGTAAGACTCCGGACTTCTCTCCTTCATCTTCGGCAACGGGTGTTTTTGTGAGTTTTCTCATACCTTATGTTAAGTTGTTGTAGGGATCATATTGTTCTCAAAATCAACCTTGGTGTCATGATGATAACCAAGATCAAAGTAAAACTAGATTAATTAATTATATTAAAATATTTCCTTTACTATTTTTTTAAAAAAAGACCTTTTTTTCCCTCTATCTTGTTATTCCTTCCTCAAGGTCTTATACTACCTAATAATGTCATGGAATCTTAGATATGATGTTCTTAACAGCAACATTTATGTTCTGATGTAAGAAATGCAGTCTTGATATCACACAGACTTGATATTAAACAAAAGAAATTAGTGTATGTTGGGATCGGGGACCAAAGGGGGGGGGGGGCTCCCCCCAAAATGATGTTTCTGTGGATGTTCCCTCGTTAAAAAATCCTAACAATTGCCATCCCCCCCCTGCATTGATGACTTCATATTTGTAGATATATCTTTACATATTTACGTTCATCATCAATGGAAGTAACTTCTATTGTATCCGAGGGAGTAAAGAGAGAATGAAAATAAAGAGGGGAAAAAAATAACGGTTCACAGACATTTACAATCACTCCTGCTACCGCTGTTGGGATGAGTGGATATATTTTTGCAAACAATTTTATGAAAGTGGAATACATACATATATATACATCATCAAAGCGTTTGCTTTAAAAGACAAGGAGTATGTGTATATAGGTAGTTGTTTCATCTACGCTACGTCAATTTGGCTTATACATATATAATAATATGTAATATTAAATAAATGCATTCAAAACCCACTTTTATTTTGACTAATTGAACATTTTTTTTTTTTAATTACAAAGCTGATTTGGATCAAGGTCTCTTTATGTACCAATCGTACTTTTGTTTGTTTGATTCTTTTTTAAACTAAGTAAGTACATATGTGCCAAGTCAACAAAAAAGTAAGTCTGTTTTCAAAATATTTCAAAATAAGGAGAAAATCATTCACTTTTAAGTGTATTTTTACTTCATAAGTATAACGGCCAAATATTTAGGAGTCATTTTAAGACCTATATTGCACGATTTTGCTAAAATGTCACTTTATCGGATAAATGTGTTGACTGCACATGGAGCCGATATGGCTCCTGAAAGAACGGCCATCTTTTCATAGCCCCAGAGATTTATTTAATTGCAGTTGGCATCTATTTAAGAACTATTAAGAATCAACTTAATCCACTATCACGCTCACAATGAGTCATAGTAATATTAACTACATAGTCAGAAATGCCCAATGCTTTTTATTCTTGATTGTGGCCTGTATTTTTTTCATATAATATAGTTGCAATTATTAGAGTCGTTATTTAACTAATCGAAATAACCTATTATTACAAAGGAAAGAGAATGTCTTCAAGAATAGGAATGCAGTTCACACTCATTTTTGAAATATGTCTGATAAACTTGGGTTCTTATTGACTTGACACATATATATTGTTTATATATATAAATCAATTCAGATATTTTTATGTTTGTCAAAAGTTTGAAGCATGATTTAGGATTTTCAAAACTTTAGACATTGAGTCAATAGGATTTATTATTTAAAACTATGAGATATAATATAATATCATGAGTGAGGAAAAACATTTTTGGTGATTCTATTAATATTTATACAATACATTATTTTGTGTGTCAACACTAAATCAATCTTGTACAAAACTATTAAAAAAATAAGGAAATCTATGAAAAAACATATATGAATGGTTAGTTATTAAATAGATGACCTGTGATTATGGTCAATTATGGGCTATATATATATTTAAATTTAGGTTAAAAATACCCACAAATATAAGGTATAGATATATATATATATATATATATATATATATATATATATATATATATATAGCCTAGAGACTCTAAAGCCATCATTTGATTTATGAGAATGCATTTTATTCATCAGAATAATTTATTAATAGCAATAGATACCTATCTATGTGATGATGATGCATCAAGATAGAAGCAATTTAGAACAAAACTCAAATGATAAATTCCCCATTTGTATATAATTTTACTTGATAAATATACACGATACAATATTTTAAATATATATTTTAGTCAATTATAGACTCTGTGTGTCAAATTTCTGGAATGAGTTGAAAGTTAGTTAGTTAGTGTCTATGTAGAGTTGAGCTACTTAATGACCAGTTCAAATTTTCATACCATCCTTTGAGCAAGGTCCAAAAATAATAATAATATTTCGAAAGTAGGAAAATTTTACAGTCACTATACGTAAAAAATTAATTAATCTTATCAAACAAATCTCAAATTGGGTCACTTATATGTTGTTTTCGAGCTGCTAGTTGAATAATTCTAGTTTTTTTCTTTGTTGCAGACATTACATCTTTGTGATATGACCTTTTAAGCCTTTAATCTTTCATATTTCTTAATTGAAACGAGGGAAATTTTACGAATTTTTGAGTGTCATTTATAGTGTCTTTGAAGGATTAATTAGAATAATTTTTGAATTGAAATGAAATGAAATATAACTATTTAATTATTATCAGTTGAAGAATACAAATTGAATAATCCAGAGTCATTTGTCATGAGAAATATCATTCTCGCTTGCTTGTTTGTTTTGCAGACGTGTACTCACTATACACAAGGGATGTATATGTAGGTCCCTAAATTTCTCTGTCTCGTCATAAATCTTAAAAATACGTCCAAATCACAAAAGTATTCACAGGTAGGATCTTTTGCCCCTCCCCAAAAGAACAAATTAATGAATTCTGCAGATGCTCTTATATCAAAGGTGGATATCCCAGGATACGTGGCTCCCCCCCCCCTCTTCAAAATAATTTGAGATACATAAAGACTAATATGTCACATAAAAATATTATTTTAGGTCCTAAACTTCCATCTCCAACAATAAAATTATATTTTTGTTCATTTTATTTATTTATTGCGGGCAGATCTACTAGGACGAATCTCATATTTTCATATCTTTTTGTTACCCTAAATTAGTATGGGTACTTTGAGACTTTTTCCACTAAAAATATACTGTGTTAGGAGCAATTCACATGCACTTACAGGGGCATCAGCTTGATTTATGTATATATAAGATAGTATCGTATTTAAATGAGTCAAAACCGAAGGGTACCACCAAAGTACTTACATACCGTGCAACACTAGTAGATAGATGCGTGGCTATCACTCCCTGGGCTCACAGCCAAGGGGGACTATAGAATATTACTGATCGTACTCGTCAAAATGATAATTTCATAAATAAAAAAAAAAACAAGTTCGAAATTGATGATTGTACGAGCCCATTGGCCATCAGTCTCCAGTCCCTTAAGTTCATCCCTGGTAGTTATTAATATTAAGGACGTGTCCAAATCCGAAGAAAAAGCTGTTGTCCCATGTAACAATCTTAGATCATGTTGGATATAGGCCAGGTACGTCATCATCAATCAATCGCGGTGTTCTTCACAAAGAGATTTTTGGGTCACTTGCAACCTCGACCCCCAAAAGGGAAAGGAAATATTTGTGAAAACAACTGGTAGCTGCTAGTCTTCTGTATTTTCCTAGTTGCGAACTTTTTAATATTGGGCAAAGTTATTATTTAGATATACTGTACATTGATAAATTCAACCAATATACAAATCAATAGTTAGTACTGGTTTATTATTTCATAATTCAAAAAAAAAAGGGCGCACAATACTTGATTTAATATATTTTTTAACATATATATCAAAATCAAAAATAATACCCTTTTTGAGTTCATAACACGTGGATCCTCTAAATCAAAAGATTCAACTAATCAAAAACAGCTGAAGGGAGAAGAATACAGCGTATTTTTGTTTATCCCAAAAAGCTGCTTAGATGCTTAGATGAACCTTTATTCATAATAAAAGTATCTCTTTTACTTAATTTACCCTATTTGAAGAATAATTTTAAGCCATTCCCTATCATGAATGATAATTGAAGCTCTACTACTGACCCTATTCAATTGGTAAAAAAAGTTAAGTATGTAGGTAGGTACTTAAGTGTAATTTTCATGGAGGGATACGGAACTCAAGCTCTGTCAGTGTATCTATGTACATACAATCTATAATTTTCCATCAAATATGTACAAGTTATTTTTTTATATAATATATATCCATGAATGTACATATATTTGTTACTTACTACTCATAAAATTGGGGGCTCATCAAAAAAAATAAAAAATTCATCCTTCTACACATAAGTACATATATGTATAGCATACTTCATAGGTAGATATTTGGATAAGAACAGGGGGTTCAGTACCTTTACAAGCATATATGTATTTATATATATAAATATGTATGTTGTATATAAAACACGCTTTATTACATTGGGTACATCATACCTACTATAACTCAGGGGAAAATATTATTATTTTTTTTTTTTTTTTTTAAATGCAAAGTACCCCAGATACGAATCTATGAATGTATGTATATTTCCCAACTTTTAGACTTCCAGCAGAAGGGAATGATGAGCTCAAAAAAATAATAGATATAAAAGAATGTAATGAAGGGAGTCCCCTACACATTACATAGCAGCGTAGTCAGTCTACCCGTTTCTTCTTCATTATCATAATCATTCTATAAGGTGTGTACACTAAGAAATTGAATCTAAAATAATAATAATAATAAGTAAGGGAGGTTTTAAAAAAAATACATAAATATATATATATATATATATATATATATAAAGACTCATTGTCTTAGACTTTTACCATGATAATAAAAGGCTTCGTCTTCTCCCCCCCCCCCCCACCTCTTCTTGATGTGGACAATATGTCATGATTTGTATCAGAGAGGATTGATTTCCTTCAGCCCATTCACTCCTTTCATGTCGTTCGGTTCATTATTCTGTCAAAAATGTACCATACATCCATACGTAATATTTGGGTAGAAGCAAGGATCAGAATTATGGAGTTATGAAACTCAACTCACACTTAGTTCTAAATAAAATATATTCGTCTCATTATATTGAGCCCAAAGTTCCAAATGTTCAATATGGGAATAAATAATAAAGAACAATATTCATGAAATTTAATATAATAATAAAAATAATACATTTATTAAAATCTCATGTCAACAAAATTAATCACATCTATCTATATACAAAAAGATTCTGGAAGGCTAGCAATACTATTAGTACAAATCATTGAGTTAATTGCATTTAATCCTTCAAATAATTGTTCCAGAGCTGTTCTTGATCTTTGCTCCGGAATGCTTCCTAAATCATTTCTTTCAGCATTTAAGAGAAATTTTTATGAATTTCATTAATCTTAGTGTAACATTATCAATTCTCTCACTCTCCGAAATCCACCAACCAAGAGTCTTAGCAATGATTCTCCAATTACCATTAGCTTCTTTTACAACTAAAAGCTGTCTTCTCTTTTTCGCTTGATCTTCTTTTTGAATATTGAACTTGCTTATTCCCATATTGAACTAAAAAAAAAAAGGTATAGAACATATTTACCTTCGTTATCATATTGAGTTTTCATATTGATATTCAAAAAAAATGATCCATTGAATTATAATTAAATAAAAAATATCCATGTAGTCCCGCAGTTGAAGACAATAGCGACATGGGCCACCTACCAACGAGTTTTAAGCCTTTTTCCTGTTCTATTTTTGAAGATAAAAAGGCTGCAATGGACAATGTATGTTGTAAGTATAATTAGATTGAGACTTTAGAGTCAAATCAAAGTGCAAATAAGATGATTTGAAATCGCCCTGCTCCAGACTGTCTACAAATGCTACAAAATTACATTAGGTATTTGATTATTTTTTTCATGGCAAATGGTGAACTTTATTACTTAAAAGACTCATGAAATGAAGAATCCTTCTGTACAAAGAAAAAACAAAAGAATCATGAATCCAGGATAAATGGAATGATAACTATTTAACACCATTTAAATATCCGTTTATATATTTAGGTATCATTGAAAATTTATGATAGCGGGCTGTATCTGAAATGATGGCTCGTATATTCATTTTTCCTGGGACTACTCTGTGTGGCTTGTAAGCAAATTAAACAAGATCGTCCAGATGAATAAAAAAAACATTAAAGTGAGAAGCTCAGATATACGATCCTTTATTTTAAATCGTTATAAACGTCATTTAGTAATAAGAATAACATATATCATGCTTCAATTTGAATACATAAAATGAATGATTATATGAACGAACGAATAGAATACGAGATAAGGGGGGGGGGGGAGGGGGGGAGTAACTTGTAGTAGACTCCAGTTGCAAATTTATTCCACTCAACAAGGGACTTGAGAATCAGACTTCTTTATGTATTAATAATACTTTGAGAAGGTAATAAGGAGCAGCCTTTGCCCCTATCATCATGTGTTAATATAATATTTTGAATATTTATGTATAATGAAAAATGAATTAGAGGAGAATTTCTAGCATATGCGTATGTACATCTTTCAGAATATACACGTCGTCTCATCATCATTAAAAACTGGGACTTTAGACTATATAGAGGTAAAGTAAAAAAAATTATGACTCGTATAACAATTTATGTATGTAGACGTAATGAGGCCAGGGAATTATCAAGATAGAACAAATTGCCTTGCATGTGAGTCTTTTCCTCTCTTTCCCCCTCTACATATATGTACTACATATGTAGATCCAGTATGTATGTGGCATGCATGCATTTCCATGACTTCTTAGCAACAGGTAATTTTTTTTTTTTTTTTTTTTTTTTCGAACTTCACAGGATCGTCGACCTTTAACGGTTTAAAAACTCTTTTTAAGTTAAACGAAGAAAAAGAAGAAGAAGGGAAGGCGTCTTTTTATGATGTTTTTTTTTTAACTCTTGTGTGCTGCTTCTTCTATGCAAGTAAGTAAGTAAGTAAAAATATAAGAGTTACTATGTAGACATTATGTAGAATAATAATAATAATAGAACAATGCAAAGTTTAATATATGTATGTATGTATGCATACAGAAAGAAGAAGAAGAAGAAGAGAACATCTTTTTATTATTATTTTGCTATTTTTACAAGGTTATACTTGAAACTATTAATAAGAATACTTATACTCCGTCTGTTTTTCCCTCATATTATGCGTCTTTTTTATATATACACAGGGATTCATCACTATACGTAGACTGAATGTATATTCACTGCAATTCTACCTAGACTAAACAACTTGAATCAATTGTAATTTGAAGCTTCTCATTTGCCTTTTAATATAACATTATATGTATGTATATATATTTATATAATGAAACGTTCTTTTGATTGTATGTATCTCGCAACATTTGATCGGGTGGAAATACAGACCAAAAATTATTGTATTTGATTTATTGTATGTAGTAGGGAGTTGTATACAGTTTAGCAAGATGTACCTTCAAGTTTTAACTTCAAAACACTTATAAGGGGAAGAAAAGTGGAAAATTCATCGATAGTTAACTACAAAAAACAACCCCAGAATGTACTTAGATATTGTAGATAGAGGCATAACACCGGTTCATGGGTTCTCCTTGATATATAGGTAGTGTTCGCAATTAGTCATGTGGTTCTTGGTCTCAAGACCAATTTTTAGTGCCATTGGTCTCGCTTCGCTCTCGACCCTTCAAAGTCCTGGTCTTGCTATCAGTCCTCACACCTCCAGTCTTGGTATTGGTATCCGTCTTGACCCTTAAAACTTTGATTTCGGTCTCGACGCTTAAAATCTTGGATTTAACTAATTACAGAGGTCAACAAATTTGAAATGTCAAAAATCCTAAGGGGTATAAGTACAATAAAATTTATTCAGTTTTGCACACTAATTTCAAATCTGTAATTTTTTTTTTTTTTGAGAGTCCGACTTTTTTCGAGAATTCAAACCCTACTTTTTGAACTAATTTGGCCCATGTTTTACTGGAAAACGACTGCAATAAACTAAAGTAGTAGTGCGCAAAAGGATTTCAGCTGATTTTGTAATCCTTCGGCGCACTATTACTACAGTAGATTTCCGTGAGTCATTGATTTCTAGTGGATTTTTGATCGTAATTGAATGAACATTTACACAGTTAAATGGACGATTTCTTGTTAGTTTAGGATTATTATCGGGAGCTGGACATTTTGTTTGAAAGCTGTGGGTCTCATCTCTTGAATTCATTCCTTATTAATCCCTCTTATGGAATATTCAAGGAGTTATTTATGTACAAACGTTTTGGCCGACTTTTGGGCCTACTCCCGACGCCTATGTCGCCAGGAGTAAAGACTGGAAATGATAATAACTTGTGAAAATCGAGGCCACGGAATTGTCTATCAGTCAGAAATTTGTTTTAGTAAGTCGTTATTTGATTGGATTAGAGCTCAGATAAGTATTAGGACAGTGTAGTTTATTTAGTATCTGCAAACCTGTAATATCCAGTCAATACGGTCTTGAGTACTTTTGAATTTTTTAAATTATCTTTTTATTCCTGCTCAACAAAAGACTCTCATTAACAAATCGTATCGACAGATGACTCATACGTATTTCCTCCAAATATTGTGTCCTTGTGTCTTTGTCTCGGCTTCGTTAATTTGTCAAAGTCTCGCTCTCAACTTCCAATTCTTTAGTAGTTATCTTTATTTCGGCTAAGTAAGTCTTGAACACATCACTATTTACAACATTTTAGATTCGCTTAACTAAAAGTATCTCTTGTTAAGCTGAAAATCATTTTACTCATCAATAGAAAATGATTAAAGACTCTTGCTAGATAGTATCAGTTCATTCTCGGCCTTTTCTTCTTTCTCTTCTATTGAAGATTTTTTAGAGACAAAAAAGGATATTGCTATAATATAAAGAATGTGTAATTGATTGAGGAAAAAAGCTGATTCAGAAAATAAATTTATGAAAATATATGTATATATGTAGTTCCAATACTCAGTAAATTTTCGCTTTAGACACATATTTTGCTCGTATTTTGAGATATGCCTGTAGACATGTTTATGTTCGTAAAAGGTACAAAAAAACATAAATTGGAAAGAAAAATAATACTTTTATATGCCTAACAGACAAGTGCAATGCATAATCTTTCATGTACATAATATATAAATGTTATTTTGGCTGGATGTTTAAAATAAAATAAAAAGTCTTAACGCAAACGATTACTATTACTAAATACATATATATATATATATATATATATATATATATATATATATATATATATATATATATATATATATATATAAGTCTTACATAGGTCAATTTGCACTCAAATAAAAGAGAAAGTTGTATATAACGAATCTTTTAAAACTAAAAAATACAATTAGTTCATTATCCATGTATTTAAAATGTCATTGGGGTCAAAGTTCTTTTACCCTCATTCATCTTTTAATCAAATGATGATGCCTCTTGTTTTTGTTTTTTTAAAAAAAGATCCCTGTTCTTGAAGGTTTTTTTTTCATGGGTTTAAAAAAAATGTGAAATTTTGGCTTTTTGTAAAAAAAAAAATTCTTTTGTTAGTAGTGACTACTAAGATTATAATATTTATTAATGAAAAAACAAACAAAAAGTAAATAAACAATAGGGATGGAGGAGAGTCACTAACTTTTGAGTTTGAATCCACTAAGGGGAGTCTATTTTACATATTTTTAATAATTTTACGCTGTACATACTTTTCTCAGAACAATGTACAGTTTATGAAATATGTGTAAAAAACAAAACACACAAAAAAAAGCTGTGAACGAGAGTCAAGTTGCGAGTCTTTTGAGCACGTGTCCAAGTATATATCTATATAGAGAGAGAAACAAGATATAGTCAAAATCTCGTATATCTCATACAAGGAGGAGTCCAAGTCAAGTCGCAAGTCTTCGAACTCAACTACAGGTTGAGTTATGACTGAGAGAGGAGTCCAAGTGTGGTCTTATATTTCGATTTAAACTCTCTCAGTCATATTAGGTTATATTTTTTTTTAAATTATATAATTTTTTTTTATATTTATCAGTTTGATATATGCACATACGTAGGTATTTTGCATTTAGCTTCATATGTTTAGTTTACTTTGAACTGACTTATGCTTGTATCTATTTCAAAAGATCTCCCATGAAATTATTAGCCAGTCAATATCTAAATGTTATTCAACATCATTCCTTTAAATGGTGTCCGGTGAATTCATCTACATCAATTCATTAATTTGTAAATTTATCGTATTTTTTCTCCCAATGAATACTTTCAACTGCTCAGAGCAAATTTGTTTTGCCAGGGTTTTGCACATGAACACAGACGAGATTAAGATTACATAAAGAAATTTTTTGCATCAAATAGCAAAAAATTATTATTTTAATATCTTATTTAGGACTTGCATTTCCAAAAGTGTACGACAACCAACTTTGAAACTCTTACAAAAGCCATAATTTAGATTTATTTTTAGATTTTGCGAATTGAACGAAGCAGCAAAAACAATGGTTTAGTAGAATAAGGTGGTTGTTTATTTCCGATAATAATGTCCGATAGATGTGAACTTGACGAATCTAAAGAAGCACTCTAATAATATAATTACAAGCTAGTTCATCTAACCAGAGGCAGCAATCGATATACACAAATTTACTCTAGGTTGTTGAAAGTATTGGTTGGGAGAAAAAAGTCGATGAATTTATAAATCGGTGAATTGATCGTCTATGAATTTTCCTAGACCCCTTTAAATTATTACATTTTTGTATGGTTTTTGAAATCTATTCATTTGTTTAAATTCGATTTTGAGTCAAAAACCAGGCAAATAGGAATTTAGTGACGCTACTCGAGATATTTTGCACGGGTCCGAGTCAAATTGAGAGTCTTTGAACAAGACTCCTAATCGAGTTTTAAGTTTTTAACTTTGAGTGAGACTCGTGTCCTTATTTTTTTTTTTCTCTAAGAGTCTTATCGACTAAAATCGTTTAAAATACTTTAAATGAAACATAAGTGCGACATTTGTTGAACTCCCTAGTCTACCAAATAAGCAAGTAATGTTCCATTAAATTATCATTTTGTTAGTTACATATAACATGCCACAAATTATATGTAACTATAAGCAGTGCTAGGAAATATGACTTGCAATTAATGGAGTAATAAATTGCTTATTATGGCATATAATATGTAGTAAAATTACTTCTTACTTCGAAGCAAAAGTAATAATATTATATTTTACATTATGCTACTTTGTTCTGCCTCATATTATAAATTTGGGTCTGTTTGATATTGCCAATCTGAGCCTCTATCTGGGATATACTGGTCTACCTATATGTTACTTGAAAGGAAAAAAAAACATGATCAAAAGTCCTGATTGAGGGCGTCTACCTGGGTATCACCTTCACTTTGTTTTGATCCTAAAACCAGGACAAAAAAATAAATTCATTCCCTTTTATCGATCTTTGGAAAGAATTTTAAATTAAATAATTGATGGGTCATTGTTTGCATACTTTTATAAATTTTGTAGAAAGATAAAAAAGAGGCAGACTCGAATGATAAAATGACAATAAGACCCAAGTTAGTGAGAAAACAGTGACATTTAAAAAATTGTGTGGTTAACTTAGCATCATATTTTGACTATTAAGAACGGATTTCTTGATTAAACAATGCGTGAATTGATAAGTCTGACTCTTTGGATCATACGTTCATCAAAAAAAGCACCGATGACATCATCATTGAGACGGCTTTATGAGTCTGTTCGGAAGGCGTTCTTAGTATTTAGGATGGGACGTCAAAACTCTGGGACCGGTAGAACCCTACTAAAGGGTTTTTCAATAAGAGCGACGCATTTTCTTTTTTAGTGTTGAAGTACATTCAATTACAATGAGATATGGAACTCGATTTCTTTTGCTTGACCACCACGGGCACGTTTGCAAAAGTCCAATCGTTGAACTCACAATAGGCTATTAATGAGTCGAAATGTAAACAAATAAAAAAAAAAACAAAAAAAAACTATGACGTAGTTCGCCGTCCCTAATGAAATAAAGATGCGCCATGCCTATTGAAAGACCCTTTACATATACATATTATATCATAAAGTAACACGTTACTACCCAATATCCATAAGTTTAAATGTACATACACTGTAGACAGACAAAAAGAGAGACTTAGTTAGATTCTTTAAATGTGTGTTCCCCCATACATTGCACAAAGAAGAGGATCAAAAGTGTGAATTCCTGAGGGAGGAGTCGAGGTTACATTTTTAGGTGCGTAGAAGTCGTATTATTTGACAAGGTAAGGGAGGAGGAGGGAAGTGATTATTTGAATGATAGACTCCGAAGAATATTCTTTGAAACACACATTACACTATTATGTATTTAGTATTATAAATAATTATATAATTAGTTGAATACTTTGTGTCTATAAAAAGAAGAAGTTTGTGAGGAGGGTCGGTTCGTATAATGATCCGACTATTTATTTTATTTTATTTTTTGACTGTTTTCTGGAATGGTGATTGCTTTATGGGGAAAAAAAGGGAGAGAGAGGGAAGAAAGAGGAGCAACTCGTTTCTTGAAAAAAAAAAGAGTATGATTGTAGGTCGTTTCTTGCTCGTCTGTATGGAAAGTAACACAAATTAAATTGATCTGTTTCATGATTTAAGCTACTTTTCTTCTTTTTTTAGAAGAGGGGATTGGATGGAAATGGCTAGAAAAAAAATTTACTTTAATATACATATTATGCTCTGTACAAGTTGTAACTTGTACAAGTTGCAATGAAGAGAAAATTTCAAATGAATAACTTACTGAATACTATTGATAAGATGGATCAATGTTTGAAGTCCCAATGAATGTTTTTTATACATATTATTGATGTAATCTTTGACTATTCACAAGAAAATTCATAATTATAGATAAATTATTCTGACGTCATGTAAAAACGCTCTTTATATTACTAGCATGTGGCCTAAAATTGTTAAACGGTAAAATCAATTTTCAATATGAACACTCTGCAATTGGGATTATCCGAGAAATTTTAATTAATTAATTATCTTAATTTTGCATATGAATATTTTTTTATTTTAAATTATAGATCAATTACTGATTTGTTGTAGAGAAAATCTTTCATAGGGCTTTATCTTCCCCAATTTTTTTTTGGAGATCAAAATTGGATTCACAGTCTACTTCTATGTATTTTTTTAATTGAAAAAACCAAATTGTTTTCATACCTTTGAAGAGTTTTTAAAAAAAAATGTGTTTTTCTCCTTTGTTTTCAGGTATGAACGGACATTTTGCTCGTTTTACGTTGCTACAGGTAATATGTATCCTCTAGATTCGAAATTATCAACTGGTCCACCACCTAGGCCCAAGGTCATTAATCCACGAGATCCATTTTTATTGCTCTTTAAGCCAAGTAATTTCGTTTTTTATGCCTAAGGGTCAGTCCTTCGAAACACGAAATTGTTTTAGCCCTTCGAACTGGGAGGGTGCATAGGAGACATGCTCTAAGTTCAGCCCTGTTCCACAGTAGCAAACACTAACACCATTTATAATCAATAGGATTTTGTATATTTTTAAATCCGCTCCCCATACCTTGTATAAGAGATTCAATAAGCGAACCAGTTGAGAAACACTGCTTCCTTATGGGTACGTTTATTTTATGTATGTACATGCTATGGGTTTAATAAAAGTTTGTTCTGTGTGTTTTTTTTTTTTTTTTGTTTTTGTTTTTTTTGCACAAGGTAGATTTACTTTGATCTTGAATTTATTTTCTAATGATCCTCATCTCCGACATCTTCCTTTTAACGTGTATATACATACCTAAGATGTTGGTATGCATAAATATAAAATATAAAGGGGAAGAAATAACCCAGGATAATTAATCAATCTTCATTGACAGAAGGAACGAGTTGGAGGCTCAAAATTCTTGAGATATTTCAAATACATACGTGTATATATAGTATGTATTGACTTGTTGTCTTTCATGTAAACAATACAAAGATTTGTTTTACTCCTCACCCAAAGATTGGTATGTGTGTACAAAAAAATCTCTTTTTAATAATAATAAAAATGGCTACATCAAAAAAAAAAAAAAAATGATTGTCAGTCAAAAACAAACAAACAAACGAATTGAATCTCTATAGAAAGAGTCATTCCATTTTGTTTTTCAAATTTTGCAAAAATATGTACATATTTAAAATAAAAGTGTCTGTATTTTAATATTTCATCGTTACAATCTACGTATTTGTTACAATAAATATAAAATAGATTAAAAAAAAACAGATAGTATTCGTAGAAGAATACAAATAAATAAACGATTTGTAATGATGATAATAATATTGAATGTATTTTTTTTAAAAATGTTCAAACAAGAAAGGGATTGCTTAGGGATCTACAATTTTAACTTTTAGACTATATTTGAAGTAACTACTCAAATATCAATAAAATAATAGTGAAGTAAGCAAACATAAGCCTGAACTTGATTTCAATCTGGTTTACTAAGGGTCTGATCAAAAAATTTGTCTAGGAAAATCTAGTTTTACAAGTTTGAGTAAATCCAGGGCTTGATAACATAATTAATCATTATTTAATGGTAATTTTTTTGTTTTGATTATATTATATTATAAATTATCATTTTGACTCGTTTAATTGAGACTTTGTAGCTGATTTTCTTGCTTTAATATGTTTTGCTCTAAGGAAACAACGTATATAATTGTAAGCTTTTGTTATTAACTTTACCTTTAAGCATTTAACTTTGAAAATTGCCTAGTGCTCAACTGTTGTAAAAGGCTTTGTCTTTTAAAGGATTAATTTTCATTTCAAAAAAATGCAAATTAAAAAAAAAAAAAGACCCAAATTTTGTATTAAAAAATTATTTTCCCTCCCTAGAATACTTCTCTATAACGTTATATTATATAGAAATGGTGTTAAGTTTAATGAAGAACAGAAAGAACATTTCCCTTGATAATAATCAATATTTATTACGTCTTCTCTGAATTAATTGAAGCGAATTTTATGTAATTAAATTTCTGATTATTAAGAAATCATGCCGAAGAAAGTTTTTGGGATTTCTGACCATTCAAATTCGCTTCAGTCCTCTCAGTTTCTCTCAGTTATTGACTAATATTTTATATTGTCAATGAAAATCACCCAATAAAATAAAACAAGGGTACCAGATAGTAATTGTGGCCATATTCACTCACTTCAAAAAAATGTCTATTCCTAGATATATTATTATATTACTAGGGATCCAACTTTTGTATATCGTGAGTAGAAGGATTGAGCAAAATTCATGATACTATTGAATTAAAGCCTTTTATTCAACATCACATGCAGAGAATATACAAAAAATATTATTTGATTTACTTGAATCTACTGCTGTTGTTACTCTCTATAAATTTTTCAAGAGGATATATAAATATGGCTAAATTAGTCAAATAAATGTCTCGAATGAATTATTTTACTATGAAAAAAAAACATAAAAATTCACAACTCTTCAAGAATGACTTCTTATTTTGTTTTCCCTGCTACATATGTATTTATACTATAAAATGTATTTAATTTAAGATGTACTTAAATTAAATAGCAAAATAATGGCTGGAGGACTTCCCAGTAAGCACCAATAATTCAAAAACCATTCTTATTCCCAATCTGTAATATATATGATATCAATGAATTTTCAAGATTCAAAGGTTATACCATCATTTCTGGCGTAATTTCTTTTACTTTTTTTTCATCACACTTTTTTTTGCATCTTACTCTATTTCATCATCATGTGTGGGCATAGGCAAATATCACAGGTAGGCACCTGTGATACCCTAGTCTTGTAGTCAAGACCACCATAACTGATATGAAGACAAAACCAAGACATTCAGGGATCGAGACCAAGATATTTTTTTGTTTTGGTTTTGGTATTAACCACAAGACCAAGATATTCAAGGAGTTGCTACCAAGATCAATATCGAGAATCACCTTACGCTAAATATTTTTTATAAGGATCCATTATGTGTTTATTTCTAAGGTTAGCGACAGTACGCACGACTTTCAATTCCAGAAAATGCATATCTTTTGGGAATTTCACAAGGGACTATCAAGGGATACAATTATACAGGGTCCATAATCATAGAGGCTCATAATTATCCAACATTGATTAATTTCATTTTTTTACTAGGGAGAGGGGTCAGATTATTCTTGCCCCTGATCCCCAGAATTTTCAATTAAGTACAAAATAAATGTCAATGGTCTTAACATTATTACTAATAAAGGGATTTGATGGACCTTAGTAGAGGCTCTAAAGAACTATGTATATACATATATACTTCACTATTAGTAAAATCAAGTGAAACATCAATCATACATATCACATTATCCCTTTATTCACCTAATTGACTACTTATGTACACAAGATTTGTGAAATCCTAAGTACATAAATAGTAAAGAGCATTATATAACTCACATTTTTACTATTCATAGAATAACAATAATAAAGTAAATAACAGAATATTAAATAAAGAAAAAAAAACGCAAACATTCCATCAGAGTATCCTCATTTTAGGTTATATAAACAAAAATTAAAAGGAATCACTTATTTGTTTGTTTTGTGTCAAGCTACTTATTTTTTTATTTTTTGTTATTTTTGGTTTAAGATCATACAAAAATATCCAAAGGTTATTAAATTCTAAGTATACATAGATTTGAATGTGTTCATTATTATATGTATAAAGAGGGAGGGACCAAAATCAGTTCGTTGTTCTTGAATTAATCATCCAAAACTGTTCCACTATTCCTCATTAAATAGTGAGCTATAGATCCCAGTGTAACTAAACAAAAATTTATTTTAACCAAAATGGACATAGAGTAAATAAGAAAAAACGACAGTTGACAAGGACATACAATAAAATTTAAATATAATCAAAAATATGTAACAACGTCAAGATTTTTATATTATTTTTTTTTCCTTGCAGTGATTGAAATTTAGCCATAAGGGAAATTTGATTTAAGTTCAAATTATACGAGTTAATAGATGGACTTTTAAATATTTGTAAATACATATAGATACTCACGGTTAATGAAGTTATGCTTCACTTTTATTTTGCAGAATTGTTCATATGTACGTATATATAATCCGACTATGTAGGGCAGTGTTTCTCAAACTTTTAAATTGTGGTCTATCTGAGTAAGTATTTGAGCATAATAAGAAGTCTCATTCGCTCTTATGCAAGTATACATTTTTTATTATAGACCCCCCCCCCTACAATAATTTTTAAATCATATTCTACCATATAAAAATGTTTCAGCATTGTTTCAGATGTAATAATTTTTTTCCACTAAACTGTTATAACCATACACAAATGATTTCCTTTGTAGACTAGGTTTACTTAAAGTTCAAGTATTAAATAAATAAATTTATTTATTTGTGTATAAATGCACTTATTCAAGAAAAGTTACATTTGTATTTTTTAATAATTTACTTTTGATAAGATCCAAGGTTTTGCTCTTATCTGGATATTGACTGTATTTCGATAAAAATAATAGATCTACAATTATAAATTATATTATATAAATTTGTAAAATATTAAAATCAGTTGATAATAAATTTATATTTCCGATTGGAAAGATGTGCTAAATTGCTGACCCCTGGCGTTTTAATTATAACTATTTCAGATGAAAAAATGTCAATGCTATAGCTATACTACTCCCGATACAGGGTTGTTTCCTTGAGTATCTCTGCTCAAAAAACAATTGCCAATATGTATGCCCATCTCTCAAAATTCTTTCAACATCTCACTCTTTACCAATCTTCAAATATATTTATACTATAAAAAAAGAAACTAGCATTTATAGAGCACCAATCACGTCGAGCTTTTTTCTCCACTCACAACCTCGACTGACAAAAGAGGAAAAATTCGGAAAAACATATGGTAGCTACCCTTCTGTATTTTTCTTGTTGCCAATTTGTTAGTATTTGGCAGAATTTATTATTTAGATATACTATATATTTATAAATTTTACCAATCACAAATCAATCGTTACTACTTGTAATATATTCAAAATTCAAAAAAAGGGCGCGCAATCCTTGATTTAATATATTTTTTATGCATCAAAATCAGAAATAATACTAATATCCTTTTTGAGTTCATAATACGTAGGATCAGCTGCTTTAAATCAAAAGAGTCAAATGATGAAAATCAGCTGAAGGGAGAATACAGTGTGTTTTTGTTTATCCCAAAAAGCTCGTCGTGAATAGGATATGACGATATGTTATTATTACCATTGTCATGCACTTAAGGGGGGGGGGGGGGGTTCCTGAACAATGCAGCGGAATATTTAACGGAACCTTTCATTATATATATATATATATATTATTCCTTCCTTCAATGAAGGAGCATACAGAATGTCTTTTTATAAATTCAATAATAAAATTCGTTGACTATACATATAAATAAATTAAAATAGATTTCTAGGAACAAAACTAAATTTAAAAGGTCAATCTTAATGACATCATACAGAAGATATTAAATATTCAAAAATAGAGATTGTATAAAGTATTTATAAGTATTTAACTCACAAATGCTCCGAAATATAGAGCACACATATTTCAAATATTATCAAGATTTCCTTCCACTGCATAAGAGATTAGATTAATCTGATAAACATACATTTTTAAAGATTTCCATAAATTATTGGATGCTGACGCTGCCCGTCATAAGAAGCAAGAAAAGTATACTGAAGATTCCCTTACTCCTCAAATATAAATAAAATTGAATCATGACTTTTCCTGGAGCATCGATTCTCACTTTCCTTATCAGGCCATAGCTCCCTCTCAATGACTCACATGCAGAACTTCATTTTACTTTTATTATTCAACCAAAACGATCCACAAATCTGTCCCACAAAATCATTCAAATCCGATTCTAGGGGGAATAGAGGATATTGATACATTTTTAGTATTATGGGCCTACACACGTAACGAACAAGCCACAAATATTCCAAGGAGAGAAAATTACTTTAAAGATATGGGATGATCCTCCATTTTTACAAGTGGAGTATAATCACTCAATGTTTATATTATATTAATTTGTTATTCCATGTTGATATTTCAATAGAATCATATGATGACATGATTTTCAAAACTCCAATTCTTGATATGTTACAAACCCAGGATGTGTAACTAATATTTTAATACTATTATTATTCCATATTAAGGAAGTTAGGCACTTACTTCCTAGTTATTTTTGTATTTAAAAAAATTCATCATTAAGCATCCCTTATTTGATATTGAAGATTGACTTCAAACTGATATACTTTTATGAGTATAAAGGTTTAAGATGTGCCCTTCACTTAAGCAAAAAAAAGTGATTATAACTCTTCTCTGATGAAGAAGTTTCTCTCTTTTCTCGGTTTGATCGTATCCATCAATGAATTGACTTTTAAAATATAGCGCAATTATTATCTAAGGCTTATTAAATTGATACTTCAAACAAGGTTCGGACTATAAGTGTCAAGATTCTTTTTTGAGCGGACTCAAAGTTAAAAGATTAAGCCCAGAATTGGATTGGCATACGTATTGAGACTCTCACAGGTCCTTTAGTTCCTGTATGTAATATTAAATTACTCGCTTAATATAATTAGTTCTCAAATGCACTCATAAATATTTCATGAGAATCGCTTTTTTTCTTTGCAAAAATGATTAGCAGTTAAATCCTTTTTTATTGCTCTTTACAAAAGTCAATCATTGCATTTAATTTACATTTTTTGTTAAAAATTAATCAAGCAAGCAGTATTTTCTTCTTTTCTTATTTTTTGCAAATGAAGCAAATACATAAATTGATTCTAAAGTTTGAATAAAAATTGGGCATTGTACCTATATATACATATATATATATATATATATATATGCATATGTCTTTTTTGCAAAATGGTACATCAACCCATTGTGTATATTTGTTTTTCTTATTTAACTCATTAATCAAATGTTGTTGTTTTTCCTCAAGTATTCCATTATTTGAATAGTTTTTTTTAGTTTGTTTGCAAAATTATTCACATACATTGTGCAAAAACTAAAAGAAAAGAAAATAAGAACTATAACTTATTTTTAGCAAATACCTAATTAAAACAAAATGAGAGTGAGGGGTACTGAAGAGATCAAATAGATTCGGCCCAATAAATATCGGTCCATTAATCAAAATCAATACTTTTTTCTGGGCCATTATCCCTCTAATATAAAAGTTACACTGATTTTTTTGTTGTAGCCTTGTCGATTTCTCTATGTCTCTTACCCGTCACAACTATCTCTTTGAAACATAGAGAGACATATTGGATTTGAACACCGTTCCATGTAACAAGCTTTTGTAAATAACATCTATTCATTACAGCTATAGTTTTCTTAAAGTTAATGGGTTTAATTCGAATACGCTCTTGCCAAGCTGGTAGCCATTTTCTACCATGAAAGAAAGAGAAATTCTACAATTGGTACAAATTGGCATACATCTATCATCTGATTTCCTAAGTCCTTGACATCTCATTTAGTCCTTAGTTGAGGATACCATTGTTATTAAGACTCTTTTTTAAAATATGTGTCAAGTCAATAAGAACCCAAGTTTATCAGACATATTTCAAAAATGAGTGTGAACTGCATTCCTATTCTTGAAGACATTCTCTTTCGTTTGTATTAATAGGTTATTTCGATTAATTAAATAATGACTCCAATAATTGTAACTGTATTATAGGGGGAAAAAATACCGGCCACAATCAAGAATACAAAACATCTGGTATTTCTGACTATGCAGTTAATACTACTATGATTCATGGTGAGCATGAATTGGGTTATGTTGATTCTTAATGGTTCTTCAACTGATGAACTGGCTTTAGCCAACCGCAACTAAATAAATCTCTGGGGCTATGAAAAAGATGGATGTTCTTTGAAGGACCAACTCGGCTCCATATGCAGTCGTAACATTTATCCGATTGCTCTATTGAATAGACAACAATCCTTGGTTTCTCGATTAAAAGTGACATTTTAGCAAAGAACCGTGTGGTATAGGTCTTAAAATGACTCCGAAATATTTGGCCGTTACATTTATAAAGTAAAAAACCTTAAAATTAGATTTTCTTCCTTTCAATATTTGAAAACAAACTTCCTTTCTTGTTGACTTAACACATATGTAAAAATGAGGGGTTTCATTCTACAATATATTTATATATATATATATATATATAGGTATGTAAGTACAATCAAAGCAATATGAAGGTATACATATAGAGTATTATCTGAGAGCAGTCATGTCTAACAAATCTCAATATCAAAATCATAGTGATGGTTGAGTGATGTCTATTGCACAAAGTATGTATCTAGTATTATAAATACTAAACCGATTAAATAAATATCTACTTAAAGTGATGCATTTGTAATATTACATATACTGTTATGTTTTGGATCAGAGATAGATACAAATCAAAGTAGATGTGGAAAACAGTTAGGGAGATGCTTCTATGAATGCTTCTTCATACTATTGTGGAATAAAATAACTCATAAATCAAATCGACACCTTGACCTAATATTATTATATATACTCCTAAAGTACTCATAACAAGGCAGACCAAGGATTTGAGGATTCAAGTCAGGTTTATGTGCTATTAAACCTTGATACAAGACTCATCTGAGAGTCGTCGAAATGGAAAGACTCATGACTCAAAGTCTAATTACTATTATGTTTCTATGTGCCATGTATTATTTTATATGATTCAATTTTAATGATGATCATTATGACTGACTTAATTAGAGCTGCAGCCTCCTATGTGTTTACTCATAATTCGAACTCGAGTCACATTTATACAATTTTCATCAATTTATCAACCTTGGATTCGACTTGGATTCATAAAAAGCTCTGAATTATGGACCCTTTTATTCTATCAAAAAAATATAAGCGTCATTACTACAAGGGATTTGGATATTGGAAGGAAAAAATATGCATCATGGAGGGGGTATTATTACAACTTCTTGCACCTTTTGTTTTTTGACTGCAAGTTCAGTGCTCCTTGAAAAAAAAATATAAGTCCTGTAATATGTATTTAACTATTTGCATGGCTTATCCCCTTAATTCTCCACAGATTCATGCGTTCTTCCACGAATATATACATGTAAGTAAATACCTACTTAGTTTTGAGCAGTGATAATGTAGTTAGAGCAGGCTAACAAAAAAATACGAAACGATCGAATAATGCATTTGTATGAATGTAATTACTTTTTTTTAAATTATAATTTGAATGCAGTGACAAAGAATTTGGGTGGGGAAGGGGGGAGGGGGTCAGGTAAAGCGTTCTATTCAATCTTACATTATATATATATATATATATATATATATAATTACCTACTGCTGCTATTACCCGGTCTTTTATGTTTGATATACATATACAAATTCTTTCAACTCATTCTCGACATTATTATCTATGTAGACACCTATTGTGACTCCATCTACACTCCAGATACACTCGTTGACTTAAAATATTGAAGAACTGCCCAATTCCAACTAAAGTAGTATGTATAGGGTGATTAACCTTATATGAACATACATAGGTTCATCAACCTCCCAATATATGTTACATATACGTTCATGTATAGTGAGTCTATCTACATATGTACATAAATATATTTGAAGCTAAAGTCAATGGCTCCATGTTGTTGATATTGTATGTACGTATGTATTTGCTAAAGTCCTATGGGAATTGAATTCGCCGAGCTAGCAATTAGGGTGTGCATGCATGCTTATTTGATGTACACAATCGTAATTTGCACACAATAAAAGACTCTTACACACACTCAATGAACTGGATTCAAACTTTTTAAAAAAGATTTGACGTAGTACATATTATTTGGATGCATTCAAAAAATAATAATTATGTCACAAAAAGGCAAAAAATCTGACATATTTTGTCTCAATGGATATTCAATTTATAATACCGTGTACAAATTTAACTTGTACAGTAAGCAGTGGGGATGTATTGGTCCTTTA
Source organism: Lepeophtheirus nordmannii (assembly GCA_963680855.1). Lineage (NCBI taxonomy): Eukaryota > Metazoa > Arthropoda > Copepoda > Siphonostomatoida > Caligidae > Lepeophtheirus > Lepeophtheirus nordmannii. The sequence continues at coordinate 14,540,711 of OY804523.1, forward strand.
TACAGTACTCTTAAAATTGATTCCATCCATTCTCTCTTAATTAGTATTGATCCTTGAAAGGATCCCAAATTTTAAAGAATCATCTTTCAAGCATTGTTTTCACTTATATATTTACAATAAAGTGTGTGCCTACATACTTCGGATTATTGATGTAGCTCAAATTGGACCTAAACATTAAAATGACTTATATATTTACGGGTGATCCAATTGTACATAGGTACCTAGATTATTTAATTTGAATTTATCAACTATTAATAACACTGCTCAACAGTCCTGTTAAGAATCCGTAGCCAAGAAGAAATCGTCCATCTAAATGTGTAAATTTGTATTCATTTTCGATTAAAAATACACTAGAAATCAAAGACTCACGGTAGAGCTACTAAAGTAGAAGCGCACAGAAGGATTGCGAAATCAGCTGAAATCCTTCTGCATGCTACTACTTCAGTCTATTGCACTTGTTTTTTAGTAGCTCTACCGTGAGTCCTTGATTTGATAAAAAAATTTACACACTTAGATGGACGATTTCTCCTTGAATAAGGATTCTTATTTGGCGCTTGACATCTCATTTGAAGTCTGTGGGTCTCAGCTTTTGAATGCGTTCCTTATTAATGTATTTCATGTGTAATATTCAAGGAGTTATTTAAGTACAAAGAATTTGGCAGACTTATGGCTCTACTCCCGCCACCTATGCCCCCAGGAGTCCCTTTAGGTTAAAACAAAGACTGGAAATAGAATCTGCATTAAATACAATAGCGAATCATTATTTTTTAATGCACAATATGAGTAACCTTCGTTGCTTAAATTGAAGATGAAGTTGGAAAATGGGCCAAAACAACTCAAAAAGTAGGGTCTGATTTCTCAAAACTTTAGGACTCTCGAAAAAAAAATTACAGATTTGAAATTAGTGTGCAAAAGTGAATAACTTTTACTACAGTTATACCCCTTAGGATTTTGACATTTCAAATTTGTTGACCTGTGTAATTATTAATTAATACCATTAGAAAATTCAAGTGCTATTCCATTAACATATCAATCACCTTATGAAAATGCAATCATTTGAATAATATTTACTTATTGAATGTATTAAAAATTATTCATTTAATTTCCTTCATCTCAGTTTTTGATTGCAAATTTGTACGTCTCAATACGTCTTATTGACTTATTACTTAACACCAATCATATTAATTAAAAACTATACATTGACACTATTTTTTCATTTTGATTTATTGACGATAAACTCATAACTCATTTATCGCTTGTTTATGAGTAATAAAAGTGATGATTTGATGGGAATTATCTAATATGCCATAGAGTCAATTAGTAACAGTAAAGAATATACAATTAATGAATCGAAAATATAATGCAACTTTCATCATGATTATATTTAGATTGCGAGCAGTACTTAATAAATAGTCGTTTGCTCAGAAAGGAACTCTTAGTAGAGCCCTTGGATCCGAGTATGAGAGTTCCTAGGTTTGTTATTGCTGCTCCAAGTAACGTGATCTATCAGGTTGTAGACGACGCTTCAAAAGGAAACCTTTGTGAAACAAGGATCCCTAATATATTAGTAGATTATTACTTATGACTATACACTAGTGAAGGGAGTCTGAAACCTAATTCAAATAAAGAATTAATGATGTTTGAGAAATGGAGGAGTCGACTCTGTAATTGCTTCTGCTCATGTTCCTTCGTTTCTTTCTTTCTTTCCCCCTTCTCTCCTCCTCTTTCCATGTCTGTCTTTTAATGTGTAATTTGATTGATAAGATTTTAACCCTTAGCAGCAGTCAGGGCTCAGTGCGTCATTACTTATTATCTTCTCATATCTATTTATAAATATATATATAAATTAATCATAATTACGACATGTACATATAACATATATGTATGTCTCTATCTATATATTAACTTTATACTAAATATATCTATATATGTCTTTATTGTCAATTTTTATATGTTGATACTAACATAATACGATTCTAATTACATGTTTTATCATTGCTCTTTCAATTTTATATTAACGAGGGTTGCAACAAACCATATCTAATTATTATTCTTTGTAGTTCATCAAAAGGGGAAACTACGAAATCAAGAATTTATAATTGCTTCAGCTCCTCCCAACTAGAGTCATTTTTTTACTAGCCCGAGTTGAGTATTTTTAGCTCGGAATCCACGGCGAGCATTTATTTATTGTTCCAATTGCAACCTCGACTCTCAAAAGGAAAAAAAAATTGAAAAAATATATGATAGCCTAACCATCAGTATTTTTCTTGTAGCCAACTTTTAAATTTTAGGGCCGATATATTTTATATTGATTCCTTTTACCAATAATAAAAATCTATAATTAGAACTAGCATAATATTCAAAGATTTAAAAAAAAATCGTACATAATCTTAATTTAAAAAATAAATTAAAGTTATATGTTCCCTTTTTGAGTTCATGATACGTAGAGTCAGCTGCTTTAAATCAGAAAAGTCAATTGCTGAAAAAAGCTAATGGGAGAATACATAATACTTTTTTTAAAAAAAGCTATTTCGTGATACATTGTAGGTTCTTTCCCTTCGAGTCCGGATCGACTCTGAATTCGACGTTTAATTGTATCATAGAGAAAGGCAAACATGGTCACGACGAGCTTTTTGGGATAAACAAGAATAATATGTATAAGAATACCTTTAGCTGTTTTCAGCAGTTGACTCTTTCGATGTAAAACAGCTGAGTATACACCTTATGAACTCAATGTATATAATAACTCTGTGCCCAATACTAAAAAGTTGGCAACAAGTAAAATACAGAAGGGATGCTACCGGTTGTTTTTCGTAATTTTTTCTTTCCCTTTTGTGAGTCGAGGTTTGTGAGGGACAAAATGAATGGAGCTGCTCACTCCATTTCAACGGATGTCAAGTGGATGACGTCACATATATTCTACCTTCAGCTGATTTTCATCATTTGACTCTTTTGATTTAAAGCAGCTTACTCTACGTGTTATGAACTCGAAAAGGGTATTATAATTATTTATGATTTTGATGTATAAAAAATGTATTAAATCAATGATTTCGCGCCCTTTTTTTTTGAATTATTGAATAATAAACAAGTATTACGATTGATTTGTATATTGGTAGAATTTATCAATTTATAGTATATCTAAGTAATAAATTCTGCCAAATATTAACAAGTTGGCAACAAGGAAAATACAGAATGGTAGCTACCATATGTTTTTCCAAATTTTTCCTTTCCCTTTTGTCAGTCGAGGTTGCGAGTGGACAAAAAAGCTCGACGTGATTACTAAACGGAGTATTAGAATTATATTTTTTTACCCCTTTCCACAGCAAAGTTTCAGAAAACTTCGATTCTGCGATCCTGGATCGCGAGGAACTTTCGTTACTTTTCCAAACTTATCGAAATTGAGGAACTTTTAAAGTAATTTTAAAGAACATCGATAAACCTAAATTATCTCTTACATATTTGGCCAAATTTTGACCAGTCATTTTTTCTTTCCGTGAGCCTATGCCCCTAGGTAATTAATCCTTTAAATAGCCATTTCATGGGACAACTTGTTGAAATATATACAAATAACTTGTTAATTGATATGAATGATAATTTACTTTATTCAAGGGGGGAATCAACCACCATTTTGAAGAACCTTTTCTATTTAAGAAAAATCAGGATGAGGAATTTATGACGCATCTACATAACATTTTATATCAAATGTTGTTATTTATCAAATTTTTTATGTCCCTTCCCGAATCAACTCTAGTGCTTCTCAACTTAAACTCAGCCGAGCTTGAAAATGTTAACTTGGGATCCAACCCTAGTAATTAATCAAGAGAAAGAATTGGAAATGACTTCTTCAGATTCTACACATACATATACAGTATTATGTATGTATATAGTAGCGGTCTTGCACAAAAATAAACAAACAATAAAGCAAAGGCTTATCTTCTATTTCTTCTTAAGAGGATCTCGGAGTGATTATTTTTTTTCCATACATAAACGCATTGTTCTAACAACAACGATAATAATACGTGTAATTATTTTTGTCTATCTATTCGTTTACATATATAGAAACATACACGAATAGAACGAATAGAAATGTTCGTGTACGAAAACAAAAACAGCAATTACAAAGCAAATGTTCTCAATGATCTACTCATGTAATTACTTGAATGACGACAAATTTGAGTAATTATCTTATCTATCTAACTTCTTACTATTCAAAGTAGTAACCTACATACATACATAAATAATTCCATGTTCATTTGGAGATAATAAAGCATGGAATTTGAATAGATCCTTGGTAAAAAAAAAAAAAGTCAAAAAACCTCTCAAAGAATGACTAATTTTTCTACCATTAAATAGGAAAGTACAATGATGAGCTTCTAGAGATTTTTGAGGTTCTTGGCCTTGTTTTCGTCTTGAGTCCTCAAGGGATCAAAGATATATATTATGCCTTGACGATGACGAGCTTAATGTAAAGCGGTTTGAGAAATCCCTTTACAAAAGTGTACATACATATAAAACAAAGAATAAATAGAATATGATAAGATATTTGGTAAGTAAGTAAGTAAGTAATCAAAGGCAACTGAGTCATGAAAAACAATAATAAAATATGTATGTATGTATGTATAAGATTAGATGGAAGGACTTGAAAAATTAAAATACATACATATATACATGAACATTAAATAATCATATGTGTATTTAATCATAAAATATCCAAACTTCCGGAGAGGCGAAACAATTTTTATGATATTCTCTCTATGTACATATGTATTACGTTCCTGACTCTATGTTATGTATACATAATATAACATAGATATATTAGCTGTAGTTAGTCTAGGAACACACATGTAAATAAGTATATGTACGTACGTTGTAGGTAGCTGGTGGTGACACTCTTTCTTACAAATCTACCTAATCCTTAAAGTCTCTTATTTCCTTACAAAAGTTGTGAGACTAAATGACTCATAAATACGTTGTATATGAGTGTAATATAGTTACCTATGACGAAAAATGATTTTATCTTGAAGAGCCTTAAATGAATAATTATTATTTTTATTATTATGAAATACGTAAATGTAAAAAGGAAGTTCAAGTGACATTGAAATTTTTTTTTTATAATTCCAAGAAAAAAGATGTGTATGCAAGATAAATAAATATGTATAATAATATGTATGTACACAGAAAGAAATGCTTATGTAGTAATAATAATACTATTAAAACTAAGTTTTTATTTTTTATACAAAAACATTATTTTATCATTTATTTTCATATTATCAAAATTAAACCTGGAAAAAAATATATATATTTGTAGCCCAAGCTTTAAGTATTTTCGATCGACACCAACAGCAGGAATGAAGGCAGTTCTGAGTATTACTCCTCTCGACAGACAAATACATACATACATCAAGGAACAGGCGACGAAATCAAGATTGAGAACGAAGCATTTCTTACGTGATATCTAGAATGGAATTAGTAATCTTCCAAGACGTTGCGGGCATCGGTTCCATTGTGATAAATACTTATACAAGTCGGAATGGATCAACCGAGCTTCTTGACACATTTCCCTTCATGTCCTACACATAAAAATAAGGCCACAAAATCAATTGACCCTTGGGCAATTCTTTATTTAAATGTAGTAGTGAATCGCTTTGAGCAGTTAACTCGAGCTAATTTGCCATTTAAACTACCAACGTTTAGAACACGAATAAGGAACAAACAAAATTCTACTTCCAAAACATCATAATTTTATATAACATATTTGGAGTCCAGCCATAAACAACTTGTACTTTGACTCATCGAAGGCTCTGTTGTCGCACGTATTTGACAAACTAAACAAATAAAGCTGCTGTATGGACAAAAGAATTTCTTAATTTCTCTTTTTCTAATATTATATAAATTGGCAGAAATAAGCCTCTTTACTCTTGTAAAAGTTAAAAGAGATGAGTAGAGGCGTGATTACTGTGCGAGGAAAAGTTTGGAAATCTACGGACTCCTAGAGAATTAGTTTAGTTGTCTTTAAAAATGAGAACTTAATTCAGGTTTAGAAAGCGAAAATATTTTCAATATAATAGACTATAGGGAGTTCAAGTTTAATAATTAAACTTATGTATATCATTAAAATTTCAAAAAATAATAATTAGAGGCTAAAAAGACCATGATTTAGTGTATTTTTCGAATTTATTTACCTTCCGTGAAAAGGATTTGAGTCATTTCAATTTTTCTCATAAATTTAAGAAGTCTCGTTATCCGGACTTTCAACTGTAAACCAAGCTTTTTATAGGAGGCGCTTTTGGCGTTTCAACTATTTTTTTCAAATTTCTTATGTTTTGAATTCAAACTAGCTCAACCCTTGGTAGAACGAAGTCACATATAAAAATTAAATCAAATGAAAACTGAAATGCTAAAAAAAGTGCCCATTTACTTGGGAATAGTGACCACGACCTATTTGAAAATGACACTAGGGTAATCAAATTAATATAATATGGTATAATTAATATTTATTTATATTCTAATCTTTATTTGCTAAATCTTCAGGGATGAGTTCTAACGTCTGGCGAAATTCCAAGCCTCATTTCCAGCTTTCTATACCATCTTCAACAGAAGGAAAAGAAAGGGGTTATCTTGGTCAAAGCCACTTTTGAAGGTGGATAAATCAATTCTCCAACCTATTTTTGACTGTCTACTTGACATCACTTTCATTCAAGAAGTCAGTTTTCAAAGTCATGAAACAGACAGTGAAAACGAATGATCCTCAATTTCTATAAAAAGATTGAGTTCTAATGAACTTCCTTTCAATATAATATATGCATTGTGTCAAGTCAAAAAAAAAAGCAAGTTTGCTTTCAAATATTGAAAAGGAGAAAATCCACTTTTATGTTTTTTTCTTCACAAATATTACGGCCAAATATTTATAAATCATTTTAAGACCTATGGCGCACGGTTTTTGTTAAAATATCACTTATAATCGAGAAACCAAGGATTGTTCTTTATCACCCAATAGAGTAATCAGATAAATGTTATGACTGCACATGGAGCCGATATGGCCCCTGAAAGAACGTTCATCTTTTTCATAGCCCCAGAGATTTATTTAACTGTAGTTGGCATCTATAAAAGAACTGTTAATAATTAACTACATACGCTAACATGCTCAACATGAATCATAGTAATAGTAACTACATAGTCAGAAACACCAAATGTTTTTTATTCGTGATTGCGGCCGGTATTTTTTTCCTATCATTAAGTTGCAATTATTGGAGTCATTATTTAATTAATCGAAATGTACTATTAATACAAACGATAGAGAATTGCTTCAAAAATATGATAGTAGTTCACACTCATTTTTTAATATTTCAGAACTTGGTTTCTATTAAAATATTTTATTTAAATTTATGAGTATTTATATTTAAAAGGTATGTACAAATTGTAACTCGTTACAAGTAGATAGTAGATATAAATTAATGAACAAGTAATTTTTGACTTATTCCTTAAAAAAACATTCTATGACGTATTATAAAATTATAGGGTATACAGTTTTATCTCTTCTAATTAATTATTCTCACTTATACAAGATCAAATAAGTTATTGATTAAATTTACATACCTGTAAGTGTATGCCTTAATTAATGTTCAAAAACAATTGAAAAGTTCAAATATAACTGATATATGTACGTAAATTAAGCAAATATATTGTTTGAAAAAATTTATAGAATAAGTTGTACAATAAAAATAGCCATTGTTTGACACTTAAGAATATATATCTATGTTCTATTATCAATATTTATTTTAAAGTTTTAAATAATTTAATTAATATATAGCATTACTTTTTGAAGCCTTACTTTTGTATTTAAATTTGTTCAATTCTACCTCGGGAAAAGTTACAAAGTCCTGTATATTATTTTCAAAACTCAATATTTTTTCATGAAAATGTATTATGAAATTGTGGATATTTAAGCCTAGAATAATTTTATTTTTAGAAACAATAATCTAATTTAAAAAAACTGTTCGAAAGAAACAAATCTGCCTAAATTAATTTTTCTTATAAATTTGATTCTTTATAAGCATTTCATTAATTAAAAAAATATTTTTTGACATGTTAGACAACCAACAACAAGTAATTCGACAATTTCTAAGATTCCATTTTAACATACAATGGATTCACACGACTTGATCCCTGTAATAGTTCTTTATGGGCTCAATTGTTGATTTTTTGTTTAATTCTCTTGCCCTTTATTAGTGTGAATGTTGGAACATTTCAACTCTTTTAAACTCGAAAAAAGTCACCATAAGGACTATGTAATCGGCTATACTTTTTGGAAAAGGATGCAATATTCTTGTGTACAAAATTCGGTATGTCTTATTCATACATTCAACGAGAAACTCACCAAAAAGAGGATCAACTGTCTCCAGTCTTCTCTACTTCAAAAATACCCCTTAATTTTTTATTACTATCAAATGAATAGGTTGCGTGGTAGGATTGGAAATGTTACGAATCATTATACAAGTCAATTTATTTTTATTAAATATTATATAAATTTTATATCATGTATCACACAATGGTGTCATGCTCAATGTATCAACATGCATTTGTTTTTGCCAGCTACTGATTTTATAGATTTGTCCCATTATATATGCCCTGAATCTTGATTTACTTCATTTGAATAAACTTGAAATAAGTTCATGAGTCGAAGAGTCATACCAATATGGCTTTATACCAATACATTTCGGGGCTTTACTTTTTTTTTGGAGGAAATGTAGAGAGACGCAATCAAGGTTATATGCTTATAAGTATTTGTAAATTTAAAAAAAATGACGAAACCTTAAAAGTAGGATGTATCTTATCATTTCTTTCCCACCACACGTGTATTCCTAATGATCCTAATTGATCATTATTTCTTCTTCCAAGAGCAATGCGAATGAGATTTTACATTTATATAGATAAAAAGTTTAATTTGTTCAAATGAAACTCATGGGCTTAATTGAACTTTTTGTGCCTTTTTTGTACACAAGCAAGAGAAATAAATATCTTTTCAGGCATTGAGCTATAAAAATATCCCAGACATGGTCCAGTCAAAAATAAATATAAAAATTGGCTCTGTTTTCTTTTTCTATGCAGTAGATGTTTCCACTAATTTAACCCTAATTACTGTTCTCAACATTAATTGATTAAATGTGGATTAGCTTTTGTTTAGATTAGAACAGTTTTCGAAATAAGCTTCAGCTGTTTTTCATCAGTTCATTCTACGGATTTAAAGCAGCTGACTCTACGTGTTATGAACTCAAGAAGGGTATTAGTAGGAATGTAAATAATATGCAAATGGGGTGTGTAAAATAAAAAGAAAGAGAAAATCAACCCGGTAACTCTGACAATTTGATGAATGACGAGAGGGAAGCAGCTTGAGCTATCATGACGTTTTACTGAGCTACAAGCAGCTATTATCCTTTATATACTCAAATGAAGACATCAATAATAAATAATAACATTATGTATGTATACCATAGATGAGAGACAGAAAATTAACTGAAATTAATGCCAGGAAATTATATGTATATTTTTAACTAATACGAGGACTTGAGCCCTTTTTGTTTACATTTTATTTGCTTTATTAACCTTAACTCGCCATTGACGGCGCCTTCGGCGCCTTTGGCGAGGCCTCCGGCGGGTTCACTGATGTCCGGTACGTAAACTTTCGTCTTTCAATCTTTACATTCTTTACACGGTAATAGCGTATCATAAAATCGCGAAAAAAAATTTTGAAAAAAAAAATCGCGAAATTTTTTTTTTCGATTTCTCGAAATTTTTTTCCGCACGCGGGATTTTGCATATTATTTACATTCCTAGGTATTAGTATTATTTATAATAATGATATATTAAATCAAGGATTGCGCGCCCATTATTTGAATTTTTGAATATTATACAAGTATTAACGATTGATTTGTGAGTGGTTGAATTTAAATATGTATAGTATATCAAACTAATAACTCTGTCCAATATTAGAAAGTTAACAACAATGAAAATACAGAAAAGACTAGCTACCAGTTGTTTTTCTAAATTTGTCCTTTCTCTTTTGAGAGTCGAGGTTGCGAATGTACACAAAAGCTCAACGTGTATATTACAACAATTATAACAATCGGGAAGAATTGGCTAGCTATAAACTGAATTTCGTTTTTGTATTCCTCTTTATAGAGGAAAGGTTGAGATATACTAAAAAGATAAGGAAAAAATATGATAAAAAATATCATTCTATCCTCAAGAACAATGTTTCGGGGCTTTTAAATATATTATTGCCTGTAGGAAGAATTGATATTATATCTACCAAGGGATGGTAATATGATTTGGATGTAGATTATCAGGGTGTTATCCCACTAACATAAACTTTATATATTGTGTACTATGTTTTTCGATGTCAGCCGTTCGTTTTCTTTATTTCTCTTCCCCTAATTAGTGTTCTGAAGATTTATTGGCTTGACTTTCAGCTGTGAAGAATTACCTTCCATTACATCATGGGTGTCAAACATACGGCCTGTGGGTAGAAAATGGTCTGCAAGGAGGTTCAATTGGGCACACAGGAAAATTTGAAAGTGGAAAAAATACATAAAAGACATGGATTAAATTTTTTTAATTTAATGTAATTTATGAATTATCCGCTAAGGGACAAATTTAGTCTTTCTTTATAAGTCTCATGTTGTAATCTCATGTAAAGTTCATAGTTATAATTATCGATTATCTAGTTACTTAAAGTTTGTGCAATTTTGATAAATTGTTCATTAAATTTTTATTTAAATTGAACAATGTCCTTGTTCTTCTTTAAATCAAAACAAAGGGAAGACATGAATGATATTTTGGTTATTTATAGCTAAGTATGCTATAATTGTAATAGTCCGGCCCACGACGTCTACCTAGGGGTCGTATGTGGCCCATGATGTGAAATGAGTTTGACACCCTGCATTACATGAAGAATAGTTGCACAGTTGGGAAGAAGTGACTAAGCACCAACTGATTTTGGGCCTTTGTTTCTTGGTTTTTTGAAGAAAAAATGCCGCACGACGGATCCTTAAATTTGTTTGCCACTTTGAATATCTCTTCAAAAAAGGGATGTTTTTCATCACAATAAGTTGTGTGATCTTGCTAGTGATACTCAAATAGCTAATAAACCCTAAAAACTCATTAAACACACATACAAAGAGAAAAAGTAATTATAGCATTCACTTGTTCTTTAGATGATGTGTGCTCTTGATTAAGTAGTGAACAAAGAGTAAGATTTGCAACTTTGCTTAAGTATATATTTTCTTGTACATACAAATGAGGATATTTTCTTTTGAGACAAAGAAATGTTCTCTCTTCCATATTTTATGGAACTTATTATTTGTAAGTAACACTTGCTACCGTTTATTCATCGCCATACAAAAGTAAACATATTATATAAAGATAAAGTATTCTTTGTCTTAGAAATCCTTTTAGTTTGTACAAAAAATAAACTTGCCTAATGAGCAAAAAATAAAAAAATATCATCTCTCATTACATTGAAGGCAAACAATGAGATTTTGTCTTTTTATTTTTATTTTTTGTTTGTGTGTTTTTTGAGGATAATGTGTTGTTCTTATTCTTTTTTTTAAATCTAATAAAATAACGGCCAAATATGGTGGAGTCATTTGAAGACCTATACCACACAGTTTTCGCTAAAATGTGACTTTATATCGAGAAACACAGGATTGTTGTCCATCACCCAATAGAGCAATCGGATAAATGTGTCGACTCCACATGGAACCGATATAGTTTATCTTTTTCATAGACCTAGAGATATATTTAGTTTCAGTTGGATAAAACCAGTTCTTCATCTGTTTAAGAACTGTTAATAATTATCAACTACATCCGCTATCATGCTCAATATGAATCATAATAATAATAACTACATAGTCAGAAATACCAGATGTTTTGTATTCTTTATTGTGGCTGGTATTTTTTTTCCTATAATACAGTTGACAAACAAAAGAAAATGTCTTCAAGAATATGAATGCAGTTCACACTCATTTTTGATATATTTCAGATAAACTTGGTTTCTTGTTGACTTGACAAATATGATTACAAGCGTTAAAGTTATACATGACCGTTATGTGGGGGAAAAAAAATATAGACTCTTCAATTAGAGTCTCTCTACTTGTCCTGGTACATATCATGATTAGTTCCATGAAAAAGTTCTGTCTTGATCAATCGTATGTAAAAGTTCAGCCTAGTCAAAGAAACAGGATTTCTAATTAATTTTTTTAGTGATACGTTTGCTCTTTTTTACAAAGAAAATAAAATAATTAATTAATAAAAAACCAGAGGTGAAAAGAGAAAATGACCGGGAAAAAGAGGATAGTTGGTTTCTCTTGCCTACACTAATAAGTTAATAAATTTTAAATGCCGCAAATTGTGATTTCCAGTGAGCAAATATCATTTTGATGACGTTATAAAGTTTTATTAGTGATTCATTTCGATGTGTGACCCATATAACTTTAAGTTGTCTCACATCTGAGACTGAATAAATGATGATCAATGATTTGAGAACGATTACATTTTGATCCACGGTCTTAGGACAATTTCGACCCAAATATCTGTTTAAATTTGGTATTGAAGGAATCATTTATGACCAAACACAGAAAAAATGGGTTTTGGACAGTGTTTCAACACTTTTTTTCTTCATCGAGTCTTTTTAATGAAAACAAAAAAAAAATGTACCCTTATAAGAGGATATGTCAAAATAAAAAAGGTATTTTATTTGAATTTAATGATAGAGTACTTGAGATCAGCCTGGTTTTGATTTTTCAGAGCGTCTTAATCTTGTCTTGGATTCTGCCTTTTAAATTCTTGGTTTTGTTGTCAATATCAAAACAAAATAAGATCCAAAAGTTATTTATTTCCGTTTTGGTGAGGCCCATGACGAAACAAAAGTCAAGGAGGAATGTCAAAATTTGAGCCTAAAAGAATATACATTAAAAAATCCCAATAACAGTTGTAGATAACATCTATCTTAAAAGAAAGCAACATCAAAGATTGTAAACGATAGTTAATTATTATCATGGTTTTGAACATAGTCTTTCTAACCCTGAGTCTTCAAAATCTTGGACTTGCCATGGTCTCTTATAAAAGAGTCTTGAACAGAGCACTACGATTAGGGTTATTCAAAAAACTTAAAATGAATTGTTCATTAATATTTCAAATTTTCTCCCAATAATAATAATAATAATAAAACCTTTCAAAAAGACTGTCAAAAAACTGACAAACTTTTTTTAGAATATTTCTAGGGAAATTGTGTCTCAATATGTGTGCATAATAAAACCTATTACCGATGCAAGTTTAAGATGATTAAAGTAATCCCCGAGGGAAAACTATACTTCAAGAAGTACATTTCTTATAAAAATTTTGAAATTAATTTTCTTATACAATGCTAAGGGTGTTTGATCAAAAAATTACAAAACAACTCTGCTTTTCTGTAGATATAAGAGACTTTTCAACAAAACGAATGATTATTTCTGCAAAAAGTAAGCCTTAATTACATGTATTATTGTATTCTTCAACTAATTATTCTATTTTCTTTATATTTCTCATTAGCCTTTTCGATGGGCTTCAAACTGTATTTAAAAAATTTCTAGTCATAATCAAATTATATTTTAAAGTCCATATCAGAGCCAAATAATGTCTGATAAACAAAATAAAGACAAAAGAGTATATTATTGGGTATCTAAAGATATTCTATAAATTTGATCTTGAAGTCCCGAATTAACTAAAATAGGGTCATTAAATTACACTGGTCAAGAGTCAAAAATCCTAATGGGTATAAGTATAATAAAAGTCATTCAGTTTTGCAAGCTGATTTCAAATCTGTAATTATTTTTTTTCGAGAGTCCAACGGTTTTCGAGAAATCGGACCCTACTATTCTAGCATTTTTGGCCCATTTCCCAACTTCATCTTCAATTTAAGCCTAGAAGGATACTTATTTTGTACATTAAAAAATGATGATTCGCAAGTGTATTTAATGCAAATTCCAATTTCAGTTTTTGTTTTGACCTAAAGGGACTCCTGGAGGTGTAAGGGACGGGAGTAGGCCCAAAAGTCGGTCAACTCGTTTATACTTAAATAAATTATTGAATATTACATAAAATGGATTAATAAGGAATGCATTCAAGAGCTGAGACCCATAGCTTTCAAACAAGATGTAAAGAACTCGATAAGACTCCTTAACCAAGAAGAACTCGTCTATCTAAATATGTAAATTTTCATTCAATTTCGGGCAAAATTCGCTAGAAATCTAAGACTCACGGAAGAGCTATTTAAGTAGTAGCGCGCAGAAGGATTTCAGCTGGTTTCTTAATCTTTCTGTGTGTGCAAAACTCAATAACTTTTTTTATACATATACCCTTTAAGATTTTTGACATTTCAAATTTGTTGAACAGCGTTATTATTGGACTACCTATGTGTACCAATGAAGTAAAAATATAATTAGAACGAAAATTCTCTTTTATTTAAAATACTTACTTTGTTCATGAATGCTTTTCTGTCGACGTATAACATGTATGTATACCCCTAATTTGTAAGGTACTGCCTTGACTTAGTATTTTTTTCTCTCTTTACAAGGGTAAGGATCAAGTTTCCACTTCCTCCAGTCAATTCAGTTTTCTACAAACATAATAATGCAAAGTACACATAATATTAATTTTTATAGTATATCAACTTTACATTCACGAAAAAAAAAAAATTCTTAATAATACAGGGACTTTCTCTTTAATGCGGTCTCAAAAAAAAAAAAAAAAAAAAACTCATCAAGATGAGAGAGAAAGTTGATCAATAGGAAAGAAATAACACCAAAATAATATATTCATTTGCTTATTTCTAGCTAAATCAATCATATAACAACACATACATAGGTTCATAACAAACAAAATGAATGTCACGTCCGCTATTGAATAACTCTAGACCTTTCTACACCTGTAAAATGTGTTTATTTTTGTATACATCTATTTATTATTAATTCACACATTTCCCAATTTGTATACATATATATATATATATATACATTTGTATACAAAAGTAATAACCGTTTGAACCCCTTGTAGTTCAGTAGTTGTTGAAAAAAGTCGTGTATAGTGTATATACATACATAGTTAAAAGGTAAGCTTTTCAAGGTCTTCAACAAATTTACTCTTTCTTTTTCTTGCCTACTGAGAGAAGAACATAAACATTTATGTTATTTGAATATATATACATATATATATAAATTAGTGTTGCAATTCGGTCTAGTTTATCTGAATCGATCTAAATCCATTATAATTCCTATTTAAAGTCATTTAATTCACTCATTGGATCCGTTTTAGATTCCATACAAAAATTGACACCATGAAATTGTTATTTTAAATTGAATAAATTGAATTATTTACTGTTACATGGTCAACTATAGTCTCTGTCCCAGGCTTGAACCATATCATGATCGATTCCATA
The DNA here is from genome assembly GCA_963680855.1 of Lepeophtheirus nordmannii. Lineage (NCBI taxonomy): Eukaryota > Metazoa > Arthropoda > Copepoda > Siphonostomatoida > Caligidae > Lepeophtheirus > Lepeophtheirus nordmannii. The sequence goes on from OY804523.1 coordinate 14,556,183, forward strand.
GACAAATTATGTATTGATTGGTTTTATGTTAAAGTTCGGTCCGGAATAAGGCCACCATAATTTAATTTCCAAAAAAATTAAAAAGATAATTGGCCCGAGCACGAGGAGCTTTTTGGGATAAACCAAAATACAGTGGTATTCTCCCTTCAGCTGTTTTTCATTAGTGGACTCTTCTGATTTAAAATTCATTAAAGTTTGGTTTTTTAAATGGTTTATGTAAAAATGCAAGAGTTTTTGACTCCGGATAAGTCATTCTAGTCGTATTCAATACTCTTGATGACATTAATTGTGATATCAAAGGACGAAACATGACTTTCAGAACGTCAACCTATGTGACCCATTGAGCGATTGTTTGATACTCTAGCCCTGTCCTTGGAGGATCAGGTTATTGATATATAGTATATCATTGTTTACGCAGTGTGCCTATTTGTCACAGAGATGGACAACCCCCAGTGTGTTTGAATACATAAAGCTGTCTCATGGACACACTCTAAGTATGTCCAGGAGGCCTCTGTGAGTCTTATAACATTTTAAAGGGTACAAGACCTAATGACAATCAAGGGTTTGAAAATAAATAAAATTTGCTCATGAGTCTGAAATCGACTCTGAAACGAAATATCGGTCCATCGAGTCGAATACAAAATCCGACTCGAACATCGTCTCAACACTAATAAATAGTATGTATTTACATTTAATTAAAAGTTTTTTTTTCTTTTTTTTGTTTATACATACATATGTACATCGTTTTTTTATTGAGAATTGACTTAGGTATTTACTTACTACAAACATGGGTATAAACATTCCTCGTAGTAAGTAAGAATTTACATAGTTCATTTATTTATTTGTACTTTTCCTTGATGTTGAAAGTAAATATCTTAGTTACAAAAATAACTTAAATGTACATATGTTCATTATACGTGCCTCAACTCCCAGATTATTTTTTAATTTCTTTTTAAATCATATTAAGATCGTATCTCAAAATACCTTTGTTATTTATAGGTTAATTTGAATGGAGAAAAAAGGAATTTTAGTCCATATCAGTGATTTTCAGGACCTGGGGAGTAGGGAAAAGGTTGATAATTATCTAATTAGATCCTATGAATACAGTTTATTCATGTTTTTTTTAAAAAAAAGACTGAAACATCAAACTCCCACTACTAACTTTCTCCAAGTCTCTAGATAAATTCTAAAAGGGTAACAACAGGATTTAAGTATATGATTTCTTAAGGTTGTAGTTTTCAAAGTACGTGGTACACCTGATGTTTAAAAAAATCAAGATCTATATAGAAATCCACTTTTTTTCATTTTGTCAATCTTTAGTTATGCATCATAATAACTCAATTTCTAAAAAAGCTGTTTTGGGAAAAAAACAAAACCTATTGTGATTTTGAATTCTACTCACAACAGATAGGCTTAAAAAATTAATTGTTCATAGCAAAGGGAAATGTTTACTTCCACAATATGAAATTTTGATTTTCATATACAGATCTAATCAAGAACTATACGTCATTTAGCATAGGGGAAGTTGTAGTGTATTTGAGATATTCTCCTTTCAGCTTTTTTTTGTCAGTTGACTATTTGGATTTAAAGCAGCTATCTCTAAGTAATATATGAGCTCAAAAAGGGTATGATTATTATTTATGATTTTGATATACATACATATAAAAAATATATTAAATCAAGGATTCTGCGCCCTTTTTTTGAATTATTGAATAATAAAAAGAGTGTTAAATATTGATTTGTAATTTGATAGAATTTATCAATGTATAGTATACCTATATAATAACTCTGTGCTTGATATTAAAATGTTGGCAACAAGGAAATTTTTTAGATGTTTTAGATGGCCTTGTTATTGAAAAACAAAAAAAAAACCTTTACATGAGTTGAATTGATGCATGAAAATACATACTATATATTAAATAAAAAGGTCAATACTCAATCAAGAAATGCTGTGCATAGAATAAAGTGATTACAATCAAATTTATTTATGTATGTATGCGCAAGCATTGTATACATATTATATAGTACTGTAAGCCAAGATAATTTATCGACATAGCTATACATGAATATTAAAAAAATTAACGAGGTCCTCTTTGGCATCATCCATTATTTGAGTCATTTATTGAACCAATTACATATATTGTTTGATACATATGTATAATTAAAAACTACTAGAGACTGACAAAACGTCACTCTATGTAGAGTAGTTTTTGCATCCTATCTAGAAAGTCTGGCTTTAAGTCTTTCTAAATGTACTTTAAGAATTGAAAAGACAGCTATTACTTTGTAATTTTATTATAATGTACTTAGAGTGAAGAGTTTATGAAAAAAGGAAATTATTTGTTATACATATTTCATTCCTGAGGTCTTATTATTTTTAAATTTGAGTTATTTTTTTAATATTATTCTAGGGATTATAAAGGCTCTTGACCTCAGAGAGTTCTAATTTGTGACTATGTATGTTGTTGTTGTTATTGTAATGATATTAAATATGAATGTATGTATAAAATAGAACTCCTTATTCATATAGTCAGGTCATAGTTGCAATATATTTAAACTACCTACCTTTTTTATAAGCCTTATTTTAGCAATGCAACAATTGAATTGTTCAATTAAAGAGCCTCGTTTCCTTCTATTTCATTCAATTAAAATAAAAATTACTATTAAAAAAAGCTTAATAATCAAAATTATAAATAAAATTTTTACTTTCGCTGTCTAGAAATTTATTTCTTAATTATTTTAAATGATAAAAATAATAGAAAAAGGTTTGTTGTTTTTGAAAATGTTTTATATACATAATTATTTTTGTATCTTATTTTGACCTTGAGAAAATTGCATACAAATACAAAAAGAGAAAAAAAGTAACCTTTTTTCCCTTGGAGCATATATATTTCTCATTTTATGTGATAGGAATAGAGATACGATTTTGCATGAAGGAAAAAATACACACCTAGATATATGTTATATATATTTAAGAGCACCTTAAAATCTTTTTCCTATTACGTGCGAGTATGTTAAACGAGAAAGCCACCCCTAACCTCTGGAAACTTGTAAAGTTATTCAAGCTTAAATTCTTGAAAAACAAGGTTTAGCTTATGTAAGAAAATGGTTTTTTAAGATGAATAAATAAAAGATTCCGATGATAAGAGGGAATGAACAATGTTTTAAATGTTCTAATTTTACTCAACGACTAGAAAACCAATCGTTTGCCTAAAAAAATTAATAATTTATTTCCATATTATTCGGCAGGAAAAAAAAAGTTATATTTTGTGAATCATTGGAGTACCTAGATCAAGGTAAAGCCAATTTTCCTTATTTTTTTTTATTTTTTTTGTAAAAGATTAAAATACGGTCACACTTTTTAAATGCTGATTGACTTAAACAGGATTTAAATGCGTATTTCCCCTTCCTTCTCATAGAATTTTTTTGTTTTTTTGTTATTGTTGTTTTTTGTTTCTTTTACTTATGGTTTCACATATGTATGTACATACTTAAGTGTTAATGAATGGCTTCACTAATAATAATAATAATAAAAATAAAGAAAGAAACATTGTGATGATTTCAAATGAATGAATTTATTTTTGTAGTTCTTTTCCTTATCATTTGATGTTACATTAGACTTTAATGACGTAATGACAAATAGGCAATGACGTAATTATACCTCATTGGACTATCTAACAAGAAAATTAAAATCCTTGCCAGTGATTTGAGAACAATCACAATAAATAAAAACGAAATTGGTTCTGACTTTCAAGTGGACTCAATTAAAAAGTCAGACTTTCTTGACCAGTATTTAAATAAGACCAGATCAAATTTTAAGGATCATAAGGAAGTATTGTGTTGTTTATTGCTCTGATATTCCAAATCTAATAATTTTATTTAATTCATAAAAACATATAAAGGCATAGATGAATATAGAACAGAGACATATTTAAAAATGTAGGAATTACTGTAACACCAATCAGTCATATTAAAATTAATGTATAGATCTAATTGTATAGATATAGTTAATCATGCTATTGATTTTTATTATAAATATGAAGCCTTGGATTTATATTACGAACAATCATTAGAGTCATCACACAAAAACTAGAAAGACTTTCAAAGTCTAATTAGTTCACCAAAGCTATCTAAGAGGAAAGAGTAGCATCTTTTTTAGATCCTGAAATATGTATATTCGAAGCCATTTATAAATATTTTTTTAAATAATATTAGGTAAATACTTTATACTTGTGAATTATAAGTTTTGATATATAAATGAAAAATTCAAATTTTGATATATGTAAAACAGGGTATTGAGTCTAATTTTATTAGCTAATTTAATAAATTCAAGTAATTTTACTTGGATTTTTCCGAAAAGTATATATAAAAATTATCTAATTTTAGGTAAAATATGTGTTAGATATCCTAGATATTAGTTATCGATAGTTGAATAATGCGTTATAGGCCTAAAATAATCAATTTTTAAAGGAAATAGGCAAATAAATAAATGTTTTACGCGCGGCGTTATACACGGTACATTTCCACCCTTCAAGTATTTTATTTTCCATTTTTAAAAGAGAGATATTTAATTTTACGGACAGTCTATAAAATATTTTTTGTAGATATTACTCTATTACATTTTAGTGTACAACATAACAATTTGAGTTTGTTTTTTGATTTCTTATAAAAAAAACATACCCCTTTGACTACATTTTTCCATTTTCCCTCGGGAGAAGTCACAAAATTTACTGTCAATTTTTTAATCTTCAATATTTTTAAATACAATCTTGACAACTAAATAGCTGAAATTTATCATATTGCTTTTTATAAATCAAGTTGTAAAGTCATTATTTAATACCGTAATTCATGCTTGAACTTTTTCTTAACGTTAGCAAAAAAACAAAAAAAAAACACGATGGATCAAGATAAAACCCTAATTTTCTGAAAAACTGGTCATTAAAAAAAGATGTTGCCCATCTGGAAACGTAAAATTTAGACTATAAGGTGTATGAAAATAGTTTCAAACGTATTAGTACCTCAAATTAAACATATATCCCAAATAAATAAAAGATATATGTAGGGATATAACGGTCTTAAATTTTTGACGCCTCGTCCTAAGTTTTAAGGAAGTCATCATGAATCTATCCAATATTTATAAGAATAATAAATATTTATGGTGTACAATCAGTCATGTCCCTCATATTTACATAGTTGTATGTATGCATTTAAATGTTGAAAGCAAAGAGTTAAAAATATGCAATAATTTAAATCATTCATATTTAGAATATGAACTCCTTCTTCCATCTTATATTTGAAAGTAATTTTAAAGTTTATTATCAAAATGAGACTTCTTACTATTAAGTTAAAGTGTAATGTTCGTTTTTAAAATTAATAAGTTGAATAATTCGTTAAATAGTTTTATTCATAAAATTTTGTTTAATGTTTTCATACTTAATAAGTTATGTAGAGCGATAATAATTAATAAAGACTGACATCGACTAGATAGTCCTGAAAGGGCCGACCATAGGGGAAAAACCCCTAATATTCACATAATTGAGTAATTAACATAACATTATGTTTTGGTGATTAAAAAGTAGAGAATGAATCCATTGGTTCAACACTCTTTAGACCAAGGGTGTCAAACATACGGCCCACAAGGAGGTTCAATCAGGCTCGCAGGCTAATTTAAATGTTGAAAAAATACATAAAAGACATGGATTAAATTTTTTTAATTTAATGTAATTCATGAATTATCCGCTAGGAGCCAAATTTAGTCTTTCTTTATAAGTCTCATGTTGTAATCTCATGTAAAGTTCATTATTATAATTATCGATTATCTAGTTACTTAAAGTTTGTGCAATTTTGTGAAATGTTTTGTAAAAGTGTTGTTCAATAAATTTTTAGTTAAATTTAACAATGTCCTTGTTCTTCTTTAAATAAAAAAAAAGGGAAGACATGATGATATTTTGGTTATTTATAGCTAAGTATGCTATAATTTTAATGGTCTGGCCCACGACGTCTACCTAGGGGTCGTATGTGGCTACGATGTGACATGAGTTTGACACCCCTACTTTAGACTATAGGTTAACCTTTAAAAAATCGTGCAATTTATTTTTTGTTCATAATATGTACAGACAGCAAACGTCTTGTAAGTCCCTTAAGGAAGCCTCTTTGTCAAGTTGACTCTACTTCCTTTCAGTTAAAGATTATGACTTAAATATAAAATAGAATATGACGTCATATGTCAATGGAACAGATTTATACGACTGTTCCGAACGTGCCCTTAGTATTTAGGACTGTACAGGATGTCCAAATTCTGGGACTATTACTACAACCCTAATAAACCCTTAAATCTATTCTAAAATAAGACTGTTCATTAGGATGCATTCTTAATATATTTAGAACGGGATCAGAATCACAGTTTTAGGAATGGATACATTCCTAGGGAATACTGTTCTCTACTTGCTGGTTTTACAAAAATGTCCTTACAAAATCTATATAAAAAGATCTAATTGTCCAAGTTGAGAGGTTTTTTGTATGTTACACCCTTTATGTGTGTATATGTATGTATACATGTATATGTTTACAAAGTCGTTAGAGGTGAATCTACAAAGATTAATAGCATTATATACAATATCGTATATAGGTAGACGGTACTATAATCTACTCTCAATATCTCAAAGCAGCAGCAACTGTATATATATATATATATATATATATATATATACGTACATATACTAACAAGAGGGGAAAAACTAGGGCCGTTATAAATGATATAATATATAGAAAATATGAAATGATATATTACACTAGACGAAATCCTAATAAAGTACGTAGAAAATATGAGTTATTAATATTTGTGTACAATTTATTTCCCCTTTCCTCTGAGGTTCCACCGCCCATCAGGAAGGTCAAGAATTTTTAAATACTTAATCAAAGTTATTCCCTCTGCATTTACTCTCTACGAGTGTTAAGGCTGGATTTACCCCAGTAAAAGTCATACGTATGAATAACTGCAATTTTGATGTTTTGAGGAGATTCTGGGACCTACACCTACACTTCCCATATTTTTTTAAAAAAAACCTAGAACTGCTGGAACTGATTTGATACTTTAACGCAATCATTTTTAAGTTTTTGTGAAAGAATAAAGAGTTTGAAATTGGAGACTAGATCCCTCTGTTGGCTTAGTATGTTACTTCATGACATGAGGCATGATACGAAAGGACTTAGGTGTCATTGCTCTATATATGTACAAGTATTAATATATAAATTAACCTGGCCAAAGACAGCCAAAACCATTAAAAAATGAGTAATACAGTTATATTTACTAAGAGAGTGAAGATTATAATTTGGATATTTAATCAAATTATGGAACGTTGATGTGTTGAATTTTAATTTTATTACGTAGTTATATACCACTCACATAAAACAAAGCACTAAGTTATCTTGCCTGCTCTTAATTTCTCTTGTAGATACTCTTGTCCACCCTAGGTAGTGTTCTGAACATTAATTGAATGAAGTCAAATTAGCTCTCACATAGCTGTTCCCTACTATTAAATAAAGAAAAGTACTACAGAGAGATATTCTTTGATTTTGTTTGGTTTTGCAAAGATTTTAATACCTTTGCAGGTAATAATAATAATTTATAATTTATCCATTCAGTTTGACTCAACTCAAGTTGTATGTCGACTTTTAAATTTAAAAACTTTGAGTGGACTCTTTTTTTTTCGAATTGGTTCCATTTTTATGGATTCAACTTTAACAAGTAACAAAAATTATGACTCACTATATGTGACTATATATTTATGTCCTAAATTTTTTTCCTCTAAAATCAAATCATTATTTTGTTTCCTGGTCATTTAGGTCATATTAGGGCCAGGCCTCATTTCCTTGGTTAAAATTGTGAATATTTAATTGTTAATCTCTATCCATTTTTATTTTTTTTAAACTCATTTCATGTATAAATAATTTGGCACTCCAAAATGTAAGTTTTAGTTAAAACAAAACATTTGATTCCAATTTAGTTATACCAAAGAAGGAAGGTTAATTTCATAGTGTTTTGCCACTTTACTGCAAAGAGCAAAAAAATACCTGCAAATTTTAATTTATTTTGTTTGCCATTTCAATAGAGATAAAGAAATTGTTTTTAATTTGACACCAAGTGACCTGGTGCAGTGCCTCCGTAGGGTCAATCAGAATAGTTTATTGATAGAAACAGTGGATAACTAATTAGTTGAAGAATACAAATCTAATCTCTAAACTTATTTTCGACGAAAAACATTCTCCTAACTTATTTTTATATTGACAAGACACATAAGTGAGTTAGAAAAAAATTTAAAAAGGAAATCATCCTGTCTTTTTTCTCTCTCGTTCCCGTTACTCTGAGTTAGTGATCTTGAGAAGTTGTCCATCAAATCATGCAAAAACATTTTTAAATATAATGACAATTTATGCATTCGTACTCCATTATTTTGTGATTGAAATTCAAGCCATTGTTCTCTTTCATTTTATTACTATTATTATTTTGAGCCTTTAGCATTGCACTGAAGCAAAAAAATATTTACAAGTCTAGTCTTTGTAACTTTATATTTCAGTTTTGTAGTAGTATTTGTTAACTTTTGAATGCAAGGTTGTGTTATTTAAAAGTACAGAAATATCTAACCTAAAATTTTTAGTGCACAAATACAAGTTGCTGAATAAAGGAGAAGCTACAAAAAAATATCACAACTAAGTTTGCCAAAAAATTGAATAATAAAAGTCACGTGGTTGAACCCTGGTTCAAGTTCAGGTACTATAATGAAGACTATTTGTGGTAGCAAGATGAAGCTCCTCTTCATACATTTGGAGGATTCCATTTATGGTTGCCAAAGAATTTGAACAGCTTTTGACCTATGTATTTTCAAACAATATCTGTCTCCCTTGGACTTAAGCAAAATTAATCAACAGTGGTTGTGAGAGCACCAAAAGGAGAAAAGTGAGACTTTTACAAGAAGGAATATTGAAATACAAATACACTGTATTCTCCCTTTAGCTGTTTTTCATCAGTTGACTCTTCTGGTTTAAAGCAGCTGACTCAACGTTTTGATATATAAAAAATATATTAAATCAAGGATTGCACGCCCCTTTTTTGAATTATTGAATAATAAAAAAGTATTAAATGTTGATTTGTATATTGGTAGAGTTTATCAATGTATAGTATATCTAAATAATAACTCTGCCCGATGCTAAAAAGTTGACAACAAGGAAAATACAGAAGAGTCACGTCGAGCTTTTTTGGCCACTCGCAACCTCGACTCACAAAAGGGAAAGGAAAAATTTGGAAAAACAACTGGTAGCTACTCTTCTGTATTTTCCATGTTGCCAACTTGTTAATATTTGGCAGAATTTATTATTTAGATATACTATATAATTATAAATTTTACCAATCATAAACCAATCGTTACTACTCCTAATATATTCAAAATTCAAAAAAAGGGCGCGCAATTCTTGATTTAATATATTTTGTATGCATCAACATCAGAAATAATAATAATACCCTTTTAGAGTTCATATTACGTAGGGTCAGCTGCTTTAAATCAAAGGAGTCAAATGATGAAAATCAGCTGAAGGGAGAATACATAGTGTTTTTGTTTATCCCAAAAAGCTCGTCGTGAGTAGCACCCAGTTGTTTTTCCAAAAATTTCCCTTTCCTTTTTAAGAGTCGAGGTTGCTAGTTGACAAAAAGCTCGTCGTGATTTCTAATCCAATTTCAAAACAACTCTTCGCAAATAATAAATAAAAGCCTAATTTTAATTTGAATACCTGTCTGACCAGTTTGATGTACGACATAGTGTGTATTTGGGCTTTAAAGTCTTATTTACCATCGGGATTCATCATTGAAGCCCAGAAGTGATTAACCAAAAAATGTACGACTTACATAATAAATAAGAATTAAAGAAAATGAGTTCTACAAGAGCAAAGGCTTTGTAGAACACTCAATTTTGAAGGAACAACTAACTATTAACTTATTTTGTGTGTGTGTGTTTTTTTTTTTTTTTTGCATTGAGTACAACATTCTTAGAGTTAATATAATTGTTGCATCAATAGTCATTTCACTTCTTTTTTTGATACATATATACATACATTTGCAAAAATAAAAGTAGACAAAAAAACTTTATCAATTCTCAGTTGAGTGTCTAGGCAATTTAGATTTATTAAAAAAACAAATATTTATTTTACGTCAATTTGTAGATATTTATAAATAGGATACATCTACATATATGTATATTTTTCCAATGAGAGTGTTAAGGAAATGTACAAAGAATGAAAGGAGAGGAGGCTTTCACTTTATCATGTTTCATCACTCTTCCCAACAGTTGGTAACATCTCATCCTTATTTTTATTTTATTTTTATTTATTTATTTATTCATTCAAAGATAATGTTGTTTTATCTACGCAGCATTGAGAAAGTCAAATTTTACAACAACAACAACAACTACTACTACTGCTATGGCCATACTATCTCAATCCCTTTTTATATAAAATAATAATAATAGTACTAATTAAATGAATGAAGGTCAATAAATTAATTAATTAATGGTCATATGGGATTTATCAAACAAACATCTGTTGCAAGACGGTTCTTGGTATAAAGAGTAATTCCTGATACTTTTAAAATTACGTTAAATAGAAAAAACACAAAAGATATTTTTCCTGAACAAAACAAGATGTTTCTAGGATATTTTGATGTTTATAAGTAGATATTTGTATGAATCAAATATGTATTTCTAATTGACTTTTCCATGTATGTGCATACATACAGGGCTGGCCTCTTGTTGCTTTCTAATCTATATATATATATATATAAAGGTTTTCTATGAATGGTTAAGGACTTAAATATGAAAGTATAAATATAAATATTCTACTCATTTCGAGTAGAATATTTATGTACAAATAAATAAGTATAGACAATGTTTATATTGTCTTAATAAAATGCTCTCTATGCTCTCTTCTTCTTCTAGAGCGTCTTCTTCCCCCCTTTGTATGTACATCCATTTATTCAAGGTAATTCTACATAAATATAAAAATAAGGGGAAAGAATATATTTATTGTTATTATTATTCTGTATGTCAAAAGATGTTCATATTTATTACCCAGATCTTTCTTCTCCTCTCTCTCTCTCTCTTCCTCTATGTATAAACAACTCTCAATATATGTATGTATGTAATATTATGTAGGTAGACCCTACCCTTTCATTCCTTAAAACTACTATTATCCATGGTACATAGTACATAGTCCCAAATATTAGTTATGTATCGAATCTCTTGGCTTGCATTTGTTTTCCAAGTATGAATAGTGAGCTTGAACTCACTTTCCATTTCATACATATTTGGGTCCTTGAAAGAACGTTCCAAGTGCCTCAGTTCCCCATTTGAATTTAGTAAAATTTTAAGGGATTTAGGAAATCAGCTGAAATCCTTCTGCACGCCACTAATTAAGTAGCTCTACATTGAGTCATTGTAATTAGTGAATTTTTGCTCGAAATAGATTGAACATTTACACATTTAGATGGAGGATTTCTTCTTAGTTAAGGAGTTTTATCATGTGCTTGACATCTCGTTTGAAAGCTGGGAGTTTGGGCTCTTTAACGCATTCCTTATTAATCCATTTACTGTAATATTCAAGGATTTGACCGACTTTTGGGCATACTTCCATCCCCTACGCCCCCAGGAGTTCTTTTAGGTCATAACAAAGACTAGAAATGGAAATTGCATTAAAAACACAAGCGGATTAGTATTTTTTAATGCTCAAAAATTGTATCCTTCTAGACTTAAATTGAAATTGAAGTTGGAAAATGGGCCAAAAAAGCTAAAAAATTAGGGTCTGATTTCTCGAAAACTTTAGGACTCTCGGGAAAAAAAATTACAGATTTGAAATTAGCATGCAAAATTAAATAACTTTTATTATACTTATACCCCTTAGGATTTTTGACTGTTGCCCAGTGTTATTATTGATTTAGGTCTAATTAAAGTCTGTAGTTTATAACTCAAAACTTGAAAGATTGATGAAGAATGTCCTTTCTGCATATCTACATGATATGATAAGGTATTGTTTGACAGACGTCAAATTTTTTGAGAAAAACATCCTTAGCAATATCTAAAAATGCAGTGATGCAGGTGAGGATATCAGCAATAGAAATTTCTTGATGTGAATATTAATATTTATAAAATATAGATAGTCTGCGGATAACTGATGTATTATCATATATGGTAGCCATATTAACCTACAAAATATTATAAGATCTACATCAGGGGTATCAAACCTACGGCCCGCAACGAGGTTCAATTAGGCCCGTAGGATAATTTGAAAGTGGAAAGAATACATAAAAGACATGGATTAAATTTTTTAATTTAATGTAATTCATGAATTATCCGATAAGGACGCATGTTAGTCCTTCTTTATAAGTATCATGTAATCTCATGTACAGTTCAATATTATAATTTTCGATTTTCTAGTTACTTAAGGTTTGTGCAATTTTGTGAAATGTTTTGTTATGTGCTGTTCAATAAATGTTTAGTTAAACTTAACAATGTTCTTGTTCTTCATTAAATCAAAACAAAGGGAAGACATGAATGATATTTTTTTTGTTATTTATAGCTAAGTATGCTATAATTTTAATGGTCCGGCCCACGACGTCTACTTAGGGGTTGTACGTGGCTACGATGTGAAATAAGTTGAACACCTCTGATTTATATAGATGCTCTTCCTTCTTTTAAATTAATATTTCGAGTCAAATGGCATCTTTGACACAATTGATGATGTAAGTATCAACTTTTAGTAATTTGCAGATGCGGATATTTCTATGAGGTATTAGAATAATACATAGATGAATGCAAATATTCAAACCATTATCCTCATCCTCCTCTACCTCTTTTCGAATGAGGCCTTAAATCAAGGCTTTATAATCAATTATGAATGCCTTAAAAAAAGTTTTTCAGAGGGGATTTTCATTGACAAACAAATTAGAAAAAAATCATTTTCTTAGAGTAAGGGACAGAGGGACGATCATGCAGTTAGATCAGCGTTTCTCAACGAAATCAGAGAGTAAGAGAAAAAGAATTCTACAGATAGTTTATATGCTCCAAACTATCCAACATTTGTATGCATCACTACAATTTTCATAATGTATGTGGAAACGTCTTTCGTGGTATTTTCCCCTCTCCTCTCAATATAAGTGTTTTCAATGCTTTTATATTATATATTACAATATATATATATATATATATATTGTAATATATTTATTTTTTTCCTTTTTTAAGTTGTTTCTTCCCCTTTTTCCTCTCCAGTCTCGTCTTACCTTTCCCTTCTTTCCCCCACTTCATTTTTCATACATACATATACAATCTATATATGTAGGTATACATATATATAATATGTATAGCAATTCACGTATCCATCTTTATTATCCTACCTATAATGTAACATACATATTATAGGATATCAAGATGTCAAAAAGGGAGCAAATATATGTGTATTATGTATATATATATATAATTATTTTCAAATTTTCACCGGAGGTGACCTTTTTTCTGCCATGCTCCTACATCAAAAAAAAAAAAAAAAAGAAAAAAAAAAGAAGCTTCTAAAACATACTATTGATGATTCTTATTAATTTAATTTTGTTAAGAAATGACTATGTGATTAATTTTATAAATTATATTACATTATTTTAATCTTTAATAGATGTGTTATGTCAACAAGAAATCAAGTTTATCTGAAATATTTCCAAAAATGAGTGTGAACTGCACTCATATTTTTGAAGACAGTATCTTTTCTCGTTTGTATTAATAGGTTATTTCGATATATTAAATAATGAATCCAATAATTGATGCAACTGTATTATAGGAGTAAAAAAATACCGGCCACAATCAAGAATACAAAACATCTGGTGTAGTTGACTATGTAGTTACTATGACGTAAGGGATTCTTAATAGTTCTTAAACAGATGAAGAACTGGTTATAGCCAATTACAACTAAATAAATCTCTGTGACGTTCTTTCGGGGGCCATATCGGCTCAATGTGCAGTCAACACATTTATCCGATTGCTCGATTATATGACAGACAACAATCCTTGATTTCTCGATATAAAGTGACATTTGGTCAAAAACTGTGCGGTATAGGTCTATAAATGACTTCTAAATATTTGGCCGTTATACATATTTATGAAATAAAAACGTAAGAGTGGATTTTCTCCTTTTCTCCTTTTCTCCTTTTTTCTCCATATTTGGTTGCTTACAAGAAAATATCTATGGTACACTTATTATTTACATGCTTTGTCAGAACATGTTTTTATCTATCAAGGCTACTAAGATTGACTTTCGATACTTTTTTGTTGATAAATTAAGTTTTAAATACATGTACATATATTATTTGATTCAGTTTATTTTGATATTCGTGCATTCTTTGATACCCTATTTTACAAATCATAGTTTAAAAGAAGCAAACCTGGTTTAAACGGCTACCTGCACACTGTGGTCACTTTTCCTGTTTCCCTTGCCTTGCCGCTTAATACAAGTTTGACTGTAGTTAGTTCATTGGCCCGTTTGTTCATGTAACATCCGTCTGATGTAAGACACCATCTTGACTCATACCTATGAAGGTACATAGAGCCTTCCTTATTTTTTTTCTTCAAAGATAATTTTTCTTTTTACGATCACTACATACAATACGCATATATCTCATATCCCTGAAACTTTGAGATTTTTACGTTTGAATAAATCTAATTTCCTTCTGAGTAAAAAAAAAAAAAGTTTTCTGATTTTTATCCTTTTTTTTTTTTGTAGTTTGTCTGACTTTGTTCAGTGTTTAAATTCCTTTTATGTAGGTATAGAATATATTAGGTATACATAGATATAATTTCGTGTACATATATACAAAAGTTTTTGATAGTAATCTGACGGGAAAAGCTTTTTTTTTCTTCCTTAAGGAAATGTAAGTTTTCGAATTGGAAATTATTCATACATATAGCATTATAAATATTTATAGGGGTATACCTTGACATACGAATGTAATCCACTCTAGGAACGAGTTCGAACAAAAAAAAACCGTCCATACAAATCCTTCATTTTAGCAAGAAAATGCACTTTAAATACCATGCAAAAATATATATTGATAATAATATGTAGAACCCTTAGCGTATGATTCCCCTAAGTAACTCGGTTTTTGAGAAATAGGACCCTACTTTTTGAGCTAATTTGGCCCATTTTCCAACTACAATTTTATATTTAAGTCTAGAAGGATACTCATTTTGTGCATTAAAAAATAATACTTTTTTTAAATACATACATAACGCTGGTCAACAGTCAAAAATCCCAAGGGGTATAAGTATAATAAAAGTTATTCAGTTTTGCACACTGATTTTAAATCTATAATCATTTTTCGATAGTCCGACGGTTTTTGAGAAATTGGACCCTACTTTTTGAGCAAATTTGGTCAATTTTCCAACTTCAACTTCAATTTAAGCCTAGAAGAATACTTATTTTGTGCATTAAAAAATAATGATTCGCTAGTGTATTTAATGCAAATTTCAATTCCGGTCTTTGTTTTGACCTAAAGGGACTCCCAGGGGCGTAGGTTGTGGGAGTAGGCCCAAAAGTCGGCCAAGTCCTTTGTACTTAAATAACTCCTTGAATATTACATGAAATTGATTAATAAGGAATGCATACAAGAACTGAGTTCCACAGCTTTCAAACGAGATGTCAAACACCTGATAAGACTCCTTAATTAAGAAGAAATCGTCCATCTAAATGTGTAACTTTTTATTCAATTTCGAGCAAAAAATCCACTAAAAATCAAAAACTCACGGTAAGGCTATTAAAAAACAAGTGCAATTGACTGAAGTCGTAGCACGCAGAATGATCTCAGCTGATTTTGCAATAAGAAGTCAAAGACTATAACATAACTTTGGCATTCCGTATCCCTTTTGCTCTAATAGTTCAATAAATAGGTAATTATTCAAAGGGTTTTGTGGAAAATAAACAAAACTGACTTTGATTTTGAGCTCTCCCTATGACGGATAGTCTTTAAAAAAAATAAAATTCACTATCAGAGAAAAATAATACCTGACTTCATTGTATAAAATTTGAATTTGGTTCTAAAGATTGAATTATAAAAAGTTCGTGAAAAGGACGCATATCTCAAACCCACATGAATATTTGGACGGGTAATTTGGAGGAGATATCAGAAACAATGGTGCCAACTTAAAAAACAAAAACATTTATCCCTCCTTTAAAGACTCCAAAAAATTAAATTCAAATTTCCATGTACTTTCCGCACATAGTAGTTCCCCTCCCTTGCTATCTACATCCCTGAAAGTCATGATTGGCATCCTACAGCCATTCATAACTTATCTCCTGCTCATAATGTAAGGGTATTATTATGACGTATGTTGAAGCTCCACTGTATGTATATAAATATATAATACTACTATACATTCATCAATTTTC
>OY804523.1:14572849-14708470 GCA_963680855.1 Lepeophtheirus nordmannii
ATTGTTAAACAATTACATTTATTGCAGGTCCTAGGACAGGGAGGGCTGAGGTGCTGTCGCCATTTTTGTTTTTGTTTTTTGGGTTAATTTTTCCTCTAGAGAATTTTCCTTTTCCAAAGACGAAAAAAAAAGATCTTGACTACACAATAACATTCAAATGGACTCTGTTTTATGTTTTATTTGACCTAATGCTGAGAGAGAGAAAAACAGTAATTTATCCCGTGAACCCTAACAAATATCTTGCTTAAGTAAGGGGAACATTTTTTTGTGATTATTTTACAAATCATGGGGGCATTCAAATACTCAAAAAGTATTTTCTTCAAAAAAAAAAAAAAAAACTACTTCAAAAAGATCATACTGAATTATTTGGTGTTGACTACAAACTTAGTGAAGTCTTGGGTCTTATTTTACCCAAATCCAATGATCACTCTCTATTTTTTGTGTGGTTTGTGCTTTTCGAATATAGACCATTTTCGAAAAGAGACAATGTGTCTTTTATCACTGTAATCTGCTGTAAGTAGACAAACTCTCTGAAAGTTGAGATCACAAGATAACTTTAATTATCAATTCGTGATAGAAAAAGCAGACAAACTGCGGACATTACAACGGAAAAAGAAAACTTTCCAAGTATTCTTTTTATTCTTCAGAATTTGAATATAGACAAGAAACAAAAAATTAAGGAGTGTCACTCTGGAACCGAGGGGACTTTCCTCAAGTTTACTTTGATTATTTGTATTGTATAAAAGAGTTATTCAAACAGCCAAATGTATGCAAACCTTAAATAATTTTAGCTCATGAGGCACAAAATGAACCATTCGTAAGCTGGTCTCCAAGGAATAAAGTTGCTTTACTCTCACAAAATTCATACCTTTACAGAATTGTATTTGTTCCAGGAAATGTTTGAAGAATCGTCAGAATGCTCTGACGACACCATGAAGTTGTTTTAAAAAAACGTTTTGGGCAAATTCGTAACAAAAGGTTTTAATAAATCAACCTTTGTCTTTTTTCAATCATTTCTTGAATACACAACTATCAACTTCAATTTTTTATTATTATTGAGAGAAACTTTACTTACCCCCATGTTAGTAGTAGTTTATTTTATGTACATTTAAATTAGTCGCTAATTGAGAGGGTTCTTCAATAACCAATATTTTCTCTTTACCGCCGTTTAATTTCGAACCTTTACTCTTTTTAATATTATATATTTATGAAGAAAGGATTGAAAGAATCAATTAAGATTGACATGTGATCCTTGTTTAATTTAGTTTTTAGTTTTTTCTTTCTTTCAATGAGCACTTATGTAGTACATCAAACAACCTTAATTGTTTGATGAAGGAACTAATTACAAAGAACAAAGAGTAAAAATATATTTATATTTTTGTCTCAAATACAAATTACTCCCCCCCCCCCCCCCAAAAAAAAAAAAAAAAAAAAAAAAAATAAGAAGAATATACAAAGAAAGTCTTTGTTGAATATTGAAAACCTTGAGAGCTATTATTTTTCTTATTCCATAAAATGTACTTCTTTTTAATATCAAGTTACTTTTGAGGGTTGTTTTTTGAAGACTTTTATTGGTTGAATGAGTGAGAAATTGCTCCATGATTTCTTCTGGTCTCTTTATTTCTCTCTGATTGTGTATATATACATATATATGTAGTAATTACCTTAGGTATAGAAATGGGATTTTGAGACCTAAGATAGAGCTGCTCAAAATTTACATTTCATTTCTATGTGTTTTAATGCAATTTTAATAGTATTTTATTTGCGTATGTCTCTTTTTTTCCTTTCTTTTTTCCCTCTATCAGAGACTTGTTATGTAAAATATTAATTAAGAACCAACTGAAAATAATAAAAAAAAATGGTTGTTGTGTTTCAGATCTCAAAATCCCAGTTCACTGTACTGAGTCATGTTTAAAGGCAAAATGAAAATACAGGAGTTGGAAAATACAGCATTGATTAATTATGTCCTTTTTGACTCCCTAGGACACCAACCATTCCTACATTACTGTTTTTTGTCATCCGTAGACGCGTCGACTCTTGCCTCATTATTACAAGATGTGTCGTTCATTATATTTTTTAATAAATTATAGGCCCCAAAACTGCGGGGCAATTCTTAATTTAATAGTAGAAAGTTGCTCACACGTTAAGAAGAGCTAATTAAATCAACCATTAATCAGCCCCAGTTTATTTTATGATGATATTTATTTCACTTTTTGGAAGAAAGGTTGAGAGATTTTATGACTATGTGTTTATGAGAGTTGAGTCCCTGGATCTATGCAGCTCAAATTAAATTTTGTTTTAATATGTGAGCATATCAAATCTTTACTATTAATTAAGGAATAGACCAATTATCAATCAGTTGATAAATAGGGGGCCTAATTGGCTAACTATCTCCGTTAATTTTCGCCCTTATTTTAATCTATTTTGAGGGTGGAGAGTTGAGAATGAGGATTGCTGTATGAGGAATCGAACAATATATATTATATTATATTATATTATCTCTTTTGTCACCTGACTGAAATACGTGTATATATATATATATATATGTATATATATATAAAGAAGTTATAATATGTTAATTTCACGGATCATAAGATTGATTAATTAAAATGAAGGAAGGATCCATTTATATAGAGTGTAATTTAATGCATTTTGTAGAAATTTCTATTTTATTTGAAAAATGTATTCAGTGTGTACACATAGTAAATATATGTAGACATTGTGAACATTACTCAGCTGTTGTGTTTTGTGCCTCGACTCCCGCGGCGCACGTTCTTCTTCTTTTTCAAATAAACACATAGGTACCTACTACCAATTGCTCTCCAATTTTGTTGATACTATCATTGAACAACTACAAAAAAAAAAGTAGTGAATTAGTTCACTACATAAGACATTTTTTATCACATTCTTATACAAATGCTTTGATTTATTGTATAGACAATGTTCACACTCTGCCTTCTACAGTATTTTTTTTTATGTAGAAACATACGTATTGTAATATGTAATTATACATAGACATGAATACGCAATGCTCACAAGTATAAAGCACACAGATAAGACTTTAAATCAACAACATTATAGGACAACGATAAGCCTTATCAGTTTCAAAGGTTTAAAGTTGGAAAAGACTATTCACAAATAACCCATGTTTCCCTCCTTTTAATAGACGTGCTATGCCAATGCTCAATTTTGACAATGTGTATGTGGACTCGGACGACTACCTTTCAGCAGAGAAGTCCGTGTTGGAACTTCTTCAAAGACTAAGGCCAGAATGGCACAAAAGAGATATTCTTCTCATACGAACGGGACGCTATGGAGAAGTGGCACATTTTCAAGGTTACACGGATGATTCAGATGACGCAATACTCATCAAGGTCTTCAAATCAGATGAAAACAAGGTAAGGACACTAAGTAAAGATGTAAATTCGTTTCATATTCCACTCCTCTAGCGGGTTGAGTTGAACAATGTGGAGCTTTTTTTTTATCATGGACTTTGTACAAAAGTTTTAGCCACATTTGCGAATGGATTCTGTATGAAAAGCCTTCCAGGACTATCCCTCAACTACCAACTAGGAGTGGACATTGATATTTACCCATTGGTTGCAAAGAAAGTAGGGGAAATGCATCGTATGATGGAATATTTATCCCTATCCAAAAGACCAACAAGGAAAAAAGAAGATATATTTGTTGTTCTAGCCAATGTTCTATCCAATATACCCGCTACCCTCCCTAATCCAGACGATAATTTAAAACGAAATCGAGGTTTACCAAGTGTACAATCATTAAGAAGGGAGGTATTCGAGCTAGAGAGGCGACTCAGTGGTACAAGCAAAGAAGTTTATTGTCATGGAAATTTGAGACCTGAGAATATTTATGTGAACTTTGAGGAGTCAGAGGTGTATTTTACGGAGCTTGAGTTTTCGGGAAGAAATTATCGAGGACTGGAAATTGCACAACATTTTTTCTCACTCATTGGAAATGATTTGAGACTTGTGGGACGGGATGAGTATGTTCCAGCACGGGAGTTCCAGTTTAGATGGTGCTCACACTACCTGAGTGGTTATAAGGGTGTCCCCATTGAAGAGGTATGATTCATTTAATTATGTACACCACAAGTCAATTCAATTTTTAGACTCCACATGCAGTTCTAATGTATATATACCTTACAAGTTCAATATGGGAATAAGCTAATTCAGTATGGGAATAAATAATGAAAAACAATATTCAGAAGATTAATGAAAATAAAAAAATTGGATTGAGCATAGGACTGTAAGGCCCAAGTCTTAAAATTTTGTAAATGGAAAACTCTTCTTCATTCAAAAAAGTCTTCAATCCAGGAGTGGGCCGGAGCATTATCAATATCAAGTACCTCTGGCCCTCCATATATGTATATCCTTTGCTTTTCTTAAGTATTCACGCACCCACTCCATTGATGTATCCTTCTTGAAACATCCTTGTTTCACCTCATAATGAACAAGCCCCAAGGCTTGACCAATACATCCAATAACATAAACATTGGTCCCTATAAAGGCTGCTGCAAATGTATAACATCTGCTTCCACGTGGTGAAAGACCCATTGATCTTGAAATATGGAGATTAAAATTGGTATCGTCCATAAACAAGATGGGTAAATTTTGAGACTGATAGGAAAGTAAGCTTTCAACAAAATGTTTACGTTTATTCCCATATTGAACTGACTTATTCCCATATTGAATTTGCTTATTCCCATATTGAACTTGAAAAGGTATAGTTTTATTGAAGCAAAAATCACTCGAGGTTGACACAATAATATGTGTATAAAAACCCCAATATTTAAGTATTTGTTCTCTTATGTTCTACAATATCTCATTATCACGGAGTTTTAAAAATTACAACACTTAACCTCGAGTATTTTTGAACTCAACGAAATTGAAATTAAATCAACATTTATTCTTAACTAGATAGACACTCCAGAAGCAAATACACTTTTGATAATAGAAGTTTAAACTCTCAAAATTCTTTATAAATCCTTTTTTGATTAAGTCAAACAAAGGTGTCTTAAATACCTGTTAAAAAGAGGATTTTTTTGAATTTTTCAAAGTATTTTCTCATGGTTGGATCGTTTGCAATAAATGGTAAACCCATACATGGACACAACATAAAATAATGTAGTATATAAATGGAAGATTTGTGGGGGTTTTTTTTTCTCTTTACACTCAAAATTCCCCTCTCCCCTGTTCAAAGACCATATTTGATTCAACAAAAAGGATTAGGAATCCATAATAAGTATCTCAAGTACAAATAGAATCACATAGATATGAAACCTACAAGAATATGTTTGTTAACTTGTGTTATTCATTTAATTTGTAGACAAAGGAACCATAAATTAAATACAAATATGTTCCTAGAGTGTAATTTGAACATGTGTTCCTTAATGATCCATCCAAGTTGACGGACATTAAATAAATCTTAACAACAAAGACATTATTATTTTTATTATTATTATTTTATTATTGCATAAATGTACCATTGTACATAATAATATATTTACTCTATGAAGGTATCGTCGCTTGACATGGAAGAGTTAATGATGGAAGTCCAGGAATTCAGTTTATTATTTTGTCTTCAAGAAGTTATTTGGTCTCTTACGCAACCTCAATCAGTCAAACGGAATCATTTTGATACGCTTCAGTACGGAATACAAAGATATCAGCAATATATTCGTAATAAATATAACATACTCTCATTAAAAATTTAAAAAGTATTAATCATATACATATAACTTTTTTTGCCTATATACATATTTTGTTAAGCTTTATTTTATCTCCTATAAATTTGTTGATTCTTTTCATCGTTTTGAATCAAATCATGTACATTTCCTGATGTTTACTTACTTATGAGTTGATAACAAGTGACTAATGACTTCACATATTGATGATGATGACATAATCACGCAAGCAGCCTTTTCATTGTTTTTCAAGAAGTGGAGTGGCTAATGACTACAATTATCGGAACTGGGGATCAGCCAGAGCAAAATTTCAGGGGGAGGGCACCTAGGGAACACTAGAAAAAGTGAGTTTCAGTATGCTCAGTTGATATCTGTGTTAACAAACATATATCATCTAATAAGGTAAATATAGCTGTTAGGGAGGCAATAGCGTGAATAGACTTTTTGAAGGTCAAGGGTGGGCAGAAAAAAAGGCAGGAATAATAAGGAAAAAAAGGAACTTATATTTAGTATGGTTTTTCAACGATTGAGTCGGTTAAGGTGGGCAATTGCCTCTCTTGACCCCCACTGTGCACATCACTGTAGCTAGGTAACTGGTTATTCATTTTAATTGGGACACTTTTTTGGTTCGAAAAGGGATAATAGATATGTTATTATTGTATAATAATTTCACTGATTTAAATTTATTCATTTTATTGCTATTTAAACATCATTCTTTAAATTTTTATATCTATAAATAATATAGGTCGTTTTTAATTTTTGACAATTTTTTTCTTAGTTTTTTTAGTAGCTCTACTGTAAGTCTTTTATTTCTAGTGGATTTTGATCAAAATTGAATGAAAATTTACACACTTAGATGGACGATATTCTTCTTAGTTGATTATTCTTATCAAGCGCTTGACATCTCATTTGAAAGCTGTGGGCATTAGCTCTTGAATGCATTTCTTAGTAATCAATTTTATGTAATATTCAAGAAGTTATTTAAGTACAAAGAATTTGGTCTCCTTTTGGGCCTACTCCCGCCCCCTGCGCCTCTAGGATCCCTCTTAATTCAAAACAAAGACTGGAAATGAAATTTCCATTAAAAACATTAGCAATTCATCATTTTTTTAATGCACAAATGGCTCAAATTGTAGTTTAAGTTGGAAAATGGGCCTAAAAAGTTTAAAAAGTAGGGTTCGATTTCTGGAAAGCCGTCGTTTTATTATACTTATATCCCTTAGAATTGTTGACATTTTAAATTTGTTGACCTGTCCTATGTAATACCAACATATATAATATATAACAAAGTAATTCAAATAATTAAGACCCTCGTCAATTACAGGATGCTCATATATAGTAAGCAATTATTATTTATTTTTAACTTAATCTTAATTAAAATAAAAAAACCTTCATGTTACTATACAATGCTTTTACCATATATATATATATCCGTCTTTATTTCAAGTAATTAGTAAATTGGGGTCAGAGACCACCTTTTCACAATGCATTTCCAATACATCATTAAATTCTTCTTCATCATCAATGTCTTTTAGAAGGAGGGATCTAAGATCCAAGGATGACATGATGAGTCTTCTCAAAGAAGTCTTTATACAACAGCTGAGACAGGCAATATAACATGCGTACATATGTGTAAGATCTAAATAACATGAATAAATTAGCAATGCTCAGAACTCTATTTGTTTCTTTGAGTGAGTAAAGGGACAATCATAAATCATTTAGAAGTCGTCTTGACCCACCACTGCCGGTAAACCAATGTTCTATAAGCCAAAACATTTGGAAACCTTAAATAACATAAAACGTAAATTGAATTGTTTTATAAAATAATAGTTTTTTTGAAACTTTTAAATCTTATTTCAAATAGCACTGAATAGTTAAACTAGGTCTGGAATCAGTATATTGATTGAATTTAACATATACCTATTATTTATTTAATAAAAAATAAATTAGCAGTTAAAAATAATGATATTGGTAATTAACTAGGTCGCTATCTCCCTTTTAGGACTCTTTTTTTCTTTCTAGCAATGCAATGAAGATTGCTATGCGTCATATTTTTATTTTTAAATCAAAAACAATTTATGTTACTGGGCATGTAACATCTTATCTGAACATAACAAACTATTGCTTACAATAACAATGACAAATTAAAAGAAAGAAATTTCTAAGCTTTGAACTTAAACAAATATTCATATAACATCATGTTGTTTTGAATTTATTTATTTATTACCAGTAATTGATAAGCTTTATCATAATATTATTCAGTAAATGTCATACAGTTATTATTGATAAGATTGTCAGAATGATGAGCAGGTCCCAATATATATTATATAAAGCTATATTACATTTTCAAATAGCTAGTTGGAAGGTATATAAGGACGCCTTAGCACATTTTGGAGTAGGGGTAAATCAATTTTGAACTGTTAGACCTTTGTGAGATAGATAATTAATTATTATTATTAATCATTTATGTATTTGAGTATCTTTAGAAAACACCTACGACTCTCAGCTCCCACTTTGAATTTCGCAATAAAATTTGTTTTTCCGTAATTGACTGAATTCTTTCTTTCATATGAGACTTTGATTACAGTTTTCTCTCATTAAATAAAAATGGCGCAAGAGAAAAGGTCAGTGATAGTCGTTCCAGCTCGTGCCAGAAGGACTGTAAAATAAATCATAGAAGCCCCTAAACTCCTCAAGTCGACGGTCTACAGGGAAATTAATCGTCAAAACTCAAGAGTCATTGCTTGTGATCCGACTGAAGTTCCACCAGTTTTGAAGTCCAAGAATATGGCCGGAGTCATGGTTTTTGAAGCTGGATTTAATCTCAACACAGCTGAATACCAGATTATCTTAAAGAATGTATTGTTACCTTGGATGGAGGAAAAGTTTGGCTAGAACAATGTAGTACTTGTACAGGACTCTGCTCCTTGTCATGCCTCCAAGGTAGCTCAGTCATTTCTCTCTAAGAGAGCTCCGTTTTTAGTGAAGGCTGAAATCCAGCCCAGCAATAATCCAGATTTGAACCTCCTTGATTATTACATGTGAGACAACATTCAAAAACAGGTCAACAAACACTCCTATAGCAGTGTTAGCTCCCTAAAGGTCAGTATCACTCAAGGTCAGTAGGAAGATCTCAGCTAATAATGTTATCAAGGCTCTAGCACAATTCAGGCTAAAGATCACAAAGTTTATTGAAGTTGGAGGATGTCACATCAAATGAATCAAAGTACAAGATCACTTATTACTATTTAGCACATTTTCATTCGATTTAATCAATAAATTCAAAGTGAGAGCCGAGATGTAGCCATTTGAAAAAAAAATTCCAATTTATCTGCAAAGCTCTGCATACTTAGCTCTACTAAAGTAGTGTTTGTCTCTGGGATCGTTGCATCGTAGTCGTATGTCACTTTAAAACGTTCAAATTCTTGATGTTATTCAAACAAATGGAATGTCTTTTTAAATTAATGTACTTTCTCTTATATTACAATATTTCCCTCGAAAAATTTAATTGAACGAACAAGATTTGTATAGACATAGAGGCAACTCATATATGTAAATATTTGCCCTGTATTATTTTGTCAGCTGTGAATTTTTGTAGTACTTCTATCACTTTTTAGTTTTCTGGGAGGAAATCAAATTAGCTCTTGTTATTAAGCTTTGAGCAATTTTCTACTATTAAATAAAGAACAGTTCAACCATTGGGAAGAATTGACACCTACTGAAAGGTCAAGAGATACAATAAAGGCCATATACGTTACTTGTTATCATACAATTATGAAAAATAGATTAAAATGCTTAACTCTCCGGCCCTTTGAATGCATAAGATTTGAAGGTTTTATCATTAAAAATGCAGGATAATGATGATTTTGTATGTTAAATGTTTTATTTGACGTCATGTTCAAGTAGAAGTAATTTCGTAATTTAATAAAGTAAGAGATAAAAAGCCTAAGAGATATTACCCCCATACATTGGTAGGTACATAATTAGTTTTATGTACAATTAGAGTTGACAAAGAAAAGGGATGCATTTAATATGATGTAAAACTTTAAAATTTTATTAACATTTCATTAAAAAAAATTGATTGTACATTGAATTATTATTTTCTACATATAAAGCAATTTTACATTATCTTTTTCTGCTCATATACTATCCAGGGGGTAACAGAACAAGGAAATAACAATAAAAAGAAAGAACTATTCGGTCAATTATTTCTATAAATGGGAGGTTACAATGTTCATGATGAAATCGGACTGAGAGTCTAAAGTAAAAACAAACCAACAATAAAAGTGGAGTTATCTTTTTATAGCAATTTTTACAGCATCAGAGAATGACTTTGATTTGTCCAAAAAATGGAAAGAAAACCTCTACAAAAATTTCAATTCTTGACAAAAAAAAAAAGTATGACAATTCTTGACAAAAAAAATAAAAATATGACAATTCTGTCTTTATTTTTAAAGTTGATAGCCTTAAGATATCAAACGGTTCATTTTAAGACTTTTAGCTGTGTACGTAAAGATAAAAATCCATTTTTTCACCACTGTGCCAGCTGACAAAGAAAATTCTCGTTACTGCTACAATTTGATTGTTTTGGGCCCCTGAATTATAACTATAATTATTCTCTCTTTTCATCATCCTCCATATTAATTATATATTTATTACTATTAAAATCCCAAATAATCAATCAATCAGTTATAAGTTCATTTCTCGAAATGAATATTCATGAGTTCAATATCAGAATAAAGATATGAACACTTGGGATATTGCTCGAGAATGACTTCGCAATACCAATTACATTGTTAACATTTTACGTTTAGCAATATTAAATTATCCCATTAAATCTTAAATTGCGTGGGAATAACAATATTAAAAAAAAAGATTGTTTAAAAGTACCAAATAAAACGTGCATGATTTTGTTTTTTATATCAGGTTGCTTGACGTTCATTTTTGCAAAAAGTCGTTTCAGTTTGAGACTACATTTACAGATTAATTATGAAAAACCTGACCGTTGGACAGTTTTCATATCGACACAGGTCAACAAATTTGAAATGTCAAAAATCCTAAGGAGTTTAAGAATAATAAAAGTTATTTAGTTTTGTACACTGATTTCAAATCTGTAACTCTTTTTTTTTCGAGAGTCCGACAGTTTTCCAAAAATCGAACCCTAATTTTTGAGCTTATCTCAATTTCAATTTAAGTCCAGAAGGATACTCCTTTTGTGAATCAAAAAATAATGATCCACTAGTATATTTAATGCAAATTCTATTTCCAGTCTTTGTTTTGACCTAAAGGGGATCCAAGGAGTGTAGGTGATTAGAGTAGGCCCAAAAGTTGGTTTTATACTTAAATAACTCTTTGAATATTACTTAATATCAATTAATAAATAATGCATTCAAGAGCGTAGACCCATAGCTTTTAAATGAGATGACAAGCGCCCGATAAGAATCCTTAACTAAGAAGAAATTGCTCATCTAAATTTGAAATTTTCATTCAATTTTGAGCAAAAATCCACTAGAAATTTCATGGTAGAGCTACTAAAAAACAAGTGCAATAGACTGAAGTCATAGCGCGCAGAAGGATTTCAGCTGATTTCGCAATTCTTGTACGCGCTACTACTTTAGTAACTTTAGCTTGAGTTATGACATTTCAAATTTGTTGACCTGTGTAATTACTAAAAGGCTTACAGCGGAGTTAAAAGCTATGTTGTTGCTATTGTTTTTTGGAGGGGGTGGAGCTACTAAAGTAGTTGTGCGCAGAAAGATTGCGAAATCAGCTGAAATCCTTAAGTTCGCTGCTACTTTAGTCTGTTGAACTATTGATTTTTAGTAGCTCCACCGTGAGTCTTTGATTTCTACTGAATTTTTGGTCGAAATTGAATTTTTTTATGATGTATAATTTAGATTCCTCTCCGAGATATTAAATTTATGTCATATGGTAATGTTGATTTTATACAAATTTTAATAAAATCGGTTAAGAAATAAAGTCACATCAGCGTTTTACTTTTTTTTTCTCTGCTTTCGAACCACCCTGTATATGACACATTGTTAGGAATGTAAAAAATATGCAAAATGCCGCGTGCGAGATTTTGTGGAGTTGGTTCTTCGAACAGTACTTTTTGTTTTCCAAAGTTGTTATCATTTTTCCTTTATTACTGAGGGGAGAACATCTACCTGATAGTAAAGATCTCGCATGAGGGAATACATGCATTAAGGTTAATAAAGCAAATAAAATGTAAACAAAAAGGGCTCAAGTCCTCGTATAATTATTATTAGTTAAAAATATATAATTTCCTGAAATTAATTTCAATTAATTTTCTGCCTCTCATCTATGGTTTACACAATGTTATTATTTATTATTGATGTCTTCATTTGAGTATATAAAGGAGAATAGCTGCTTGTAGCTCAGTAAAACGTCATGACAGCTCAAGCTGCTTCCCTCTCAACATTCATCAAATTGTCAGTTACCGGGTTGATTTTCTCTTTCTTTTTGTTTTACACACTCCATTTACATTTTTTTTACATTCCTACACATTGTCCTCTGGACATAAAATACGAATAATATCCTTCAAATTGAGTTCGTTAATGAGTTTAGACAGTATATACAAGAAGGAATACTGTGCACCTTTTTTATTTAAGCCAACATTGAGATCCCTTATGACTAAAAGAGGGTATATATCATTTTTACAAACATTCATAATGACTTGAACAAGAAGCAGGAGGACTTTATGCTTAGACCATAATATGTAAAAATTTTGCTACACAATGATTAACAAATAATTATGTTGTGTTTTATAACCAAATTACCAAATAACCAAATTAAAGAGTTATTAGCAAAAAAACGCAGCCACGGAAATGACACTCCAACTTACTCATCATGTACGAGAATTATGACCTTTCCAAAGATGTGCCATAAATTATCTGGTATCCTTCTCAAAACTCCTTGAGTCATTTTTTTATGGATTCAGAGTCATTTATTTATGGATTCTGAGTCATTTTTTTATGGATTCTGAGTCATTTTTTTATGGACTCTTAGTCATTTTAACTTAGAGTTAACTCGAATTATGTGAACTCCGACTTGCAGCTACATGAATTCCTGGATTGCTTCACCCATCAGAGATATTTATTTTTATAATTTATTCTCCTATCTTCCATATTTACTCTTTGTTTGTTACTCTTTCTCATTGGGAATGCACCTATTCTATTTCAAAAACGATATGGTAACAATGGCATGTCCGCTAATGCCGTATGAATCTAAAATACACAACGAGCTTTTTGGAATAAACAAAAATCCACTGTGTTCTACCTTCAGCTGTTTTTCATCAGTTGACCCTTCTTATTTAAAGCAGCTGAGTCTACATGTTATGAACTCGAAAAGGGTATTATTATTATTTATGATTTTGATATATAAAAAACATATTAAATCAAGGATTGCGCGCCCTTTTTTTGAATTTTTGAATACTATACAAGTATTAACGATTAATTTGTATATTGGTCGAACATATCAGTATATAGAATATCTAAATAATATCTCTATCCGATATTAAAAAGTTGGCAACAAGAAAAATACAGAAGGGTAGCAGCTACCAGAAAATTTCCCTTTCTTTTTTAAGAGTCGAGGTTATGAGTAGACAAAAAAGCTCATCATGATACATAAGGCTAAGACTGTGTGTTTGTTTTTAAGTAATATAAATGTCTTGCAGGTTACCAACTGACAATATTTTAGAGGGATTGACGATCTCCAGAAATCCCTTTTTTTCAACAACTATGTAGAGACGATGTCACATTGTTCATCATGGTAAAAGATTTGAATTTAATCGTGGTAAGCATTTATTTTCAGTGAACGAAAAGTTCATGGCGCTCTTTTTATCACGAAATGAACTAATACATATATGGAGGAATATTATTTTTTATTTTTTTTAATAATTAATAGTGATTAATTGCTTTACTAAAAAAAATTTAAAAAAACAAAATGAATAATGTTCCATGGAAATTATCATAGTAATGAGCTAATTCATATGCGATGAATGAAGTTATATGTAGTCATAGTAAAGAAACTTCATTTACTAGATGATAGTATCAACAATACCTATCCAATAATAGCAGCTATTCTTAAACATTACTCTGAATAAGATTTGTTTGTTCATCAGGTAAGAAATTATCATAATAGTAAGTAAAGCATATTCTTTACTGAGGCTAATTTCAAACTGTTTACAGACAAAACAACACTAATATTATCAGTATATAGGTAACTAAACCACATTAAATCTTTTCATATTAAAATAAGACTAAATAGAACAATTAATCTTAATTAAATCACTTTTCAAGTATTGGTTCTCCTCGCAGTAAATTGAGGCTTTGTACATCGATGGAAAGAGACGCAGTGAACTTTCCTGTATTTATATATTTTTTTAAAACAAAATTAGAGATAATTAATCATTGACTTTATCTTGAATATATTCGAAAAATATCTACAATATGGCTGTCAATGAGGAAATATTTAACTTCCATAGCTCTTTTAGAATAGATAAAAGATAGATACTGATCCTTGTTATTCTCAGAATTGATAGAAGTGTCATATTTTAAAAAGTACTAGCATTATACATTTTGTATAATGACTAATGATATAACAGGCACCAATATGTCTAACGTAAAAACCTAGTAGTCCAATAATAATAAATATTGAAAAAATACATAGTCAACACATTTTTAAATGAATATGTAGTAGCTATTTTCTGGAAGTTTAAACGTTAAAGAAATGGACAAAACAAACAAAAGTGTGAAAGAAAGATGATAACCATGGCCACAAATTTGAAAAAAAAAAGTTTAAATAAAAAATTTGAAGATATGGGAAACGGCACAAGTGGGAAATTTAACAGAACATAGTTACATCTACATACATAAATATTATCAATTGAATTTTGCTACATCTAACTAAAATTGTATACCAAAAGTGAATATTGTTACATTTGTTTCTATTTGTTAAATGTTACAACTGTTCCCGATATAAGTAATAAAAATAATTCAGAGGAATAAACAATGTGTGAACAATGGAAAACCTTGTTTCGATCTTCCCTTTTATACCGAATGTTACACCTTCTTAAACTTTGTCAATTCTCAATGTGTAAATTTTTATTACTTTTTTTTAATGTTTTGATAGTTAATAACGTTCTCTCAGGGGGGCCAAGTGTTTGGATTTTATTTTGGTAGTACCATAATAAATATGAAAATAATGTTGAAACGAAAGAAGCTATCCCTGATATAGCTGATCTTTTATTGTTGAAAGTCTGTATGAGGTAACATCATGAGTTTCTTGATTTTCTCGGAGTTTTTAAAAAATTTAGGAAATATGGATCCGTCTTGGGATCAATTTTTGAAGGTCTTGATGTCATTTTGATCGCTTAAAGTCTAGGTCTTTTCTTGGTATCCGTGTCAGGACAAAGGTCAAAGATACTTTATTGAAGAAAAAAATCTATAGAAGTCCAAGAGTTGTAAAAAATAACGTTACTGGCTAACTACCAACTGATTTGGGGTTTTTTAATTTTTGGAGGAAATGTTCACGACGAGCTTTTTGGGATAAACAAAAACACACTGTATTCTCCCTTCTGCTGTTTTTCATCAGTTGATTCTTTTGATTTAAAGCAGCTGGCTATACGTGTTACGCACGTCGAGCTTTTTTGTCCACTCGCAACCTCGACTGACAAAAGGGAAAGGAAAAAATTGGAAAAACATATGGTAGCTACCCTTCCGTATTTTCCTTGTTCCCAACTTGTTAATATTATGTAGAATTTATTATTTAGATATACTATATATTTATAACTCTACCAATCACAAATCAATTATTAATACTTGTAATATGTTCAAAATTCAAAAAAAGGGCGTGCAATCCTTGATTTAATATATTTTTCATACATCGAAATCATAAATAATAATAATAATACCCTTTTTTGAGCTAATAACCCCGTAGAGTCAGCTGCTTTAAATCAAAAGAGTCAAATGATGAAAATCAGGTGAAGTGAGAACACAGTGGATTTTTGTTTATACCAAAAAGCTCGTAGTGACGAACTCAAAAAGGGAATTACTATTATTTATGATTTTGATATATGTACATACAAAAAATATATTAAATCAAGGATTGCACTCCTTTTTCTGAATTTGTGGATATTATACAAGTATTAATGATTGGTAGAATTTATCAATGTAGAGTATATCTAAATAACTTTGTCTTAAGTTGGAAAGTTGGCGACAAGGAAAATACAGAAGAGTAGCTACCAGTTGTTTTCCCAAATTTTTCCTTTTGTGTGTCGAGGTTGCGAGTGAACAAAAAAGCTCGTCGTGGTTGAGAGGTAGATTGAGGATCGCTATATGCTAGAAAGTAATCAAAATCAATTCTCAAGCTTAAACATGCATATAGAAGAAACAAGGAGGAAAACATCAGCACTCCATCTATTATCCATCATTCCTTTGTCCTAATGTAATCAAGTGTGAGACGAGACATGGCTATTTGATCACAAACGTCAGAGTGTACATAGTTCATTTTAATAATAATATTAATAATAATGGGATCATGAGTCATTCAACGATGCAACATTGATTGATATCCTTTCATGAACCCCTTTCCAATGTTTACTTCCTGCTTTTGGAACTAAAGGAGTATTAATTGATTCACTAAAAAAATGATTTAACTTCAAGGTTTAAGATATTTATGTAACTGACTCTTAATTACATACATATTTCTATATATTAAACGCATTTGATTCAAAATAAAACTAACAAGAGTATGTTCATAAATATATGTATGGTGAAATATGAAACTGAGCTCTTAAGTTGACCTTCGTTTGAATACGTATGTTATATGTATGTACGTGTGTATTTACAATCATAGTAACACTTGCGAAGAGCTTAAAGATTTAGTAAATAGTTTTTCCTCAATTATTTCACTTATACCAATCCGTGTTAAAAGTTAAAGGAAAGTAGATCATTATTATTAGTAAATACATATATATATATAAATATATGTATGTATGTATTTGTAAAATTGCCTCAAGAACAAACATAAGTCATTCCAGTTTTTCTCAAGACGATTCATCACATCAGAGCATTTTGTTTCAAATATACATCATAAACGAAGTTGAATTGAATTTATATTTATCATTTATCAAGTACTTAAATAAAGAGACAAAAATATATACATATATATTGATTTTTTTTTCTTTGAGGGAATGTTACAAAATATACAAATCTTACAAGAAATTATAATAAACAAAACTTCAGTTTGAAAACTATGTTGGACCCGTAGAGAATAATGTTCTAGTGTTAATCATATTCCATTGTTGAATATCTACCTACGTAAGTGTGCTTTACTCCACAACTCCTTTCTTCCATGAACGCATATACCATACCATATTTCATCTTTCGAATTCGAGATGACACTCTAAGATTATGGTTGAATTCAATCTCACAGTCATTAAGGATGAAGAGGATTTTGTACTCAGAGCAATTCTGTCGGTTTCCACTGTTTTCCTTTGTCCTTTAATACTCCTAGGAAACCTATTGGTGATTATACCCTTCATTCAAAGTCATCGAGTAAGAACGCCGAGTAATCATCTGATTCTATACCTAGCAATTGTAGACCTTACCTTTGGCATCATCATGCCCTTCTCGTGCTTTGTACAAAACAAGGAAGTGTCTCAAAAAGTATTTGAAGGGATTCAATTGGGTTTTTCAATTGCTTCATTTTCATTTATGGTTTCAATTGCACTAGACAAAGCCTTGAGTCTAGCTAAGCCTCTACGATACCCTAGCATTGTAACTAGAATTAACATTCAAATATATTCCGTGACTCTTGGACTTATAGCAATCGCAACTGCTGTTTCTCTAACGTGCGTTATTCCTAGTGATGAAAAGGACTTTCAAATACTAATTTTGGGCATACTTCTCATACCATGTGTTATCCTTGCATCAGCCTCCTATTTCTACATTTATAGCGTTGCTAGTAAACATGTTCAAGCTATACGTCAGGTTGAAGTGTCTGTACGATCAAAGGAGCGAAGGGATCGCTTAGTTCTTAAAAGTACAAATAATTATTGCTACCAATCCAGTATTGAGCGTCAGAGTGTTGTTTGCTCGAAGAAGTTCAGAGTGAAAAAAACCAAACGCAATTACTTTAAAGCCAAAATTCCTCCTTCATCCCGCTATGGAGTTAATCTCTCTCTAACTGTTGCCCTACTTTTAGGATCTCGTCTTCCAGGTCCACTTGGAACCCTTATATTAGGACATTATACTGGGACATTGATCCGTGTCCTGGATGTTCCTCTCTACCTTTGTTCAGCTTTTAATCCTTGGGTATACGCTTATCACAATTTAGAACTAAAGAAAGTGATGCGACGGTTAATGAGGAAAATGAAGAAAAGGCTTTGTTGCACTTGCTGTAAATCCTCTCCACTATCATCAGTATCATCTCATAACTCAAAAGCCAGTAAAAGACCACTCGGAAGAAATAGAAGATTTTTCTTTACTACAGTCGTTCTAGAAGGAAGTTTCATAACTAACTATCAAACGACAAATCATCCCACTGTTGGATGCTCTCAGTTCCCTACATCTCCACCTCATCCTATAACTCCGCCAACAACTCATTCAAATAAACAATCTACAAAAATAAACAACAATATCTTCAATATTGCATCACTCTACAATCTTGATACTCGAAACACACTTGGAATCTCAGTTTAAAAATACATCACATCTCTACTTATTTATCAACTTTACGTGTTATTGTTAAATTACATATTAGATGAACATATTTTAGGCCTAAAGCAGATCTGTAACTTTTTGTCAAAAAGAAGATTTTTGACTCCGTTTGAAATGCTATAATAACAATTATCCATATTTGATTTACCTATTTTTTCCATAGTATTTACCTTTAGAAAAAAACTCACTTCCAAAAATGTAACACAGGACGTTAATATCTTGATTTTGAACACTTTAACCGTCGATATCTGAAATATTGAACTATGACTCCAAGCCCCATGGGCCAGGACATAAAACTTTTGAGTCATTAGGTACTATTAGGGATATAATCATAGTCTACTTATATCCGTCCTCCATAAACTTTTGACATGAGTCCCCCCGCTCCCAGATAGCATTTAAGCATCTACACCCTATTCCTCACCAGGAAATCTTTCTCTTTTTTTTTTTTTTTTTTTTTTCATAAAACATGAAAATATCCCTTCTCACCCCCATAATTTATCCATGATCCACCTAAGATGCACTTTCATCGTTTGAGAAACCCAGGGTCAGATACAATGACAGTTTCAGAATATGTCAAACCTGGCTAAATATTGATTTGTGGGACCTTTTTATTCGTGCAAATAACAATTTTTAATCTTTTAAAATTAAAGAGCGTAGGGGTCGTATTTTTGCATTAAAGCCCGAGATCCTTGTCTCCCCTAAACTCTGGTTAGATCTTGTAAAATGTGCAAATTGTTGGTAGACAATTATTAGACACCTAAAATTAGTATTACACATACTGTAAATATACATATGAACATTGATTTCTACACATTAATAATACCCATTTTTGGCTCTGATTGTTCAATTGATTGACTCGTGATATGAATAAAACAATTCCTATAAAACCTTATGACATACCTACTTAAATACTATATTGTTGCTATTTAATATTAAAAAAAAACTCAAAAATCAAAATCAACAAACAAAGATCAACAATGAAATTACATACATGTACAAAAGGTGAAGATGAGATCAACATAACCAACATGCTGATATATTAATATTTATCTAAGATGTGTGTAAGCCTCCTTTGTAACAGAATGAATTAAAAAATGTTTGTATAGTGGACGACGGGTAACATGTAGGTTACGCAAAGAAAGGTTTAAAAAGAAAGACAGTAAAGACTCAATATAATCATCATCAAACTTGTTCCTTAAATCCAGCACTTGGAATCAATAGCAAAGAAAACAAATACATTCCAACACCCGCATAACCCAAGGATGCCATCCCATAGTTCTTCATCAAATAGCCTCCTAGAGTCGGTCCAATGGTTCGTATTGTGGAATGAATTGCCATGTTGATACCAAGGGCAGTGCCTGTCTCATTCTTCGAAACTGTTTTAGTTATCGAAGTGGTGAGAATTGAATTGAGGAGACAGAGGGAGATCGTTAATGGGAGTAGAAAGAGAATAAAATCGACAATTTCATCAATTCCAGTCTAGAAAAAAATATATTAAATAAATAATTATTATTATTATTTATTGTACAATTAGTAGATATTTATAACTAAATTCAAAGGGTTTATGCTTAAAATATTGTTGTGAATTCAAATTATATTTATGAAATAAATCAAAAGTTAGTTAAATCGTATCATTTGAAAAAAAGAATTAATTGATACTTACAAAAATATAAAAGCAAAATACAAGAGTGACTGATGCAAACTTCATTAAAAATTTTTCAGAAAGAACATTCCCGATCCCTTGAATTCCAAAGCCTTGCATGAATAAAGTTATAACTCCAACATAAGATAGCAAAAGCCCGGTTTTATCCGCCTCTAAACCGAATTTCTCAATGGCAATCACTAGAAATTATAAATGTTTTACTATAAATAATATTTATTTATTATAGAACCAACCGGAAAACATGGATTGGAATATACCCAAGGGCAAACCACAAAGTAGTTTTATCACCAAAAGGAGACAGGACTTTGATACAAGTAAAGGCTTGATAATTTTTCTAAAGTTGAAAATATTTTCTTTCTTCTTATGTATCTTGGGTATATCTGGTACAAAGAAGTAGACTAGGCCCAGACTAATAAACGATCCCATAGCTGCAATAAGTGCACAATTTTGGTCCCTATTGAATAAAAATTATGAAGGGATTAATAAATCAATTTTTTCAAATTCACTATGCAAGTAATTTGAAAGAAATGGGCACACTCAGAGAGGAGGAAGCAACACTTTGGCGGTTCCAAATCAAAGTATGCCCTTATCAGAGAAAAAAATTTTAAAGTCAATTTAAAAAAATAAGTCACTTCGTTCAAGTAAATTTATGTTAGTCCATGAAATAGGTCATTTTTGTTCGTTTTCGCTAATGAAGCTTAATAAAAGATTTTTCTTCGAATCTCATTAATTATATAACTATGGACATTAGAGACATAGGGAAATGTTGCGTTAAATATTGCTCCGGTATGGAGATTTTATTATGACATAAATGCTGTATTTATGCAAAGACAATTATGGAATAAAAAGCTTATTTTTTTCGAAGAAAAGGTTGCTCGTATCCGGATTTAACTGCATATTGCAATAATAAAATATGAGCATTGAGTACAAAAGGACAATAACTATTGTATTACTAATAGAGTTCCTGGCTATAAATGGGTATATTAGTTATTGATACACTGAAGATTAGTATAGGATACAGTAATCTTCATTATATTAATCTTTCTACCTTTCCATCAAAAAGAAGAAAAAAATACCCGAAATTATATTGCGGATAGCCAATTACACATCCTTCTCTTCATCTCTTGAACAAATTCTCTATTTAATGGTAGAGAAATTTAACTACAGCTAAATGACAAGAATTCAAATTATGCAAATCAACATTTAGAACACTTATTATACTTGCAGAAATGATGTTTTGGTACGCCATAATATACCCGGAGTTTTTATGGATGTACCACAGTATCGATGCATCGTACATAAGACATGATTCGACTTACATTCCCAGATATTAAAAAAAATATACAAACTAGATGCTATCATATCAGTTGATACTATGCAGTTGAGTCTTATAGGTATAAGGAAAGAAATAAAATCTTTAATTTAATCCATTTGAACCCATTACTAATTATTATGATTTATGATCAATACGAGGTGGTCAAATTAAGAAAAATGTGTATTATTTAGATTTTGTTTATAGTAGCGAATCAGATTTAGGAATTTTAAACTCACCTGCTATGTCAAAACATATCTACATAGTATATGAATTACAATAATTAAGATATATATATATATATATATAAGTCAACAAGAGAGCAAGTTTGTTTTCAAATATTGAAAAGGAGAAAATCCACTTTTAAGTTTTTTTACATGATAAATATAACGGCTAAATATTTCGGAGTCATTAGAAGACCTATTCCGCACGGTTTTTGCTAAAATGTCACTCTATATCGAGAAATCAAGGATTGTTGTCTATCACCCAATAGCGCAATCGTATAAATGTTACAACTATACATGAAGCCGATATGGTTTCTGAAAGAACGTCCATCTTTTTCAAAGCCCCAGAGATTTATTTAGTGGCAATAGGTTTTTTCCTATAATTAAGTTGCATCAATTAATTATTGGAGTCATTATTTAATATATCGAAATATACTATTAATACAAACGAAAGAGAATGTCTTCAAGAATATGAATGCAGTTCTAACTCATTTTTGAAATATTTCAGATAAACTTGGTTTCTTGTTGACTTGACACATTTATGTATATTAAGTAAATAAGCAGTTCCGTAACCAAAGGAAGGAGACTTCAAATTAAAGGAAGAACAAAATAAACTATTGTTAAGAGCAAGAATCTAGAATGTTGTATGACAATTCCGTAGTTTTAGTATGTATAACAAAATATATTCAATTAGGTTATATATTTGAGTGGGGCATCCCCAAAATGATGTTTATATCTGTTACAAGCATCGCCTTGGGGAAGCAGGGCCTCTCAAGTAATTTCCATAGAGTTACGATAATATAAGTTCATATTTTATGTATAATATGTAGAATAATATCACTCATATAATATGAATGTTATATAAATTATATGATCAATGAGTATTATATAATTTAAATTAATAGGGGAGGGGGGGGGGGGGGGGGGGGGAAGGAAGATTTGATACACCCTTATTAATGAACATTTTCATGAGCGGATTGGATCCACTCATTGATAGATGATTATGATGAATTCCTCTTCCATTGTGCATCGTATTAAGAAGGTTAAAATAGAAGAAGTACCAATTTTCTTGTATAAACTAATTTTAATTTTAGTTAAACTGTTAGGATTTCATAAAAATTTTACATTCTTTGTAAAAGCACATTGAAAGAACTAAAATTCAATAGAAATACTTTAAATCATATAATAGCATCTTTTTAAACAATAAAAACAATTTCTAAAGATGATTAAAATAGTGCATTTGACAATTGTTTTCGCTCTCTCTTTTTCTGTCGTATAGTTTGATATATCCCAACAAAGTATAAATATAGATTGTGTCCGAGATATTGATTTAGAATTTAGAAGAAAAAAAAGTGTATCATCTCTTCCTCCTCCCTTACTTTGTAATACTTGCCATATTGGAATGATCAACGCTCGCCGCGAAGGGCTCTTTTTTTATATCTATAAAAAATTATGAATCTGAATGCCTGAAATATCCAGGTGAGCTTTGAAACCTGGGTACATACTACACATCACTAGTAGTTACTATTATAGGCTAGGTATCAAGAACTGATAAAAAAAATACATGGGAAGCCTTTCTTTGGGGATATCATCGTGATTGGTTGAATTCATGAAATTAAACTAGAAATTATATAAAGGGATCCAAGAGTTTTCGGGTATCAAGAATTACCTATTTATATTTCTTTTTGTGTCAAAGGCACGAAAACAGTCATTTTAAATTAAAATATTGCTCTTTTTTTATCTTTGATTCATTAATTAAATTTAGTACTTACTAAAGTTCACTCATTTTTCAACATAATATATGGAAGTAAATAAAAGAAACATAAAATAAAAATTATAGAGAAGGGATTTCAGTTTTAATAATGTATTTTCAACGTTTTTGTATCTTGTTCTGAAATTGGGAAAATCGTTTACTTGTGAGTATAAATAAAAAAAAAATACTTTTTTCTTTTGGGACTTGTAAATTTCTCATCTTAAGTGCTAACAATTAGAATATAATTGTACATTAAAATCAAAAATCACAGTCCTTCAATTTAAAAAAAAGAAAATCTTTAAAGATGCCTTTCCTTTTAAAGTTATTTAACATTTATTTTAGAAAAAAATATTTGAATTTATTGAGAATGTCGAGGTTTTGTAGTCCTTTTTATAAGGGGTGAGTGGTCTCACAATGTGCTTGTACTTGAATTCCGTCTAGGTTATATTATAAAATATACTTGAAAAGAGAAAAATGCCACCTATTATAAGCCGTGGACTCGTAAAAATGACTCGTGAACAGTTTTGGGTACATCAATACCCTGAAGAGATCATGTTCGAGATTATCAATGCTACAAACTAAAATTATAATATTTAATCTAAATGAGAGGTTTAGAGGGTATTTAGCGTAACTTGGAATGATCGAATATAGTTTTTTAGTCAAAAGAGTTCCTTAGAATAAATAAATTAAATATTCTTCATACAAATTTGTAAAGATGAAATTTTTATATATGTACTTATAATTATTTCAACTTTGTGTGATTATTGCCTCAAAAGTAATGAAATCAAATTGAAATTCCTACTGAACAATTAATTAAAGATTCCTAATCAGCTATAATACTAAATTAGAAATGGAGCATAAAAGGTTTTTGAAAATGTAGCATTTTGTTTACTTGTGTAATATTTAAGCGGTTTTGGAGACTTCATTATTCGGCAGAGCTGCATTAATGCCCAATAGTTTGATTAGATTTTCTCCAAATTGAAATTAAAAATCTTTGATATGTGACAAGTAATAACTCTTGAGAAATATTCTATCATATCTTCATTAAATTTTAAATAAACTAAATTAAGAGAAATGCACTAAATTAAAATTTAATTTAGTGCCTTTTAGGATAAAAAAATGACTTCAGATCGATGCCAGTTTTAGGGTAAGGGAAACGCGTATTAAATATAATAAAATGCATATTTTCAAAAAAAAAAAAAAAAAACCTAGAATTGCCCCTGATTTAGAATACTAAAATTTGAAATGGTACGAATGCAAAGGCACCGTGCATCTTTATTTGATCAGGTCCCGCATATTTGGAAACAGGCACTGCTTCATATATGTACAATCAAACAAATAGGTGTACAAGCTTACCCTAAATATTTGACAACATATCCTCCAAGCGGAGGGCCTATTGCCATTCCTATTCCGAAACTGAATCCGGATCTTGACAATAAAGTAGCTCTATTTTTTTCATCAGATAAAAAAGTAATTATCATTTGAGATCCTGAAAAAAAAAAAAGAAGATTTATGATAATATATAATTTCATTAATAGAAAATAAGGATTTTATATACCTTGCATTGTATGCATAAGCATCGATGGAATTCGGGAAAGAAAGAGTAGAGTAATACTATTTGCCATGCCCATGATTAAGTATGATAGTCCTCCAGCAAAAAGAGATATGAGAAGAGCCGACTTTTCACCAGCCATATCTCCAATACGTCCATAAATAGGACCTCCTATTAATTGAGCAATAGCAAACACAGTTTGCAAGTGACCAAATGTTGTAGTGTCAGCACCTAAGCGTTTAGTTAAATACTATGTGGGTATTTGTTTCATATTTTTTTGGGGGGAAAAGAAGAGATGATTATCAATTATCATTATCAATTGAGCTCAAAACTATGACAAAATAATAATCTAAAAATGAATCTTTAAATATCTAGGAAATAAATTGGTTTTTTTAGACGTTCGATCATGTCAATAAGGTCATACCCGTGAGTGCTGGTATCCCACTCATTTTTATCATAAAAACCGCGACTCAAGTCTACACAACAAGGCTCTTATCAAAATGAATATTTTTCCTGCGATAAAATTATAATTAAAAGATTAAAATTAAATCCAATTAACAGACACGGCGTCTGATTTGATTTCTTGAAATTTCGGGGTCATATTTTTGTGTATCTGAAAGAATCAACAACACCCTTTATTAACCAGAGCTA
The DNA here is from genome assembly GCA_963680855.1 of Lepeophtheirus nordmannii. Taxonomy (NCBI): domain Eukaryota; kingdom Metazoa; phylum Arthropoda; class Copepoda; order Siphonostomatoida; family Caligidae; genus Lepeophtheirus; species Lepeophtheirus nordmannii. Next base: position 14,598,455 of record OY804523.1, read on the forward strand.
TATAGCAAAGGTTCTGTTCTGAATCACGATATATTTTTGTTTTCTCTCTACATCTAATATTGTTACAAAGCCAGCGTTTTCAATTATTATCAATTTCATTCATCCATCTAAAATCTTTTAAAACTTCAAGTTGCTAAAAATATAATACAAACTAATTATCAAAATATGAATGCTATTAGTTAAAGTGAACTATATGATTATTTAATTATTTTGTTTTTTAAATTCATCTACGGTTAAAAAAGCAAAAAAGTTTAGTAATAACATTTTAGTGCAAATCTTCTTATTTGGGTTAGAGCAGATGTTTTATGAAGGACTGTGCGTTGAAAATAATATGATTGCAATTGCATGTAGTACATTAATACCCAAAATAGTTGAGCTAATTGGTTTTACGACCATACCGGCCTGTTAAAAACTCTTCGTACTACGAACTAACATTTAATTTTTGTTACATGTAAATTGTAAATTTTATAATAAAGAGTTTGTTAGACAAAAAGCCATACTAATGCAAAACCCTTACTTACATAAACAGTAATTACATTTATAGATCATTATTTTTTACGATAGTAACTTAATTTGTAATTAGTATTATAGTTTTACCGGCAGTGTTCCGATTTGAAGGAAAAATCCCAAGGCATAAACAAATATGTTAAAATAAGTAATCCCTAATATTCTTGATCGATTTTTCACTATGATTTCATTGACCATAGTTTGCTCTTCAGCAATTTTATCAAATTTCTCCTTTAGATTATCATAGACTTCAGCATTGGGGGATTTAAGAAGTTTTTTGGAAACAACCTGAATTTTCTTATCATCCTCAGAGGCCAAACTTTTATAAAAAGTGACCCCTTTGTCCAAATGAGGCGGTGTCTTGTTTCCATTTCTAGCCGCTCGATGTCTAACACCATTCTTCTTAGCCATTGTTTTTTTATTAATACATCAATGATATCAAATAGGTTTCACATGGAACTCATAGATAGATTGACACGACTGACACATAGACCGAACTTCACGTTAGGAGATAAACACAAGTCACACTTACTCTTTTATCTTCTTTCTCTTAAAATAGAAATCCCCCTGAACATTTTCTATCTTTGTCTCTTTGCCAAAAACAAACAAAAACTTATGTGAGACATTTTTACGTGAAGTAAACATGCATGGCTCCTCCACAACTCAACTTTTTTTCCCTGAGCTGACGTTTAATTAGCCACTTCCAAATAATGATACACTAGCCGAATGTACACATTTTCTTGTTCAAGCAATGTAAAATATTTCGCTGGCCGGCCATGAGCTGAGATAAAAAGCATACCTTTCTTAGCTTTTATTAGGTTGCGCTCTTAGATCTTAAATTTTTAAAGTTACGCACAAATCGAAATAATACTTTTAATTATAATTTTACCAGATGCACTTTCGAAGGAGATTATGCCTTTTGTTTCAGTTAAAAATATAAAAGACAGAGGTGTCCATACACATTATAACTGGAGATAGGATATTTAATATAACTATTCCCCTCCCCCCTCTTCAGGCTTCATATAAAAAGGAGCTAAATAAATATGAGCATTTATGTATTAAATGGTCTGATTGCTACAATTTAATCAATGTATAGTTCTAAATTATAAATATACATACAAATTCGAGTTTCATAACGTAGAGTCAAAATTTTCCATTTGTTATTTATAATTTTTACTGCAAAACCATTATTGGGAGAGCCCCAAGTCCCAGTCAGTTTTGTTTACTTTCCACTTAAGTTTGAAAATGATTATTTTATTATACAAAGAGAGTGACAAAATGTCTAAGTGAAGTTTGAGGCTTTGATTTTCCTGATACCTTAAAAGCCACTACCTCGAGAAAAACATAAGGCTTCAACCTAGTTGTTTCCCTCTTTTAGTATTTATTTTATATATTAAAGGCTTAGACAAATTCGAGAGTAATGTTTGAGGTTCCTCCTAAGTCTCTTAAAAACATGGGAATACACAATTTATATGACCTGCAATGGTCTGAAGACATAACTGAAAAAAAGAAAAAATAACTTTCGGCATTAAATCCTATAGGAGTACCAATAACCTAAACAGATTTATACCAGGTATTTATATAGCCGTAGGTTTTGACCTGTAAATACAAAAGCAAGCAAGGATGATGACCTTTCACAAAAAAAGAGTCTTAATTCATTAATTTCATCATCACCCACTTCTAATTAATCCCTTTAAAGGCGCCACAAACTGCAATTTATTAAAGTAGCTAACATTCCCACACACAGTTAAAACAAATAAACTTTTATTTTAATGCCCATATCTGAGCCAAACAGTCTCCTAAATCAAGTTTCTAAAACCTCAGCTAAGGTCGGTCCATATTTGACCAAAATATGTTATTAAAATATTGATAGTTAATATTTCCAAAGTAAAAATATTAACTGGGAATTTTTATTCTTCCGTTGAAGATAGGTTTTGAATTTACACGACAAAGCAAAATATCAACAAGAAGAGGAGCCATTAAGGTATACATGACAACACATCAACTACCTAACAGCAAAAAAAGAGGAACATGAGTAAAATGATTCCTTAAGGAAACATAGACCAAATCATGATTGAAAAACTTAAGTACAACCAAGTAGTTCACAAATCACTATCGCTGCATCAATGAGACTGATTAACTATACATATTTAATGTTAAAGGGTCTGGTACCATTCCAAATTAACGTTAATTCCGGTGGGACATTTTAATACAAGAAAATAACTTTCGAAGGGCGAATTAGTAAGCGAATCTATGTCTCCAAACAAATCCCCCGACAATTTATCACTTTAACTGAAAAGTTAATTCAAAAACTGACCCATTTATGAAAGAGCAATTTAATTGAGTAGTACCTCAGAAATAATGGGGAAAAAAGCAACGCATTCCTGCTAAACAAATAAAAAAGAAAGAGAAAATCCAGAGTACTTATCCTAAGATCATTATTTTATATTTGAATATATTCAAAGAATAACATTTATAAAGGCAATAAGTATGGTATATATAATATGCAAATAATAATTGAGGAAGGTTAACGTTTTGTTTTGTTACCATTTTTCATACTTTCGCTTATGTAAACAAGAAAAAATTAATTTTTTTCTTCTGATTTAAGAACACCAACGGGAAAAGTCATTTCATTCATTCATGTGGAAGAAACTTATTAACAGTAATTGAGACTAACTCACATCTAACTTAGGTAATTTTTCGGCGTAACATAATATTCGCATATCTTTTTTTTATCTTTTTCTTTTCCCGGTCAAGCAGTTGTTTCTTCCTTACTATTCAAATTGGAGATACACCCCGATTTAATAAAAAAACCGGGGGAAAGACTATCATAATACGGTAAATGTTAATTTAGGTAGTAGGTAATTCATAGATGAGGTCCGAAGAGATTGTTTAGTCCCTGTCTCTGGTTTCCTTCACGAAAAATGGGCGCTTTAGATCACTTTAAATAAAATTAAGTTTGAAAAGAACTTACCCAGTTGGGATTTCTTCCTCGACTTGGGTGCCCGCTTCTTACAACACCAGCCCAGTTGCGTCCTCCTCCAGATCCATTGTAACCTCTTCCACCTCCACCAGAGTGATCTCTCGAGTATCTTCCGTCTCTATGATTGTTGTACGTACCACCACCACCCCTGTTTCCACGGCTGTTGTACATGTTATATCCGTTCTGATAACCTCCATTATTGTACCTGTATCCGCCATTATTATGATAATTGTAGTTGCGATAGTTTCGGTTATTATAACCGCCACGTCTATTATAACCAACGGTAGTTACACCAAAGGTCTCTCGATTCAATTTGATTTCAGCACGGCGATCAGGCCGATTTACTTTACTGCAATAATAAATGTATATAACAAAACGCTAGCAAAAAGTTAATTTGTTAGTCATAAGGAAAAACTTACCCTTTACTTCTTTCAATCGCCTCACAGGAGATAGAATCAAAAAATGACTTGGACTTATCATAATAACTCTCTTCGACAACTTCTGCGACAATGTCTTTAACCTCTCCTTCTTCAAGATCGCCGTTCTGACTTCCATTAGCAGTCTCTTCAGTCTTTTCGACTTCATCATCTCGCGTGCTGCACTTCTAAATAAAAACAATGGTCTCGTCATTAAGTATCCAAAGAGCTTAACTACCACAACCAAAAATCTTATTTAAACATCACAACTTACTTGGAGTTTAAGGAGGACCTCTTGAAATTGCTCATTAGCCTGTTCGAAGTCATAATCTCCATCGAATTTCAAAGTTTCCTTCTTATTAGATTGAGGTCGACCTGGGGGGTAATTGGACCGCCTGATGGAAAAAAATAAAAGAATAAATCGATGATACTTTTTCAAAGAAAAACCATATCACACAATATTATTATCAAATTTTTAGTGAAGTTGGGGGATACAGTGCTGTGTCTTAACCGCATTAGTATGACAGCAGAACACACACACACACACTAATTTACCGTTCCAGTCACTGAAGGAAGTGGGCAAAAAATGTATAAAGCAAATTTCCATTACTCATTACCTGAACATCGGTAATCGATTATCTTAAAAATATATGTATACATCCACATGTACTATTCAATAACATTTCAATAAGTGTACCGACCACAACCCCATGTCAAAATAAGTCATAAAAAGACAATTAGATGGTTATACATACACCGAGTCGATTAAATTCAGCAAGACTTGGACTTACACTAGAACACTTTTTACTTAGTAAATATTAAGTAAGAAAATCAATCTCGTAAAAGCAAATTAAACAACGTAATGTAAAGCCAACTACAATACCCATTAACAAAGAAGTTAAAAAAACTTAAAGCCAGAAGTTAAAGAAGTTCTAAGAAATATTTACCCGCCGCGTGGTCTGTGACCGGCGCCCTGACCACCACCGCGTCCACGATTACGATGGAACGCAACAGGACCGCGACCTCCCCTGCTATCACCTTGAGATCTGCAATAGCAATTTTATGAAAGCTATATTATTACTGAAATCGACTGACACGGCGAGAAAATCCATCAAATTCTTAAATAAACTTGAATTTTCTTTTTAGAGTTGTGCATCATTTACCTGCGCTGTCTATCTCCCTGACCCCCCCATTCCTTGGGGCCATTTGACCTTTGCCAGTTAGGTCCCCAACTGGCATTGTTGCTCCGCCACTCAGTTTGACCATATTCACGAGTCACTATTTCAGAAGGAGAATTTTTATTCGCATTCCATTCGTTTTCCGGAGACTTGGAGTCACCAACAGGGCTAGAATTGCTTGATCGACTTTCACGTAACAAATCCATTACGGCAGAACCGGCTGAAAACCAACTAGGGTAATAACTTTTTCCCAATAGACAATTAAACCTTACTTGTCCCAGGGCGAGATGGAGCATTGGGTGTAACACTAGAACTTCCAGGAGCAGCTGAGAAACCAGCTGGGCCGTTATTGATATTACTACCAATTGGGCCATACGTCTGCTGAGATGCAGGTTGATCAGGTTTAGGTGGTAATCCTTGACCGGTAACAGGTAGACTCCCCGGTGCAGAATGCTAATTTGCGAAAATACAATGCAAGAAATAATTAAAATGTAAGGAGAACATTGGGTAAATTTTAAGACAAAGGAATTATGAAAGTTCATATGATCTATAGAAGGGAGAGCTCCCTACAGATCCTATACTTCTCAACAGAGATCAAGTAGAATTAAACCAAAGTACTCTTAGAAAAATGAAGAGTACTCATCTTCAATCCACCCGACCCCTGTCGCCCCTAAAACACGATCTGACAAGATAAAATGACCCTTAATTACTTGAAGAATGGCAGGATCGTTGGGAAGACCCCCCTGTAGAGTGGGTTGAGGTTTTGGAGGACCACAAACACGGATATCCTTGATGTCGGACCCTCGAAATATGATATATTCGTAGACTTCGTCCCTGGGAGCTACGGGTCGGTCTGTGGGGCGATCCTCCGTTCCAAAGGAACGAACTAAATAAATAAACGGATCGGTATCATGATTATTAAAGGTCCACCACCAGAGAAGTGATTATCTCATACCTTTCGCAAGAGCTACAGTGGACTCATTCGTATCAATGGTATAGAGGATACCCTCGTAGCGGATCTCAGATTTGGAGGTTAATGAAATCTTGGAACCCAGGTAGGGTACACCACCAGAGCCACCAGACATCGTTGAAGATTAATCGGATACTCTCAGATACCGGACTCAAAGCAAAGTGAAATCTTCCCCTACTCTTCGGCGTATCAACACAATAATAATAACGTAAGAAGCAAAGCACTTTTTTTCTTTTCAGTTTCTCTCTCTCACTCACTCTCTCTCTCTCCTTCTTTCTTTCTTTCTCTTTATCTCTCCCTCTTCTACATCGACTGAGTCGCTTCAGCATTGATATACAAATACAAGTCCCATATTTTGATGAGCCAAAATAGCCAAGAACTCTCAACAACACTCTATGTTACTCCTATCGCCAACAAATTTTAGTACTTGGGCTACAGAACAAAGCAATTTTATATTTCAATCTTCTTATAATATCAAATATTTATTTTCTTTTAGAACACAAATATTCCATAGTTTTAAATTATCGGAAAAGTTATGACTATGAAATCCTTCCGGATACATAAAGTCTAATGCTTACATTTCCTCAACAACAAATTTGTACATTCCTAACTCCCTCTAAGTGATAGGTACTTGGCGCCCACTCTAATTTTTATGATGCAGACCAATAAGATTCTCCGGAAAAGAAGAATACATAACTTAAACTGTAAATTTAAACCATGAACTTATTGGATATCTTGAAAAAATTAAAAGGGGGCAAGTAAATCTTACTTGATTCTCAAAGATCATCATGACGTCATTAATTATTAATGATTAAGGGTCTACTATTTCCTTCTTGTTAATACATATTTATATATAATAGAGATTTTATAAAAAGATCAATGTTCCTGCTTATTGATTCCCAAGCCTTTAGTGTTTTACGTGATTCTTCAGGATTACAAAATTGTATACTTAGGGAAAAACATAATTTAATCCGATTGGTGTCGTTCAATTAATTAATCAAAGAGAAATATGTGCTCGTTCATACGAGAGAAACTACTGTCATGCCTATCCTAAAAACAAAATTGAGGGAGATAATTAATTATTATCAAATAAAGTTGGATTCGCGAGTACATGTTCCCTGCTCTGCCTTGGAGAATAATAATTAATCGGTCAACAATTGTCGATTATTACCCGTAATATATATATTTAATCATTGGCTACATAATAAAAAAATTTAATTCGAAAAAAAATCAAAAACAATAAAATTACTTTTTAAGACCATAAATTGTGCTTTTTACAAGGAGAGGGGGACCTAAGGGGGATTGAGCCTTTCCTTCTACAAAAAATGGATACGTTTCCATATGATTTAAGAAGAACCTCAATGAAAATAGTTTCCTTAAAACACAAAAAATAAAATTATTGTCCCTTCCAACTATGAATTTGGTAGTTCAGTTTTTAAATCTTATGCAATTAATTAGGTTTAGCTTTAAAAAATTGAGCTAGCCGCCACTCTGCCAAATAAAAATCCTGCAGGCGCCTCTCTCTTAAGAATGAAATTTGCTTCTCCAAAGTTTAAGATCTTACGATTCTCCAGTATGGAACACATTTACGTGATTCAACAAAATTATTTTATGATTATACATATATTTTTTTTCTACGATACTTTTTTTTAAAATAGTAATTAACAGCGGTAGTTTGGCTCAACTTTCACATGTTGCTTCTGTAATTTTACTGCACCCAGATTTATAAAATTTGCTGCTCCTGCACATTGTTCAACTATGATTTTTTCTATTCTTAAAGGAAATTTTTTTATCTTTTTATTTATTTATAAATGCTGTTTTTACTTCTTTTTTTTCAAGTGCAGAAATGTCTCAATTAGCTGCTCTTAAAATATGCCGACCTCTAAAATATTTGTTGGAGAGATGGGAAATCTTTGTTTTTGTAATAAAAGATTTCTTCGACTCAATAACAGTTTCTTTATCTTTTAAAATATTCTTGTGAAATTGTTTAAGAACAAATGTTTTCACTTAAAATTAATTAAAATTGAAACTAAATTGACTTAGTTCCTTTCAAAATTTATGACAATGGCTATGAAAGAAAAAGAGAAATGAATAGCAAAGTTCACATTATCGAATATTTTTGAGCCCATGTGAATGTTTCATACGGATTTATAAGGCCAAAAAACGTTCGGGAAAGGGTAATAACAGAGGTCAACAAATTTGAACTTTCAAAAATCCTAAGGGGTACAAGTATAATAAAAGTTATTCTGTTTTGACCGCTAATTCAAATCTGTAATTTTTTTTTCGAGAGTCCGACGGTTTTTGAGAAATTGGGCCCTACTTTTTGAGCTAATTTGGCCCATTTTCCAACTTTCCATAGTAGCGCGCAGAAGAATTAAGAAACCAGTTGAAATCCGTACTACTACTTAAATAACTCTATCGTGAGTCATTGATTTCAAACGAATTTTGGCTCGAAATTGAATGAAAATTTGCCCATTTAGAATGACGATTTCTTCTTGATTAAGGATTCTTATCGGGCGCTTGACATCTCGTTTGAGAGCTATGGATCTCAGCTTTTGAATTCATTCCTTATTAATTCATTTTATTTAATATTCAAGGAGTTATTTAAGTATAAACGATTCGTCCGACTTTTGGGCCTACTCTAGACCCCTACACCTCTAGGATCCCCCTTAGGTCAAAACAAAGACTGGAATTGGATATTACATTAAATAAACTAGCAAATCAACATTTTTTAATGCACAAAATGAGTATCCTTCTAGGCTTAAATTGAAGTTGAAGTTGGAAAATGGGCCAAAAAACTCAAAATGTAGGGTCCAATTTCTCAAAAACCGTCAGACTCTCGAAAAAAAAATTACAATTTTGAAATCAGAGTGCAAAATTAAATAACTTTTATTATACTTATACCCCCTAGGATTTTTGACGGTTGACCTGTGTAATTAAACTATTAAAATGATATTACTTTTCATATCATGCTCATTAGGACTATTTATATTCGTATGAATAGAACGTAAGTCAAGTTGTAGTTCGCTGAAGTCGGCCGTTCCCGAGATATTATGAGAATTTTATGATTCTACGCATCAAAATGAACAATTGTTGCATATAATTTTAAAACCGCATAAGTTTAACGGAATTTCGTACCCGACTTATTTAAAGGACAAAAACAAAAACTGTGGATTAAGTTAAAAAAAAATAAAAGTCATTATTTTATATAAAAATGGGCTCAAATAAATAATAACTTTTCATTTTTGGATGAAGTAGCGTCTAATTTGAGCAAAGTATTATTAAGTTAAAAAAAAGAATGGCTATTTTCTTATAACAAAATTAGGATGAATTCCAAAAATTTTACAAATATCCATGGATAAGGTATTAGCTTACACATCATTTGAAATAAAATGGCCGATTAATCAGTATCAAGTCCAAAAATGGAGTCAGGCTCTAATGATGGTGGTCCATATTGTTAAAGAAACATAATCTTAATTCGATATTCTATAACTAATTAATTATAATAAAGAATAAATGGGTTCTTTAGCCTCTCCTGTAGCATTGTAGATGAATTGAGAGTACAAAGTCAGGTTGTTTATAGGTTTAGTGAAATATTAAAATCACTGTCCAAAAATATGAGTAAATTAATTTATAGCATTTATCTATTTTCTAGCATCACGTGATCATAACAATAAGCCCCACGTTGTTTTAGTTTACTTAGAATTCTTTATTGGATCACATCCCGTATTTTTGTGATAATAATTAATTAATTAGAGATCAGAATGGTAAAAACGGTATCAAATGCTGTGTCAGCATTTGCAGTAGCTAAAAGTTCTTCCGACATCCTCAAAGTATATTAAACATATATTTAGTAGAAAATCTTATAATATAATTGTGTTTTTTGCTTTGTTTTTTAGTTGAAAAAGAAGAAAATCACTAAAAAAGATTTATTGAAGGACAATAAATTGTCTAAATCAGAGTACAATATATTTGAAAAGGACTTTGTGAACTTATCCTCAATTTTGAATAAAAACAAGAAGGATAAAAGCCGGAATTCATCATCAAATGAAGAGGTAACAAAGATACAGTTTTCTCACGTTATGTGCACAAATATTTTAATATTCATAAAATATCTCTTTCATTCCTTCTTTAGAGCGTTCTACCTTCCAAAAAAACAAGTCCAACTAAAAACGTGAAGAAAGCCTCCAAAGTACAACTTAGCGTGAAGTCAAGCAAATTGAATAAAGTAATATAAATTATTGGTCAAATAAATATGTATTGTACTCATTTCATTCTTTTTATATATAGACTGGGAAGCCCAAACATAAAAAACCACCGACTCCCAAGGTAAATAGGCCATTGTCTGATACTAACCTACATATATATAATTTATTTATGTTTTTATGAATAGGTATCAAGTAAAGCGTTTACAAGTAATGAACATTCTAAAAATCAGACTGTGGAGGGATTAAACTCAGTTGTAAGATTTTTTTAAAATTATTAATTATCCTTTTTTTATAAATTTATATATTAAATTAGGCACAAAAAACAAATAAAAGTAACTCAAAGAAGCGTCCGTTGGAGGAAGACGGACAAGCCAAGATATCACCTCCTCCTAACAAGAAGAATGCCGAAACAAAAGTAAGAGTCAATATGCTTTAGTAAAAGATTTTCCATTCTAATTTTACAAGTTTCAGTTTATGGAATTACGAGAGCAAAGTCCCAAATCCATTCCTATCCGAAAAGCTATTAAGATCAAATCAGATAAAAAGGATGATAGTAGATCTATGGGAGATGAAACTCTCTCTTGGATGATCCATCCTCACTCTGTTGAACACTTCTTTAAGAACTTTTTCGAAGAGAAGCCATTGTATATCCCCAGGAAAGAAAATAAAAACTACTTCAAGGATGTTTTTTCTACAAAACAGTTTGATGAAATGCTTCAAAATCAACGGATTCTCTTCGGAAAGAATTTGGATGTAACCACCTTTGTTGATGATAAGAGAGAAAACCATGCACCAGAAGGGCGGGCTTATCCATCTGTTGTTTGGGATTTTTATAATAATGGCTGTAGCCTAAGGTTACTCAATCCCCAAACATTCAATGAAAAAGTGTGGAAATTATGTACAACTCTTCAGGAATGCATGGGTAGTATGGTGGGTGCTAACATGTATCTTACACCTCCTGGAACTCAGGGATTTGCCCCTCACTACGATGATGTGGAGGTCTTTATACTACAATTGGAGGGCAAAAAGCATTGGCGAGTATATGAACCACCCACTAAGCTACCTCGTTTTTCCAGTCCCAATTTTAGTCAAAGTGATATGAAAGAGCCTATCATGGATATAATTCTGGAGGCAGGAGATTTGTTGTACATGCCTCGGGGAACTATTCATCAAGGAAATTGTTTGGAAGATGTTCATTCTCTTCATATCACAATTTCTTGCCATCAGCGAAACTCGTTTGGGGATCTTCTTAGTAAGATCATGAATGAAACATTAGAAACTGCTATGGAAGAAGACGAGGAATTCCGCAAAGGACTGCCTAGAGACTATTTCAACTATGTTGGTGCCATTCATTCTGATAGAGAAACGCCGGAACGAAACAAATTTATGCTAACAATGAAAAATCTATTATGCAAACTCCATGAATATGCTCCTATTGACGATGGGGTTGATCTAATGGCCAAGGAATTTCTTCATTCAACCCTTCCACCCTTTGTGTCTACTAATGAATCCAAAAGAACAGTAGAGTGTGGAGGTGAAAAATGGAATTCTGGTAAAGGGCACGTTGTGAATAGAGTCGAATTTGATCCAGATACTGAAATCAAACTTTTGAGAGCTAATTGTCTACGAATCGTCCGAGGAGAGGATTCTCTTCTACTATATTACAATACTGAGAATTCATGCGAGTACAAGGAAATTGAACCTCAGTTCTTAGAGATCGAAGAAGATTTTGCGGATGCTGTCGAACATTTGATAGTGTCGTATCCAAATTATGTTAAAGTCGAGGAGTTACCTTTGGATGATATTGCTCAAAAGTTTTCTCTTGTACAAAATATGTGGGAAAAAAAGCTCATTATGACAAAGGCGCCTTTGGAATCCCATTATGATGATTAAGATATGAAATATGATTGTGTAAAATGATTAATTTAATATCAAAATAAAAAGAAAACAAACGCATAAACAAGGTATAAATAATAATTAATTAAAATAATATATGAATTCATACTGTGAACAAATCAAATGAATGGGGACGTATCCTGAGATATGACTAAGAAGACTTCTTGAACTCAATTTTGTCTACCTTCACTTCATCGTCGACGAGTTGGTAGACATAATTTATGACGGTGGAGCTTTGAATATCCATAAGAATAAAAGAAGGGGTTTGCGAACACCCATTCATCACTGAATAAGCACCCGTTACAGATCCCGGATTGACGTAAAACCTTCCCTCATGCTCGTAGGCCTCAAACTTATGCGTATGTCCAGATATGAAAATATCGCAATCAAGTTGTCTGTTCACAGCTGCAAGCGCCTCGGCTTCTCCCCAGGGTACAATTTGATGCCCATGTACGAGTCCAATCTTAAACTGTCCAACACATACAACTTTTTGCTCGGGCCAATTCATTCCTTCATCAAAGTCCCCTCGTACAACGTGTACATCATTGGTTAGGGTCTTTAAATAGTCAAAGGATTCCTTTGTGCAAAGATTTCCTGGAATGGAATCCATATATTTCCATTGTTGAAAGGGAAGGAGTCTCTAAATATGTACAACTCAGACATTTACCTGTGCAAAGAATGTGTTGAATCCGCCCTGGAACCAGAAGTTTCTTAAATTTACTGGGTAGACACGAGGAACGAAAAGGAATATGAAGGTCACCCAGAACAAGAACCAACATTTTTAATCTCTCAACAAATTAAAAGGATTGGATTTTGACGCCCCCTTATTAATTACAAAAAAAATGTTACTTCAACTTGAGTGGATTCGATTATTTCTTCTGCTCATTGCAGCTAGCGCAGCTATGAGTTTATGACTTGAGTGACGTACGTACATACAACAAACAACAGCAGAAAGTGATTCAACATTCAATATTCAATATCAAGATGCAGAGTTAAACACTAATTGACTCAATAATTCAAATATCGTAATCTATTAGGTCTAGTAAAAAGAAGTCCATTATTGTTGCAGTAGATGGCTTTAGTGGTCTATACCTCGCGTTGTATCAGTGCGATTATATCACGCTATATGGCATTAGAAAGATGAGATGTCGTACTAAAGAAACTTGCATTACAGATTTGTGATTGCCTGACTCAGTAGTGTTTGAGTGCCCATCAATGATGGACACCAGTAAGGAGAAAATACGCTATATTCTACAATTTATCTTCGATAAAAACACAAGTCAGGCAGTTGAAAATGGAACAATGTTTATGGTCCTTAAACTGTAACAGACAATCATGCACTTTTTCTTTTCTTTTTGTCAACAATTGGACTGTCTGAAGGAAGCAATCACCCAGAAGAGCCCAGCTTTGGCCGACAGAGGAGGAATTGTCTTTCATCAGGACAACGCCAGGCCACACACATCGATGGTAACTTGCCAGAAGAAGCTACGAGAGATTAGTTGGGAGGTACTTATGCATCTATCTTATAGTCCGGGCCTCGCACCAAGTGATTATTCTCCGTTCCTGCCTATAGCAAATGATTTGGATGGTAAAAACGAAGCTAGTGAAAATCGACTGTCCAGGTTTTTGGCCAATAGGGACGAGATTTTCTAATAAAGAGGCATTATAAAAATTCCCTTCAAAATGGCAACAAGTTATCGAATAAAACGGTGCATATTTAACCTAAATGGGATTATTCTTAACTATGCTAAATAAAGCCTTCAATTTCATGCAAAAATTATTGATTTCTTTTTACTAGACCTAATATAAAACTAAAGAGATAGTGACTACCTATTTGTAAAAAAAAAATCAGATTACATTACATTAGTATTTTTCTTATTTTAATATTTTCAATAAAATATATTCAATTAATTAATGAAGAAATAGATGCATAGAAATCCACTTTTACAAAAAGCTACCACCTGTTTTTAGATAAGACATATGGAATAAAAAGTCCGCAAACAGATAAAATATGAATATATTAAAAATCTAATTTGGAAATCCCGATGAAGTATTAAGCAAATGAATTGCTGAGTCATTAATATCCTTGGATAATAGCTGAGGTCCGCCACCAATTTCTGTAGCAATAAGATACTTGAGTCCATTTGGATGCAACTTAACCTCAAGACCTTGCAAAAGATCATTATCTAATGCACTTGGACTAATAGTTTTACCCATGATGAAACCTTCTTTTGAGGATGGAGGAAAAAAATGTTGAATGTAACCCGCAAGGAGATTTACATTTGAAGATGGCATGAAAAGGCATGCATTTGGACCCGCATCATAGGTATAACATACCTCAAATAAAGAATAGGTAATTTGACTCATTGTTAGTTATATATAAGTTATAAATGATTTTTACCATATTTTTTCCAAATTTAGCATTGATTTGATGGACTAAGGATGATATGGAGTGGGAAGTATCGTTCAAGTAGGGATTAGGAGGATATGTATCCATACAAATTGCATGAAACTGATTGCTATCCTTCATGACAATTTCACTGAATCTTTCAAAATCCTTGTTCTTTACAGCCTAAGATTTACTAATAGGATAAAAAGTTCAAACCATTCCATAAAAGTACCTCTATAATTCCATTCATGCGTTCAGGAACGTCCTTTTCGACTCTATATTTTAATAAAGTACTTGTTTTAACACCATTTTTCATTCCAACAGAACTAGGAATCTTCTTTCTGGAATCTGAAACCTTTACACCAATAGTTATATTTATTTTGAATATTGAATTCAACTTACAACACAAATTAAAACTTTAATATCGCTCCAATGTTCCAATGGGTAAATGGTTTCAGCAAAAGAATCAGAACCATCTGAAAGTTTGCCCATGTGCCACTGAACAAAACCTCCGAGAGTACTCCGACAAGCAGAGCCGGAGCCTAATCGTGCTATAGAGCTTATATCCCCATTAACTTCAAATAATTGGCAAAAAGCGTAAACTAGACAGGCATAACCAGCCGCTGAAGAAGCTAATCCAGCTGCTGTTGGAAAATTATTCTCTGAGCAGATACGAATTTTACAATCCTTGAACGATGAATTAGATCTATTCCGAACTTGGGACAAACAACGGATAAGTCTGGGATTATCCATTGATTCCTCAGTTCCATTGAGCCATATTTGATCTTTTTCAAAGTTTGGACTCGCCATTATGGTGGTTGTAGCTCTCATCTAAGTAAGTTAAGAGTAATTATAAAATAATTATTCGATAAAGAGAGTTATAACATTTGTAATTACCTCATTTGTGTCCAATGTAAGAGAAAATGAATCATTGACCGGCAAAATAAGTTCCTCATCTCGTTTTCCCCCTAAAATGAATTATGTATTAATTAAAATGAGTGTAAAATCGTTGGAGGAGTAATATTACAATATTTAATGACAGCTATATTGACAGGAGCAATGCAGGTTACTATGATGGGATCCATGCTTAAAGGTACGTTCCTTATGAGAGACTAAACACTATAACTAAAAAACAAAACACGAAAAACATAATACAAATTATAATCGCATACAGGTAATAAGAATATTACGTCTGTACTAATAATATGCTCGTCCTTAAAAGTTGGAGAAATTCTTGTAAAATATTTTCTGTCTATTTTCCTTTTCCATGTATCAATGAAAGTTTACAAAATATAGGATAGTAGAAGTTAATAGTTATACTTCTATACACGAGCATCGCTTCCTCTTTCAGATAAAAAAAATTAAAGAAAGATTTTTTGAACTTTGCGCATGCATAGCATTACAATCTTACGATGAAGAAAAAATATTTTTTAGGCTATTTACGAAAGTTTCAACCTTTTTATGAATGAAATGGATTCCTCCTGCCATGAGGAAACAATATTTTTTTTCTTCAAAAGTATACCTCTCTTTTCCATATTTATACAGTATGTAGTATATATTATGTATAAATAAGCCGTATTTTTTTAAGGCAGTCAAATATGAATGGTAGTTTCGTTCTTCAAATGATGATAAATTCAATATCTCTTATCTATGAATTCATAAATAAATAATTATTAATACCTAGAAATATATTAGCAATAAACACTATTTCTAAGAAAAATACACCTGAATAGCTCAAGGTTACTCTCCAGGAAATTTATGTGTATTTGCGAATATTTTAGATTTTTATCGTGGATTGAATTTTGCTCTTCAGATAGAGACTCTCCGTGAAAAACCGAAAGTTGGAATAAAAATATATTAATATTATGTTAAATTTAAAGTCACATAAAATTTTATAATTATAAAAATGTGTCAAGACGGGATGCAACAGAATCAAATGCCTCACGTGGTATTTGCTATTTATTTTATTCAAAGAAAAGTATATGTTATATTACAAATTTGTACAAAGTAATTGTTGTTTTGCCGCCCGGTATATATGATTCTAATTTATGTGATAGTTGTTTTTATTAGGTTGTGTGAGTAAAATATTTATATATAAATGTACCGTTATTTTTTACACCATATGTTACAATTCAATTCATTATATATCAAATAAACTTTCTACGACCACGGGTGTATTATTTTAAAAAACAACAGAGTTTGTCCTTATTCATTGAGAAATAAAGCTTCATTATTTCACATTTTAAATGTGTTATAAAAGGATACTAAGAGATGAAGGTGATTCATTCAAAATACAATGTGACGCTTATCCTTAGGAATAAACAAAGTACATCACAATTGTGATACAAAATGTAATTTATATAAAATAAGAGAAATATTGAGTAATATTTCGTGTATTTGTATGTATAATTTGTATATATATATATATATTTATATATATATGATATAATATGAATGGTTGATTGGTTCATTGATTCTGATGTTTATCTCATTTATCTTTCAACAATGACTCGTAGATTTTTAAATGAATTTAATAAGAAGAGTAAGAAATTAAGAAAAAGAACCTAATTTTTCATCTTTATATATATATATCATAATGTAATTAACTAATAAAAGATTTTATTTTTGGTATTAAGAGTGATTAACAAGGATCGAACTCAATATACAAAATCTCATTTAAAAAGTTTTTTTTGACATTGAATAATATAATATCAATTCATTAATATAATTATTAATCATAATATGACAAATTTGAAGTTATATTAATAATAAATGTCAACTTCTTTACTGTAATATCAGAATTAAAGCATTACCACGCGTTGATGAATTTTATAATGATTTTATAAAGACATAACATGATGTTTTGTTGACAAAAACATTATCTAAATCTTCAAATTAGGCAGTCAATGAATTTATAAAGGCTATTTTTAGGGTCGATGCTTAATTTAGTAAACATTATATAAGAGGTAAACGAAACTTTGTTTCACAAAAAATTTCAACTTTTGTTGCTTCTCAAGGCCTTCGGAATAGGGGGAGGGGGTGAGGGGGGGGGACATTTTTCCCTTTAAATAATGTTAATATGGCCTTCTTTAAAGCTAATTTAGATTTCTATGTTATAAAGCAATGCAATTTGTTCGTCGTTGTATTTTTGAGACCTTCCGACTCTCTAGAGTTTTATGAAGATTCTCAGTGGAATATAACATAATCGTAGGAACCAGGAGGTATGTAGGGGTAGTGCCCCCCCCCCCCCTCATATTCAAAATTATCAATTTAAAATTGACAATTTTCAATCTTTTAGGATTCCAATGTTCCCCCTCCCCCTTAATTTAAAATTGTTTCCTGTGGCTCTACAAAGGAGTAATCATATAGACAGGTATGTTTTTAGTGATGTAGTTTTTGAGATCAGTTTTGATCTCGAGACCAATGAAGGTGTCTTATTGTCAAGACCAATTAGACTAAAGCAAATAAGATCATTTTTTTCACTCTCTCTCTCTCTTTCTCTCTTTTAGTCTCAATTTCTTAAAGTCTGGATATCTTTTTAGTCTCGGTGCTTCCCAAAGTCTTGACCTTGGGTAGGGTTGTCTTCACGACGAGCTTTTTGGGATAAACAAAAACACTATGTATTCTCCCTTCAGCTGATTTTCATTATTTGACTCCTTTGATTTAAAGCAGCTGACCCTACGTATTATTAACTCAAAAAGGGTATTATTATTATTTATAATTTTGATGCATACAAAATATATTAAATCAAGAATTGCGCGCCCTTTTTTTGAATTTTGAATATATTAGGAGTAGTAACGATTGGTTTATGATTGGTAAAATTTATAAATATATAGTATATCTAAATAATAAATTCTGCCAAATATTAACAAGTTGGCAACAAGGAAAATACAGAAGGGTAGCTACCATATGTTTTGCCAAATTTTTCCTTTCCCTTTTGTCAGTCGAGGTTGCGAGTGAACAAAAAAGCTCGACGTGATAAGTGACAACTACAAATAAATAAAAAGTCTGGCTGGTCTACAAACCAAACTAAAAACGACGTCTTAATATAATTATGACTCATTAAAATATTACATAAGTACACATGAGTCATTCCATGAGGAATTTATAAGATAAATAAAATAAGCCATCTTGGATTTGACACAAATTTAGTTAGTGATTTATAATTGAAAGAAATATTGGATACGTTATTCAATTCAATTCTGAACTTCTTAAATATTAAGTTGGCAACATGGAAAATACAGAAGAGTAGCTACCAGTTGTTTTTCCAAATTTTTCCTTTCCCTTTTGAGAGTCGAGGTTGCGAGTGGCCAAAAAAGCTCGACGTGCTTGACCACAACACAAGTATTTTGTTTATTGATTTCCAAAATATGTAAATTATACATCAAAATAAAAGGATATAATGTATTTATTAATTGGTAATTAAAACGACTCATGTTGTAATTACGCAAGCTATACAGTGTAAATAGAAATTAAAATTTTTTCCAACTATTGCAGATTTATTTTATTTGTATTTAAATCCATGTAATACTACTATGTGCAAAAAAATACTCAGAAACTTGAATACAATTTTTATTGGGATACCAATAGGAATAAACGTTTTTCTTTTTAAATTGGCACTATTGTTTCTGACATCTGTGCTAAATGTCACGTCAAAATATTCTTATGTATTTGAGATACGTGTCCTTTTGTGAAGAACTAAAATCCAATTTTTACTTTTTTTAAATGTCTGAAAGATAATGACTCAAATATGCAATTTACAAAGAGCAATGTTGTCAAAGCACAAAAAGTTACAATGAATATTTCAGACTGGTTTCGTTTGAAACTTTGAGAATCTCTGCTTTATTTCTATAGATACATAATCCATTACTTCTCAAAAAAAAAAACCGACCATCCAAATTTTAAATTTAACAACATATCTAAAAACTCAGCAGCTATTGTTCTGTAATTATAATTAACTTAATAAAAATTTTGTAACAGTTTTGAGAATTGAAAAAAAAACCACTTTGGCAGATGTGCATTGCATTGAGAGGGACTACTTTTAAGGGGTATAAAAAAGAATTTTCATAATATTAAATAAAGATTTCTTGATTTTTAATATTGTTTGCTCTTAGTAGAAGGTTTCAAATAGTATTTTAAGTATTGAAATGTTGATCCTAATAGTTATGCCTTGAATAGCTTATGTTTTTTCTT
The DNA here is from genome assembly GCA_963680855.1 of Lepeophtheirus nordmannii. Lineage (NCBI taxonomy): Eukaryota > Metazoa > Arthropoda > Copepoda > Siphonostomatoida > Caligidae > Lepeophtheirus > Lepeophtheirus nordmannii. Next base: position 14,618,195 of record OY804523.1, read on the forward strand.
TCTTTTTTCCAATTTGATTTTAATTTTTTTATTCACATAATTATCGTATTGTAAAAAAAAATGATGTATTGTGACACTCATGATAGGATGTCAATTATAGACTATATCAATAGATGAAAATTAAACTTGCTTGTTCAGTTTTGAAGATACTTATTTTATATGTTAATACTTGCAGCAAGGAAAGAATGACTAATATGGTTTTACAAGTCATGTCACTTGAAACCATTGGAATGAAACACATTCCTTTATTTTTAAAGTCAAGTTTTTACTCTCATTAAAACTACTCTAATCAATTAACTATAAAATATTTCCTTGTAACGTGAGCTCCTGATATTACGTGGTTGGTAGGTATATAGTATGATGACCTAACTATGAGAAAAACAAAACGAGTTTTCTGTTTATAAACTAATTGATTGACAAATTTTAGAGAGATGATGTAGCATAAATGCTAGACTAATCTTCACCATTATTCTGACAAAAATGACTTTGAAGATTTCGAGTTGTTTAAGAGGTCAAGTTTCAGTATCGTTTGAATAAAAAGTTTCAAACTACTTTTAAATTAGTCCTCAAACTTGTCAAAAATTATATTTAGAACAGAAATTATATCTATACCTAAATATTCGAATCAGATACGATATAAATTGAATCATTTTTATTGCAAGTCGTTTCAAATATTATAAAAGAGATGCTCAAGTACAAGTTCAATATTTGGACAGATCCGGTTTCAAGTCATGGAGTTTCTACCCCTAGCTGTTATGTTTTTCTGTATCCTAGACTTTCCCAATATCCTATTTCCATTTTATTAATTTATAAAAATTGCTTCAAATCTATTGAAAATCAACAATTAATTAGTTGCAATTTATTTTCTGACTGAAATACAACTTTGAGCCACATAACTATGAAAAATTCAGTCATAAAATTGAAAATTCTGTTAATCTAAAAATAGAAAGTGTTCGGACAGTCCTTTATAAATCAAACTCGCGCAACCTCTTAAACTTTTACTTAAAAGCCTTGTTTCTAATTTGCCATATCATATTATAGCATTAAATTTTCTATAAACCAAACGCACGTGTTAATAAAATTTAAGCTCGATTACAGGGTCAAATTTTATGAACCATTTATTCATTTAAATGTAAAGATGACTACCTTTTTATTTCTAAAGGAGGGAATCCTTGGCTCATTCAGTTTTAAGCTGGTGGTGGTGGGGGAGGGGGGGGGGTATTTATAAATTTAAGAACAACGAATTAATAGATTTTTTAAAATTTCATTTGAGTTTTTACCAGACAAAAGTTTTTATTTTGTAATATTATTTTGAATCTATATTTTTAAGGGATTGTATCAGTCGGCCTTACTATGGGATTTACAATAGTTCCTTGAAAAAGTCTCAAGTTTTAAAGTCTCCTCAACTTTTTGAATTAATAAATGCTTAATTCAAGTGTTTTTTTATTCTTACAAACATTGGATATTAATTCCTCAAGGACATCTAAGATAAATTGATGAGGAATGTCCTTTAGTTAAAATTGTTATATGAAATGGCTTTTGCCTTCAACTTAGGTAGGATGTCCTTAAGATTTTGGACAGCACATCAAAATGAACTCGGGCGGCAGATACAAAAAGAGGATATTTGTGAGCAAACAAAAAACGATTGGTAACCCTATTTAAAGGCACCTTTTCTATGTAGATATTCTATTAAGTGTTTAATTTTACGGATTTTTTTTTTTTTTTGGGGGGGGGGATCCCATTTTTTTATTTTATATTTGCAGATAGACCAATAATAATTTTGAAGATACTATTTTGCAAAAATTATGAGTAGCTAATATAAGGGTTTACATTACAATGCATATCGTGTTCATAGTTTGAACATGCACAGATCTGATACTTGGGTACAAGCCTTCCTGGTTGAAATGCCCATATTGTATAAAAAAGTATCTAATTTAATATTGAATTTTTTCTAAATTGAAAGGACATCCAATTATATTACATTGAATTATTTCAACTTTTCATGAGGATAAAAATATAACTACAAATGGGATTTGTATTAAATGGTTATGATCAAGTCTTTTTTTTTTTTTTGCTGTGACATGTGGGCCAATGATCATCTTTTTTTCTGCACCCATGGCTTTCTTAACCCAGTAGTTCCATTCAAATGTTGAATAATGCCAAAATATAAATTCAATAATGGGAATCTCCCAATTTCAAAACATTACACGGATATAAATCAACTAAAATGATGTTTCATCATCACAATGTAATTTATTCAATGGTGATCTTGATTAAAGTCTTACCATCCATAACTTGGACCGACTGTAATAGAGGTTTCAGCTCTATAGAAGAACAGTCTATAGTTTTTCAATTTCAGACTTTGATTCTCTAACACCTGATGGTAATAATAATTTAATTGTTAAAAAACAAAACAAAACAAAAAAAAATAGATGTATGCTGAAGCAGCATCCGAGAGAATGAGATGAGAAAAAAATTTAAGGGGAAAGTGGAACGTCTATTTCCTAATCTCCAAAGGGTTCGACCATAGACTAAAGGTATTTTAAATATATGTATTTTTAAAACAAATAATAGTAATTTGCAAATAGTTGTAACTAGTGAAAGACCTATTTTAGCAGGACCTTGACAAATTAAAAGATGTGGGCCCCGTTTGTCCCTTAAAAAAACCTCAAGAAAAAATATAATTAAAGCCTTACAAATACAAAAAAAGTAGCCATAAAAATTTATCAAAATGTTAAAGCATTAGACCAATTTCTCCCATGAATTTTGCATGGTTTGTCATTGTTTGATACATACAAATAAATGTCATTGCAAGGCCGAAATCATATGTCTGTTTATTTTTAGACCCGAGCTACGGGGATGATAAAAAAAAGAAAAAAAAAGTTGGGTATATACGAATTTGAAGATAGAAGATAAGAAATTATTTGTAATCATACATAGGTACTTAGGAATATGAATGAATACAAAATGCCACTTTCTGTGCAATAAACTTACAATGATAGAAATAAAAAGAAATGATATCATTATTTTACAGAAATGATCCACATTTTTCGCTAGAATGTATTTAATTCAAATCAAATGCAATTAATCATTTCATTAATTGCAAATTATGGATTTCTTTATACTTTTTCCTCAAGCATATGAGTAAATATATACATATAATAGACGTTTTGCAAATTAAAAGATTTTTACCTTTTTTCTTTTTTTTTTGCAAAAATAAAATAATAATAATTGTAATAATAAATCTTTAAATGATATGAACTTTAAGTTGCATTAATCTTTTTTAGAGGGTGGGAGGGGGAATTTAATGAGATCTTTGGAAATACTTCATCATGTATATTCTATAAATGATATATATATATATTATTATATATATGTAACATATAAAACTCTACCATTATGAAATTTCAAATCTGAATTAGTTGATTCAACTTCATTATCTTCATTCTCACTCTCTCAACTTTTCCTTTGAAAAAAAAGAAAAAAAAAAAGGAATGAAAAAAAGATTCAAAATTAACTTGTAGTTTGGTAATGTCGTCATTCGTACCAATTGTTAGTGTTGTGTCGGTTCCAAAAAAGAAAAAGAAAAAAAATTGATCCTTGGGACTGTGGATTGGCCTAAGAATTCAAGTCCCTTGGTTCTTCATAATCAAAGGTTTTGCAACTCACTTTTTTGAAAGTATGTATTTTTTAATTACTGAGAGTTCAATATCCCCTCATATTAACTCATATTATAAAATACCAACTAGGATATCTGAGGCATCGTTCTTGACTTTTCATAGCAAATTATCTTCAATAACCCCAGAAAAAAGTTTTTTTGTATTATTATTTTAATCTTAAAAATTTTCTTTATATTTTGTAATTGATTTCTTTTTCAGATCTATTAGCTGAACAAAAAGTGGCTGTACACTCTAAAATGACTAAAAAATCAATTTTACTTTAATATAATATTAACAATATAATTAGTATGAATGGATCATGGTCATTAAAGATAATATAATTTTAGAAGTTAGACATGAGAGGAGAGAATGTGCTAATTAAAAAGTACATTTTGTTACCAATCTGTATTATGGCTTAATTGACAATGTTTTAACTAAAAAATATTTGCTACACAATCACTAAATTCTTAATAAACATGGTAAATAAGTCACAAAATTAACTTTTCACATGAAAGTTTTTATATATGTACATACAACAAAATATGTGTCAAGTGAACAAGAAAGCAAGTTTGTTTTCAAATATTGAAAAGGAGAAAATTCCATTTTACAGTTTTTTTACTTCATAAATATGACGACCAAATATTTTGGAGTCATTTTAGGACCTATACCGCACGGTTTTTTTCTGCTAAAATGTCACTTTATATCGAGAAACCAAGGACTGCTGTCTATCAACCAATTGAGCAATAGGATAAATGTGTCGATTGCACACGGAGCCGATATGGTTCTCTTTTTTATAGCCCCAGAAATTTATTTAGTTGCAGTTGGCTAAAGCCAGTTCATCTGTTTAACAACTATTAAGAATCAATTACATCCGCTATTATGTTCACCATGAATCACTAAATAATCATATTCTTGATTGTGGCCAGTATTTTTTTCCCTATAATACAGTTGCTATTATTGGAGTAATTATTTAATTAATCGAAATAACCTATTAATACAAACCAAAGAGAATGTCTTCAAGAATATGAGTGGTGTTCACACTCATTTTTTAAAAAATATTTCAGATAAACTAGGTTTCTTGTTGACTTGACACATTTAAGCCCTACATGACCATCAAAATTAAATTTTATTAAGCATGATATTATATATTTTACTATGTAACGCCATATGTAAATCGTATGATCTCTTTAAAACCGGGCCTCTTAAGTTTTGATATAAGTTCTGACAAATGTAAAATAATTAATTATAATTATTAATGAAAACAAAAATGATTTATTTTTATATTTATACTTGAATTATTCTAATCCTTTTTCCAATGGTTTACCTTATCAACTCAAATCAACCTGAATACAAGGAGCTGAAGCTTGATAGATACTTCAAATTCAAAAGTAAGCACCGGCTCTCAAGTTTGTTGTACAACGTGATACTTAGAATATGATTCAAATAGTGTGGTACTTTTTTTTTAAAAAAAGTTCTCCAATCCAATTAAATGTGACTTTAAATAGATTAGTAAATAAATATTTTGCTAATAATTATGTAAGATTGGGTGGGAATATTTGATTCTCTTTCGCCGACTATGAGAAACAAACTTGAGAGCCCTGATAGTACATTAATAAATCTTGACATTGGCATTTTTTTCCATCAAAATTTTGATAACTACACAGGTCAACAAACTTGAAATGTCAAAAATCCTAAGGGATATAAGTATAATAAAAGTTATTTAGCTTTGACCGCTAATTTTAAATCTGTAATTTTTTTATGAGAGTCCGACGGTTTTTGAGAAATCGGACCCTAATTTTTTAACTTTTTTGACCCACTTTGTGTATTAAAAAATGATGATCCATTGGTATTCTTAATGCCAATTCCATTTCTAGTCTTTTTTTTTTTTTTGACCTAAAGGCACTCCTTGGAACGTAAGGGCTGGAAGTAAGCCCAAAAGTAGACCAAATCCTTTGTACTTAAATAATTCCTTGTATATTACATGAAATGGATTACTAAGAAATGCATTCAAGAGCTGATACCCACAGCTTTCAAATGAGATATCAAACGCTCGATAATAATAACAAACTAAGAAGAATATCTTCCATCTAAGTGTGTAAATTTTCATTCAATTTCCATCAAAAATTCGCTAGAAATCAAAGACTCGCGGTAGAGCTACTTAAGTAGTAGCGCGCAGAAGGATTTCAGCTGGTTTGTTAATCCCTAAAAAAACCATCGGACTCTCGAAAAAAAACATAATAAATTAGTTTCTTAAACTCATTTCATTACGGTGCTTATTTGTCATAGTTTGATGTTAAAGCATTCACAAAAATGCAAAAAAACAAACAAACAATTATCTATCATCCCTTGAAGAAAACAAGCCGATTTGAAGTCACCATATTCATCATCCAAACAGCTACAAGTCTTGATGTTATGGAGTGAATATGCAATGAAATCTATTCATTTTAAAGAGGCACACATCTCTACCTGTCTACATATATTTTGGCTAATATGCAATATGATGAAATAATAACATCTTGGTGGGTGTTTTAACTTCCTCCTTGATATTTTTTTTTGTAGTTGTTGCTGTTTTTTGGAAAGGCCCATTATCTTGTCATGATATGTAGGTATAATATTACTGTACTTATAAACTAACGGAGGCATATAGGACCCACAAAATAATATTTATCCGCATAAATTAATCCTCGATATGAATTTTAAAGACTAAGAATTATAAATGTTTATTGATTCACGTTTAATTGGGAAAACTCTATTTATATATAATATATATATATATATATATAAAAGATTAAACTTTTGTGAATAAATGCTGTTTTGGGTAAAATAATCAGATGAGTGTTTCTGAATGTGGAAAAAGTATTATATGCACGTGACAAAGAAGAGTAAAAGGACACAAATCTCTTATTTAATTCGGAAGAAAACTCTGTGTTTAAAAGTGACGAATTAAACAGTGATTATGTCAGCTCATGAAAGACACTCACACAACACTCGATATCGATGTAAATGAGTGCATAGAATAGGAAGTCAAGAGGCCTTCTTCTTAATATACATACCCATACATATGTATGTTCAAACATAGGCTCATGCAAATACATAAATAGTTATGTTGTTACATATACGTTTGTGAGAAGAACTTCACTCTATGTAAAGTATGTATATATATATATATATATAAATAGTTTAAAGCCTAAAACTGAATCCATGTATAGTATGTAATTTTCATTTTGACAAATTTGATTCTATATAAAGGAGTGTAGATACATACAAAATAAATGGAAATCTCAATACAATTTTGTTGGGAACCATTGAATAATAATAATTATCAACGATTTTTGGTCGAAATTGGATGAAAATTTAGAGATTTTGATGGACGATTTCTTCGTAGGTAAAAATTTTTATAGGGTGCTTGACATCTTGTTTGAAAACTGTGGGTCTCAGCTCTTTAATGCATTCCTTATTAATCCATTTTATGTAATATTCAAAGAGTTATTTAAGTACAAAGGATTTGGTCGATTTTTGGGCCTACTCCGGCAAATTCACAAAATGAGTATCCTTCTAGGCTGAAATTGAAGGTGAAGTTGAAAAGTGGGCCAAATTGGATCAAAAAGTAGGGTTCGATTTCTCAAAAACTGTCGGACTCTCTCTCTCAAAAAAAAATAAAAAAATACAGATATGAAATTAGCGTGCAATACTGAATAGTTTTTATCATACTTATACCCCTTAGGATTTTTGACAGTTCAAATTTGTTGACCTGTGTAATTATCTTAATATGACTCACATAAATTTAAAGATATTAACCTAAAATAGAAAAGTCCAGATATATTTATACATATGTATTTGGTGGTGAAAAATACACTAACGAAAAATAAACTCTTTTTCAAATCAGTTGATTTTCGAATTGTACCCACATATTTCAGTCTCCTTCGTTCCTGGAGTCAACGAACACTTTGCAAGAGATCCCATGTCACACGTAGGAAATCAAATCAGTAGCTTTAATGTAGTGTAGATCCTGAGAAATTAAATCTCAAAGATCCTCATTTCATTTTATAATAGTCTTCTATCCAAGCAACATATGTCCTGATTTCATGTTATTTACTCAAAATATTTTCGTCTGAGAGGCAAAATACATCATTTAATATTGAATATATATGTATACTTATTTTTTGTTTCTAAAAATGACATAGGATATATATATAACTCAACATAAAAACTCAAAGAATATTGGTTCCTATAGGAATTTAATTAAAAATTCAATTCAATTCATTTCAAATTTCCCGATATTTTTTGTAGTTTTGTAAAAAATAAATTTTCCTTTTGGAATCCTTTTAACACAAATCAGAGCCTGAACTCCATATTTTGTATTCTTATATTCATAATTAGTATTATTCTACATTTTTATTAGAATAATGAATATAAATTAGAAATAATTATAACTATTTAAAGAAGAATCAAATCATTTGCTATTGGATAAGGGTATTATTCTGTAAGTACATATGTATGTTCATAATTGTACTGCGTGTAATCAAATTTGGGTAATTATTTCTACATATATGTACTTATTTTAATTTGTTTATTACTACACTCATTGAATTCATTCCATTTTGAACAAAAAATAATAGAGAAGTCCTTCAAAAATTGAATTTCAAGTTTAATGCATATTACTCACAATTGGTATGGGATGCATCCACTAATGCTACGACTACTCCTGCCTCGCACCATTCATTTCTGATCAATCAAATTTAATCAGTTAATTTGTGTTAAATGATATACAATCTCCTACATAATAATATGTAGTCTGTGAAAATGAATCAAATTTTTCTTTCCTTGACTATAATTGGATTAATGTCTCAAATACATTAATGATCATCCAATAAAAAAAAAGACCTAATACCTTACGAGATCGGTTTACACAAAATTGTCTATAACAGGAGTCCCTTATGTTTTACTCAATTACATAGTTCGCTTACATCGAGAAATCAGTTAAAGAAAAAGATTCTAAATGACATTGAAGCAAAAAGCTTCGTTGGCTCGTTGAGTAGTTGTATAATTTCCACATTATGCGACTTTGTAGAATGGTCAAAAATCCAAAGGGGTATAAGATTAATAAAATTTATTCAGTTTTGCACACGCTGATTTCAAATCTGTAATTTTTTTTTCGAGAGTCCGACGGTTTTTGAGAAATCGGATCCTACTTTTTGAGCTTTTTTGGCCCATTTTCCAACTTCAACTTCAATTTAAGCCTTGAAGGAACCTCATTTTGTACATTTAAAAATAATGATTCGCTAGTGTATTTAATGTAAATTCCCATTCCAGGCTTTGTTTTTACGTTAGAGGCGTAGGCGGTGGGAGTAGGCCTAAAAGTCGACCAAAACGTTTGTACTTAAATAACTCCTTGAATATACTTTAGGAGATAGAAAATATGATTGTTGACATTTCAAATTATTATGTGTAATTATTTTAATTAAGATCATGACCAATCATTGTTCCTAGTGTGTTCTTATAAATCATAAATCTTTTTGTATGAAATTTGGATATTGATGCTGGTATCTTAATGAATTTTAGCTTAGAAGTGGAGTTGCACTTAGATATCCTTTAACTGAGGCTTCAGACTCGAATCAAACTTGAAAGAAAATAATTCAGACTTAACTATGACAAGAGGCTTGAGATTCACGTAACATTAATGATAGATTGATAGATATTCGAGTCGAACTTAGATCCCATTAAACTGCGACTTATGACTCTACTCGGACTTGGAGCAAAAGTACTTTATATTTGACTTGTGAGATGCTCTGGTAATTAAATACATATATAGAGTTTATGACATGTATTATATATATTATAGAATGCTCAAAAAATATCCTTAGAATTTACATATGGGCATCATTCAACATGTGGTGTCTTACTCTAAATACTCGAATGTAGGTTGATATATCTCTAAGAGGTGAAGGTTTCGTATGTTTTAGCAATCATTTGATCATTCAAAAACTGTGCAAAGAAAATGAAGAAGGAAAACTTATTAAAAATGAATTACAGATATAATTAATTATAATTATTATTGATCAAAAGTCAATTTTCTATAAATTTGCTTGCTCTTTTTTCAAGGCTACTTTGAAAACTTATTTGTAGGGTCATTGATTTCTTTAGCATGATTTAATATATCCTTTTGGGGTGTTTTTTTTTTAATCTTTGAACACAAGTTCATCATAAATTCGTTCTTTTTACGGTAACAATTTTTACCAATCTAGAACTCACGGTAGAGCTACTAAAGTAGTAGTGCGAAGAAGGATTACAATATCAGCTTCAGTCAATTCCAGATGTTTTTTATTAGTTTTACCGTGAGTCTTAAATTGCTAGCGAATTTTTGCTAGAAAATGGATGAAAATTCACACATTTAGATGAACGATTTTTTCAATGTTAAGGACTCTTATATTATCTATTCTTCTTAATCCATTTCATGTAATATTCAAGGTGTTATTCAAGTACAAAGCCGACTTTTGGGCTTACCCCCATCACCTACGCCCCTAGGATCCCTCTTAGATCAAAACAAAGACTGGAAATGGAATTTACATTAAAAACACGAGCGAATCATTATTTTTTAATTCACAGAATGAGGTTCCTTCAAGACTTAAATTGAAGTTGAAATTGGAAAATGGGTCAAATTAGCTCAAAAACTAGGCTTAGACTTCTCAAAAACCGTCAGACTATCGAAAAAAAAATGTTACAAATTTGAAATCAACATGGAAAACTGAATAACTTTTATTATACTTATACCCCCTAGGATTTTTGACATTTCAAATTTGTTAACATATGTAATTAATTATCTATTCTAAGGTGACCTTATTTTGAATGCTAAAGAGAGGACATCCGGTTTTTTAAAAAATGAACAAATTGAATAATAAAATATAAATGAGTAATTTAGCATATTGTTTTTGTTTCTAATTAAAACTATTTGTTTTTTTTTTCAATAATACTTTGGATCTTTATTTTTATTAAAAAACACAATCATTCATGAGCTCATAAAAATTTACCAGGAAGCAAGATGATCAAATGAGGGAACATATAAAAAATACAGTACTTTTTTTATTTTTATGAGACTTTGGATTCTTAAACTCTATCAAAAAAATCAAACCCTACAACTCCACTTAGACATTTTGTCTTTCTACTGCAGGGGCAAGGAGCTTTAGCCCCCCCCCCCCCTCTTCTCTTCTCCCAAGAAAGAAATATATATTTTATTTATGTGATTTTATGGGTTATGTTTCCCTCAAACAGAAAATTATCCTTTTCATTTAAACAACAACAACAAAAAAACAAGAATGAAAATTTTAATTATCTCTTAATAAAAAGTCATCAAATTTCCTCTCGACAAAATCTTTTGAATTAATTAATAATTTTATAAACTTTTCTGAAAAATAAACTAAAGTGCCTATGCTGACTCGTAGTTGCTCTCACATGAGGCTGTCTGAAAAAACGATTCAGAACGAAGGAAAATCTGTATGACTGAATATTATCAAATTTGAATAAACACATTCAATGAAATCGTAGAAATATGGAAAAAAAATAATTTCATGATGACAAAAGAACAAAGAGATGTTTTTCTATAATTTTGTCTGGCTCTTCGTATCCCTATGCACTATGTATTCAAAAAATAAACAAAAACCTAGGGTCGAGAGTAAAAAAAAAAAAGGGGTAAACGAACTCCTTGAATGAAAGGAATCAGTTAGTTTTGGCCCTTAACCATTTGTATTATTTTAGCGTTTTCATTATCTTATTTGAGTTGGAAGATTTTGCAGTAACTGAGATGCTGATAAGTGACAACGGGTGTGGATCACCAGGAGTACAATGACTCAATGTTGAAGAGTACGTGGAACAATCCTTTATTCTGACAAATTTGTATTTTATTTTTCATATGAAGAGGTTAAAGCACTCTCTCAAATACATATATATGGTAAGTATAAATATTTATAGATCGGAAATTCCTAAATTCTTCTTCCTTCTCCCGAGGAGTAAGTACCGTTGCTTGACCTTCAATTCACTTGCAGCACCGTGGTAATACATATAAGAATATGTAGTATTAATAAACACTGTGTGAAAAAAAAAAGTTTCCTAAAATAACTAAGGGATTTTTGGCAATCCACAATAAATTTGAATTCCCTCATTTACCGTTATGTTTATCACCATAACCCAAGGCTGGCGAGGATTTATACTATACATATATATAAAGGAACTAACAATACTTAATTATCAGATATTGTATACATATGTTGGTACACCATTGACATACCTATATTTACCTATATATTTGTATGATTTTAAAACACCCTCCTTCCCATTTGTAAGAGTCTAGCTCGTCTTGAATGCAATGAACTCTCGATGACGGGCGGTCTCAAAAACAACAACTAAATACATGTGGACAACAACATCTCCGTTGCTGTTCTCTTTATTCTAAAAAAGATGAATTCCGTTCCCCAAGGTCGTTTGTAGGGGTTTTTTTCCCTCTTTTCATGTGATTTAAAACCCGTATCTGAAATTAATTCATCTTGCAGTCAGAATGGAGAAGACAAAGTTGATACTTGTTTGGGTGTTTTTGTCATTGAGTATAGTCCTTGATGAGTCTTTTGGGCAAGGATCCTCCTCGGATCAAACAAGAAGAGTTCAGGAAAAGGAATTAGAGGAAAATGGGTATCGTGAGGCCCGAGCTATTTGGTTTTCTCTTAGCTCTTCGAACAAAAAACAGTGCAATGGCTCCGTTCAAAAAATATCCCCTGGACAGTCTCTACTCATTAAGAGTCATGAGGACTATGGGATATATAACTATCCACCAAACTATCAGTGTCGTTGGTTGATCATTCCTCAGGGATGTACATCTTTAAGGGTCACTTGCAAGGTTCATACGGATAAAAAGAGGGGACAAAAGTGTGACTATCACTCGGATTACCTTAGAATGATTGGCTACAAGGGAGCCTTCAGTAATTACTTTTGTGGACCCAAAAAGAATATCCATTTAAATCTAAATGGAAAGGACGCACTTTTATTTATGTTTTACAGTCATTCCAAATTCAAATTCTCTTCTGAGGATGTTCAAACAAAGGGATTCTCCTGTAAAGTATCATGTCGGTCTCCTTACAAAATGGAGTCCATTATATCAACAACAGCTTCTAATACAGAGACTACAACAACACCCCCGACCACCACTACTATTGCTGCAACTACTACAACAACAGAGTCAATCATAACAACCACTGTAGATTCTACAACAGTCACTGACAGCTCTAACGAAGTTACTCAGAGGAACTGTGAATGTGGCATCTCTGGTAAATCAACGGAAGGAAGGATTGTATGTCCTACAAATCAAAATTGTACGGCAGATACATTTGCTCATCCTTGGCAGGCTGCCTTGGTGTGGAAAAGACAAGGAAAAAACTCTGAGCCATGGTGTGGTGGCTCTGTCATCAATGATCGCTACATCCTCACTGCAGCCCATTGTGTTGTAAAGAAAACAGCAAATCGAATCCTTGTCGTGTTGGGACAACATGATTGGATGGACCCTGAGGAAAATTCAACCGCCTATACCGTTGAGAAAATAATCAAACATCCACACTTTGACTCACGCGCACGATTTGATTATGACTATGCTTTACTCCGACTGAGTCGACGTATCCTTTTCGATGAGGACAATCGTGTATCACCTATTTGCATACCAAAGAATTTCCACCCGCAAATGCAGAGTGGTGCTGTGACAGGATGGGGTGTTATGGATCCAAATAACCCCAGTGTACAGGCCTCACAGCTCCAAGAAGTCTCTGTTGACTACGTTGATTTTGATCATTGTGGAAGTTCCTATGGAAAGTCCTCCATTACAGACACTATGCTTTGTGCAGCAGCTCCTGAGGCAGATGCTTGTTTTGGGGATTCAGGTGGACCCTTGGCTGTGAATTATTTCGGTCGAACTTATTTAGAGGGAGTAGTGAGTTGGGGACGAAGTTGTGCCTCTCCTCTGTATCCTGGAGTATATGCTGCTGTAAGGAAAGTGACATCTTGGATTGAGGAAAACACAAGGGACTCTGTTTATTGCGCGGGATCTCCTCGAGACCGACATTTTTAGTGCATTTATTTTTGATTTGTTGTTGTTATTCACGAGCTCGATACCTTTCATAATTTATTTATATACAAAATGTATTTTTATGTTTATTTATTGTTCCTTTGTTTACCTGGATGTTTGACTGAATAAGTAGAACCATGAATAAGAAAACATGACGTCTCGTTTGTTTCATTTTGGATTCATCCTCATGCTTGGAATTATTATGACATAAATTATCATAAATAAAAGAGAGGGGAAAGTCTAGGATATGAAATGTCGTGTATTTAAATTAGATGCCTTTCCATCTAGCCGGTTTATTCTGTTCAGGAGACACATTTAAATAATATTATGTGGTCTACAAATTCAGATTAAAATTAATGTAGCAAACATGATTTTTATGGAAATGCTGATGTTTTTACGACGGCGATAGGATTCTTTAATAAAGGGAGAGATAGATCATCGTAAATCATTTTGATAAGGTGTAAAACTGGTCTCTTGAACCAATTAATTATATTAGGATTTATCATAATTATCATTTGTATCATCGTGCATAAAATCTATATATCAACATATTAATTACATGACCTACAAAATGAATGATACCCTTCATTTTTTGAACTCTAAGCAGAAATGAAAAGCATTCAATATATGTAAGCATATTATTCATTTCACACAAGCCAGAGTTGTTTATGAGTCAAGTTTTGAAGCTCTTGGTTACAGCACTGATTTGAAGTAGAGTAAACTTTGAGTCAAAGTTGCTATTTGTACTGACTTAGTATAATAAAAGCACGAGGGATTGACTCAAAACAGCTCTTGTCTTTGATTCCCATTGATGTTATTGGACCTAAATATATTATTTATTTATTTTATAGAAAAAACCATGATTTTTCATAATTTATGTTGATTCGATACTTTGCAATTAATTAATTAATTAATTACTTGAGTGAGTATCTGCATTTTGACGATTTCGTCTTAATGGATAATTAAATTTCCCTTTGTTTCTTGGTATTTTTAATCATCAATTTGTGCGTTAATAATAAAAATAATAGCAAATTACAAAAGATATATTTTTCAGTTTGCACAAGAGGGAGAGATTATCCTAATCATTTTATGTAATGAAAAGATTTCCGGATCAATCCATCTATGTATAAGCATGTAAAACTATTCAAAGGATTCCTTTAAATGCATTTTTTCCCTCTATATTTTGTATATATATATATATATGTACCTACTTATAAAAGATGCTAATAATAATGATGCTCATCAATCAACACCTGAGAAGTTGAATACCCACATAGCAGACATAGTAGACACATTTATTCCCTAGGTGGTGTGTACTATTAATCAAAACACCTCATTTCTGATCCCATCACAGCTTTTGAGAAATGAGAATCATAACGAAAATGATATATAAATATACATATATCAAAATGTACTTATATATTTATCGACGTCACTTTTATTTATTGGAAAGGAACAGGCTTTGAGCTTATAAATAGATCTACATACATTGAACATACAGATACATATGTAGGTCAGAGCATGCAATTCTACAAAATGTATCACTTTTCATATATATATATAAATATTATTAATTGATATATGACAAATGACCTTGGTATTTGTGTAACTGAATCGCTATCTAGAAGGCACACTGCAAAAAATTGACCTCTTTATGATTCTATCAACAACACATACATATGTACATATTATGTGCTTCTCCAGAGAGGAAAAGAGATACATTTATATATGCTTCATACTTGAGTTATAGTGCAGATTTCAAAAAACTACAAGGTTGAATTGATTGTATTATGATTAGAGTTATTTATGGATATTAAAACCCATTATTATTGCTATTTTTTTTTTTTTTTTTTGCATAATGAATAGCTCAGTGCTCGATTGAAGGCTACGCCTATAAGAAAAAGAAGCTAAAGAAGGATTCGAACCTCTCCTCTTCCGTAATATACATAATGGGAGTATCAAGGACCATCATATGATTTTTAGATAGAAAAAATAATGTAGGGATAAAACTGGGGGCTCGAGTCAAGACTAGATTTTATTCAACTGCGATTTGTGACTCACTTAGTCTCTCTAAGGTAAAAGATTCAAACTTGAGTACGACTTGAGACGCAGAATCCAGCTTTTTTTCCTTCGTCTTCAAATAAGGATCTTTTTAGTTGATTGAATTTTAATAATATTGATGATGACAAAATTAGAGTTGGAGAATTCAGACTCAAGTTATCTAAACTAGCTTTTTTATATACTCGCAACCTCGACTCTCAAAAGGGAAAGGGAAAATGTGTAAAAACAACTGGTAGGATCCCTTCTGTAGTTTCCTTGATGCCAACTTTATAATATTGGGCAGAGTTATTATTTAGGTGTACTATACATTGATAAATTCTACCAAATTATACATCAATAGTTAACACTTGTTTATTATTCAATAATTTAAAAAAAGGGCGCGCAATCCTTGATTTAATATATTTTTTACAATATATCAAAATCATAAATAATAATAATAATATTTTTTGAGTTCATAACATGTTAGAATCAGCTTTTTTAGTTCAGAAGAGTCAACTGATGAAAAACAGCTGAATACATAGTATTTGGGTTTATTCCAAAAAGCTCGTCGTGGTTCAAATTTAAAAAAGTGTTGTGAACAGCTGAACGGGTTGAGTTTTTTTCTGTTATTTTTGGAAAGAAGATGATTCAATTATTATTATTAAAATTACAATCGATCTATATAGTAATTTCGGATCTGTCTTCTTATGAGGAATAGCGGAAGACGACGATCAACGAATTCAAAAACAAGGAAGCATTGGAGTATATACATATAATTGTATCCCTTTTATATATCCTATTCTCCATATATATATATTAAAATAATTATGATAGACCACGGCAATTAAGAGTAAATCCATCAATTCAATACATTCTCCATCAAACTAACTTTTTAAGGGACTAAGAGAGGATGATTAAGGTTATTAGGTAAGAGTTACATACTGTTTACATAATATAGGCCGACAGAATTCTGTGTATGTATGATGAATCCCTCATTCCGAATGAATCCTTTCCCCGTCTTGAATTACCAATTTATTATATGTATGTACCAATGATTGTTCCTCATTCCTAAAAAAAAAAAGAAATAATAAAAACAATTAATTAAATAATTAAGGAATGAAATACTACTCATGGGGTGAGGTGCAATCCCGTTTCCTCCTCAATTCTTTGGTCTTACATACTATGTATATGTACAAATAATAATAACTAAGAAGCATGCAGATTAATCACATTGCAAAAATGAAATGGAATTGAGACTATGCGATTAAAAAACTTTAATCGCACACAAGTCAAAAATAAAATGGATGACTGCATTTATGAAATGATTCAAAATATATTTAATTAATTTTTTTTCTTGTTAAATCGTTGTTGGTCTATTCCGAGTAGGTACATATTATATTTATATCACCAGTATAAATACATCTGTAATTAAATGATTTCGTCTTTGGATGCTTCCAATCAATTTTATTTATAGCAATTAATAAGATATAAATATATGTATATATATGTATATGTATGTACATACATTCAAATTAATCAATAAATAAATATATAAGTTATTAACCTTCAAAGATGATGATTAGACGTAAGAGGGAAAATTATGCTCCCTTTTGAAGCCTTTACTTTAAAATTCCAGATTTGACCATCAACTACACACACCACGTCAAAAGCATTAAGTAGAACTTCTAATTGGACTCCTGATACTTTTCTAAGTGTAATAATAATAACAAAATGTATAGGGAAATACTCAGGGATAATGGATTTTGAAGGGAAGTGTTTATTAAACTAAATGCTGTTCAAGTATCTTTAATGTCCTTTGTTGTTGTCAGCTGTTCATTTTTATACTCTTATCCCTAATTCTGGCAGCAATCTCTTAACACTACTGATCTGTACTTTAAATAATGGAAGCATATATATATGTACAACAAAGACACATATAAAGAACTTCATAAGTAAGTCCAACAGTTCAAAAAAAAAAAGGTCATAATGGCCGTAATTATTTGTTTAGTTACTGAACGGGTTTTTTTTCTTTCTCTTTTTGGTAGAAAGGTTGGGATTAAACAAAAAACAATATAAGATATTTGCAAATCAATGAGGAAGACATAAACATACAGGTTCAATTCTCTCCATGGGATTCCCTTCCTTCCTTTGACCATAGAAGAAACGGTAAATTCATTTTATGTATCTGCTGCATAATATTTACTTGTGGTTTATTAAGGATCTGAGTCATCAGATCATGATGTATCATTGGACTTCCTTCTAGGAATGCTACTAAATAAGTAGTTTTAGATGATGTTTGTAAGGATTTAATGATAGGGGGAGGGGGGGGGGGGAGAGGAGGAGGAGGAGGTGTTCCATGATTTCATGTCTGCATTATTTAGATGCATAATTTAAAGTCATACAATGAAACAATGATGATGAAATTAATAATTCAATTCTATCAAATCGATGACTCTCTACAAAGGGATAAACAAAGTTGAGGGAAGTAAGCGTATCATATATGTAATATATGTAATATCATAGCTATTGATTAATTATTATTATTTTTCCCTTGTTGTATCATTGAGACCTGGATATCGTCCTTAGCACGATGTGCACGACGAGCTTTTTGGGATAAACAAAAACACACTGTATTCTCCCTTCAGCTGATTTTCATCATTTGACTCTTTTGATTTAAAGCAGCTGACTCTACGTGTTATGAACTCAAAAAGGGTATTATTATTATTTATGATTTTGATGTAGAAAAAATATATTAAATCAAGGATTGCGCGCCCTTTTTTGAATTTTGAATATATTACAAATAGTAACGATTGGTTTGTGATTGGTAGAATTTATAAATATGTAGTATATCTAAATAATAAATTCTGCCAAATATTAAAGTGTTGGCAACAAGGAAAATACAGATGGGTAGCTACCATATGTTTTTCTAAATTTTTCCTTTCCTTTTTGTCAGTCTAGGTTGCAAGTGAACAAAAAAGCTCGACGTGGTGATCTGTCTTTGTTCTTTCACAAAAAGAGGAAGGAAAAATAAAAAAAAGAGAGCAAAATCAATTGGTACACATGTAGTTAGCCAATTTCAAAGGAGAAAAAAATACAATAATAAGAGAAGGAAAGACTTAGCCAAAAGGAGTAATATCATCAAATAATACCCCATGGACCACGTTCCAGTCATATATGTTTCTGAAATAATGATCGTTTTATTCAAACTGTGGAATTCTTTTTTTATAAATATTTAATAGTAGGAAATTGTTTAGAGGAGCAGGTACCCAAGAGTTAATTCCTGTTTCACTAATCAAGGTTCAGAAAAGTCATGAGGGACAGGACAACCAAATATGTATACTATTGGAGTTTTTAGAGACAGCATTTTGATATAATTATGTGCGTCTGTTTCTTTATTTCTATGGTCAATTATTTCCAATTAGTTATCTATTGAACTATTCTTACTTAAATAGTACATAATTGCTCACCATGGCTTAATACGAGTGTAAATTTATAGCCATCAATGTTAGTAAGGCTACTAATATTTAGTATACAAATTGATATCGGTATACAATTGTAGATTTTGATGTTAAAATGTCCTCAGTTTGACTCCTCCAGGGGGATTTTCTCTCATAATATATGGACGTATATACATACATATAACATGATTGAAGGTATTTCACTGATTTGATTCTCTTTCAAGAGAGCAGCTAAAATAGTATGTACATACATAAATGTAGGTAATGATTTCCTCACGATTCTTTTCAAAGGGTGGGGCTCTACCTATAAAGGATATATTTATTTTGATTATTATTGTTCGTGATTCCTTAATTCATGTTGTCGACGATCATAGCATTATTATTATTATTATTATTATCCTCAGATATTGTGAAAACAACAAGAGGAACAAAGATACACCTACCAACAAAAACAAAACGACGATGCCTCTGCTGGTCATTGCCATCAAATAATCCCTTCGTATAATATGTACAAACATATAAAAAAGAAAATCCCTCCCAAATAAGAAAGAAAACTTAAAACTCATCCTTCTCTGAGCAAATGTATTTTTTTTTTTTTTTTGGAGAATTTATATTTATCATTTTGTTTTCAATTACTCAACATGTTGAAAAAAAAAATTATTTTTTTCTGTGTCTTTTTTAAATCAAATTAATGACAAAGAAAAAAAGAATTCAACTTTCCCCATTGTATCAAATCAATAGAACTTATAAATCATGTATATACATATTTTTCTAAATGTTAAAGGCTTTTCATGCTTTTATATACATATGTGGCTCATCAACATAAAACCACCTTGATCAATAATAACAAATAATAAAAAAATTTCCAATTTCATAATATATATATATATGTATATATATATATATAAATACCTCAATATTTCATTAAACTTATTGTTGTCGTCAATGTTGGGCTTCAAAGTCACATTTCCGAAATGAATTGAGATGCCCAGGATCCAGGTATTTTGAGCATATTATATAAAGTTATTGATAAAAATGTAATTTCGACAGTGTTTTGACAAAAATCATCCTTGTTTATTTTGATGTTGACCGAGTTTGGCCTTTTTTATTAACAAAAGTTCAAGGGTTACAAACGTAGGAAAGTACAGAAATATTTTGCAATTGCAGATGTACAACGTTAAATGACATAATCATAACATGTAACTCTCCACTCAAATGACCCGGACAAATCCTTATAACAAAGAATATTCTTCAAATCAAGGCTACACGAATAAAATATGATGATACACAAATCAAAAAATGAATGCAAAAAGCTTTAGTATTTAGAAATCATAAATACTAAAGGATCAAGGGACTCGGAATATTCTTCGTAATAACTTCATTTTTGTTTTTAGATGGGAGAGTCACCACCAAGAGAGCAAAGCCTGATAAGAGTACCATAAGTAAGGCTTAACATTAATATAATTTATGAGTCTACACTAACATTTGAACAAAAAATTGAAATGATATCTTCGCTACTTTAGCCTACGTAATTTAAACTGTGTCCTGGAGAGGACTTAAGCACTTTATTTATTTTAAAAAAAATATAAAAATAATAATCAAACAAATTGTGCCAGTGCGAGCTTATTAATAGCACGATTTATTTTTTCAAACCCTTTTATATATCATTACTAGATAATGAAGCTTGGACCAGGTAGTTGGGGTAGACAATGGAAATTTGAAGTCCGTGTTAAATCTGTGTGGATTTTTTCTTCTTCTTTGTTTAACCATATGTTAAATATTGTATACGTATAAATACATATATATATATATATATATACATTTCATTATTGCCAATAAAATGTGTCTTAAGATGGGGTCATTAATTTTAACCTTCAGTATAAATTAATCACATTCTAAAGATAATAAAAGATCGTAAAAGTGAAAAAAAAAGAAGATGAACGTTGGTCCTTTAATAGGTTTTGTGATTTAAAAAAAAGAAGAAAAGTTCCGATCTTATTGGGAGTCGAGGAAAACTAAAGTCACACAACATATCTATTGATATATAATATGTAAGTATCTTGCTAATATATATATACATATATGTATATCAAAAGCAATAATGAATATATATATATATATATATATATATATATCCCAATGATAATATTTTTTTTCGAGTTGAATTGAAATAATATCAAGTTTTAATAAAATACAAATGATAACAATAAAAAGGCACCGTAAAAAAGGTATAAAATATTTATATATTTGAAGAAAAGGGTAAAAGTCAAGCAAGTAAATAAAAAAAAACAAAAAAAGAAATAAAAAGTTTAAAAAAAAGAAGAAGAAAAAGATTTGATGGCTAAAGCAATTTGATGTATAAAATTAGCAAACTGTATTTAAGAACACATTCAATCATGCTTTATTAAAAAGGGATTTGGGTAAAGAGATGCTCACTCCATTTTGAATGAGTTACCTTGTAGGTACATACTGAATACTACTAATAAAATAATTCTTCTCCTTATATTCTATATTACATACATAGCATACATATCTATAAATCCATTTCCTCTCCTCAATGTCCGAGTGATGAGTGAGTGAAAACGTAGTACCATTGTCATAAAAATGAAACGATGACCTTTGCCCTTTTAAAGGAATCAG
The DNA here is from genome assembly GCA_963680855.1 of Lepeophtheirus nordmannii. NCBI lineage: Eukaryota > Metazoa > Arthropoda > Copepoda > Siphonostomatoida > Caligidae > Lepeophtheirus > Lepeophtheirus nordmannii. The sequence goes on from OY804523.1 coordinate 14,640,091, forward strand.
GATTATCTACCTATGAGGAGAGGAGGGTTATATCTACCTATGGTTGTACGTACGTAGATATCTTTTGCATTTTTCTCATGGATAAAAATAAGACACATTATTGCTTTATTTGAATCTTTGATGATGACCAAAATGAGTTGGTATTTGAAGCAGGATACGACTCAAACTAAGACGATTGTTATACATATATATATTATATAGTTAGTTAGTTAGTTAGCTACATGTGTACTGTAGATATTTGTCCTTGAATGAAATACCAATTTATATATATATATATATATATACGCAATAATTATTTAGTTTGATGATGATCCCTTGATTATTATTATAATTTAGATATTGTTTTTTTTGTGTGTAGTGTGCACAAGTTGAATTGTAATGACGTCGTAAAGATCTATCCATCTGCATATGTTAGTAGTATGTACATAACTATCTTTAACTGCAGATCTTTTGGATATTATGTATGTACATACATAATATTAATTTGTACCTATTAAGTGTCTACAAGATAATATGTATGGTCATAGGACCAATTTTTTTTTCTCTTTTTGTAAATTAAATCACCACGACATGTGCAGAAATGAAAAGATTATGTATGGGCTTTAATGATCAAAAGGAACAAGGCATCTAATAGCCAGCATAATCAAGATGAGTACCTACGAGTTTCACCATCCGATGCATTTATATACTTATAAGAAACAATCAAAGAGCTAAGATAGATTATGCATCATTGAATAAGCGCCTTTTTAGGAGTCGTTACATATTATATTATCTATGCCCATTAAGCAGCTCCTGACTTTTCTATCGCTTAATTAATGGCAGTCCAATAAATGGAGCAAATAAAAATGTACATACACTTTATGGTTATGAATGACCTGTTCACGAGTCATTTTTTTTACGAGTCACAATTCAGTCATTGAGCTAATGATCATCAAGTCTGCCCATTCAAGTCAAGTAGCGATCTTTTCATTCACGTCGAGTCTAAAGACCATGTTTAATGAGACGACCTATGTAAGTGCAACTATACAGTCTGATTTCACAAATGATTTCATATTCTCCTGAAGTCTATGCTCAATGTACATACATAAATACGTAGCTCTGTTAAACTCTTTGAATCCGTACTTGCTCAAAAAACAAAGTATGCAAATAGGGGGTTGTATAACTTAAAGCAGGGATGTCAAACTCATTTCCCATCGCTGGCCACATACAACCCCTAGGTAGACGTCGTGGGCCGAACCATTAAAATTATAGCATACTTAGCTATAAATAACCAAAATATCATCATGTCTTCCCTTTGTTTTAATGTCAAGAAGAACAAGGACATTGTTAAATTCAACTAAAAATTTATTGGAAAATACTCTTACAAAACATTTCACAAAACTGCACAAGCTTTAAGTAACTAGATAATCGAAAATTATAATATTGAACTGTACATGAGATTACAACATGAGACTTATTAAGAAGGACTAACATACGCCCCTAGCGGATAATTCATGAATTACATTAAATTAAAAAATTTAATCCATGTCTTTTAAGTATTTTTTCCACAGTCAAATTATCCTGTGGGCCTGATTGAACCTCCTTGCGGGCCGTATGTTTGACACCCCTGACTTAAAGGGAAATTAAATGAAGAGTACTAACATATAATAATAATAATATCTATTGAATCTTAGAAAAGTCTAATGGATGGTATCCGGCCACAACGGGTAATTGCATCGTCTTAGCTGTGTGTGTGTGTGTTTTAAATGATGTAATTATAGTTTTATAAGGACGATATCATTCTTATTTACTCTTGCTGTGGACCAAAGACCTTTGAACGAACGGACGGACGGATTATAACCCCTAAATAAATTTTGATTTATATTCAAATTGTGCTTTTGCAATTTACGTTGTTATAAAAAAAAAGGAAAAAAAAAAGAAGATAAATAATGGTTCAATCTGGCGAACATGATTGAACTAAAAAAATGTATAGATAAATAAAAATAATAATAAAAAAAAACGATATCATTGAAGTAATAATAATAAATATAATAATAATAGTAATGTCAAAGAATCATCATTCTGAGATGATAAAAAAAAAAGTCCTCATTACCCTTGAAAAAATGTAATGTTCATATTATGTATATATATATATATATATATATATATATATTATTACACTTGCGCATAAAATATCTGAAATCATGTCTCTTTCTCTCCTCGATGTGTAACTAGCACTTTTTGTTTTTTTTTAATGTTTATTACAATTAACTCTTTTTCAAAAAAAGAAAAACAAAAACAAAAAATATCATGTGTACTGCAAACATTTCACTTTTGTAGGAAGCAACTCTTCCTAAGTACGACTCTGCCCGAGTCTTTTCTCTCCTTCCATGCTACTCCTCCTTCACCAGAAGCTATTAGCACGATCACACCTTGTACATACGTACATAAATAAGTAATCGCAGTCGTAGTAGTAGTGACAGAGGGCCTTGTATCCAAATGCAATTTGCCATTCAGTGTAATTTTACGCTATCTTAATTCACTACCATTTAATTGCAACCAAAGAGTTCGTGTTTTTTTACTTTTTTCTTCTTTATTCGTTTTTTTTATTTTATTTATTGATATCAAAGACGAAACAAAAGGAAACATGGATTGTGATACTTTTTAGAATCTCATTAGATGTTGTACTTTTTTATGATAACAATTTGTTATATGTTCTATGCTGTAAGTTTAGGTAGATAATAGTATGATTTTAAATCCCATAAAACGCTCACAATTAATCAAGTCTAAAGTCTTTAAAAACTGCAAGCTCAAGTCAAGTTCAAAGTTGCAGGGCCATAAAAATAGTTATATACACACCTAAGTGCCATTTGAGTCCTTAACTCTGATCATCGATTCTTTAATAGGCTTATGTAGTCAAAATAATCATACATATTAGTAATAATATAGCAGAAATACTATTAGTCCTGGATTTGACAAGCCTGGCTTTTGCTCTTCTACAGTTTTTCATTTAGCTTGTAGTGCATTGAATTCTTGAAGAGTATGAACTCAAATAAATATTGAAATTCAATAATGTATGTAGATACAGAAAAAGATCAATTGCGATTAAATAATTATGATAATAATAATTTCAAATATCAAATGTTTGTTGGTCTCTATAGCAATGATTCTCAACCGGTGTGTTGGATACACTCGTGCCCTAGCACATTATTGGGAGTGTGCTACAATATATCCTGATGGTACACCATAAAATATGAAAAGTATAGTTACTTGAATTTCGAACAATTCTCTTTAAAGACGATAATTTAGAAATAAAACAGAAAAGTATTAAGTTCAATTAAATTATACGCGAGGAAACTAAGGATAATTCTTTGCTGATGTACAGGATAAATTCTGAAAAGGATTCATTTACCCTAAGTATTGAATTTCTTGTACCATGTTGACTCTTTTAAATCTTACAATTGTCTTGATATAGTTTTATATGATAGTTTGAGTAAAAAAAAAAAAAAACGGTAAAAAAGGTTGAGAAACACTGCTCTAAAGCCTGGAGTCTTACATATTTAATTCTGAAATTTTAATATTATATTCAAGTCGAGACACCTTTACAGTTCGAGTCAGAGTCAAGCCTGTAGGTTAATTCTCATTGCCTCTCTCAACCTTTACTTGAAAAAAGAGAGACAAAAGTACAGAAATTAACTGGTACACAGTTAGCCAATGACACCCATACTCGCAGTTGATATTTAATATGTAGATAGTGGGGATATTTGCAGTAAGATAAAAAGTTATTTGAGATCAACTAATGAGCGTTTAGAACCCTATGTAATAAAGGGGAATGGACTTACAAATCAAATCAAGAAACAAAAAAAAAGAGAGTGGTTGACGTGTTACGAGATTATCCCATTTTGTTAAGTCTAGCTCGTTCGTGAATCCAAGTTTCCAGCTCTCATAGATGGATATAAACACAAGTACATATGTACATACCAAAGATGAAGTCTTCTTCTTCACTCTTCCGTCATTATGATGATCCCTTTTCGAAATCCAGTATGTTTCATTATACTCGTGGAAATGTCACATTTTTTAATGAGTCGTAACTAATATTGCAAGTTGTTTTAACGCTCTCATCATAAATAATAAATGAAAAAATTAAAACTATTTTTTTTTTTAAAAAAAGGTGCAAAAAAAAAAAAAAAAATCTTACAAACAGTAAATGATTTCATCACAATTTATGATTTGTTAAAGATATAAATCACATGTTACGTATCTCAAGAGATATACCTATATGTATGTATATATACAATTTTGCATACCTGTTCGTCATAACTTATGTGTCAGAGATTTTTTTTAGGCAATAGTCTGCTCATACTATTGTCATTCTATTCCATGCCAGACGAATATATATAAAACAACAACGTGTAGTTCGGTTGTAGCTCCTTCATTCAGTTGTGAATATAATTTTTGTAAAATATTTTGCATCAAGTTATTGATGACTCTGATGATCAGGGATAGGATAATATACAATATGTAGGAGTTTGAGTAGTAATATCCCGTTTGGTCCAGACTCAATCAGTCTGAATTTTTCTATAATAAGATCTAGAAGGATACTCATTTTGTGTATTAAAAAATGTTTATTCGCTAGTATATTTAATGCTAATTCCATTTCCAGTCTTTGTTTTGATCTAAAGGGACTCTTGGGGACATAAACGGCAATAGTAGGCTCAAAATTCGGCCATAGGGTCCGATTTCTCGAAAACCGTCGGACTCTTGAAAAAAATAATTACAGATTTAAAATCAGTGTGTAAAACTATATACACTTTTTTATTCATATACCCCTTAGGATTTTTGACTGTTGACCCGTATTATTAGACATCATTCCTAAGGCTTCATACCCCTTTTCTTTCAGGTGAAGTAAGTAGCACCAGAATGGATTTGGAGGTGGGTGATGTGTGTGGAAATTCTGTAATTATGACGTTTCAAGTATATCTATGGACTATTACCAAAACTATTATACAGCTATTATTTTTTTCCAAAAAGTTGGGGCCAATGGTACATTGGCCCTCATGGTTTCGGCACCATTGGGTAAAGTCAATGGCACAGTCCACCAAACACCTTGTCTTCTCTATGTTGTTTCTTCTCGACGGAATTGGCTTACTATTGACTTATTTTGGGTTTTTTCCCCTCCATTTCTCTTTGTAAAGAGAAAAAGTTACAATCTATATGAATTCCAATCATTGACATACCCATTCTCTTCACAAGGGCTGTAAGCAATTCCCTTTTTGGCCCAGATCTATTCAGAATTCTCATTTTTAGTATAATTGTTTATTTATAGGCCATTTTATCTTTACACGTATAAATGATTAACAAGGACTCCGTATTCAAACAGCTCTGTAAGTCAACAGAGCCTATTATTATTCGGACTGATTTGAGTATTATCATATGTAATTGACGTGTCGTGTACAATTTGGGATTTTGTACAAGTTGTAACGTGAGGCAAGCAGATTGTATATATACGTTGCAATTTTTACGTCTCATGATGTCCTATTAAAACGTAACATTTTAATAATGCATCTGTATGCATTAAATTGACTTCTTTATCAAAGATGTACGAGAAATGGATTCCTGGACATTTTTGTTCCATAAAATATTTATCAATTAGTAATTATCATTAAAACGAGTCATTAATCACTCTCCTTAATAGATAAAATATCTGATGGAATTTATATCATTTCCATTTTATTTACCTACTACAAAAAGACTCTCAATTCTTCATTAAAAAAAAGCTACAAATGGGATCCCATTTGTTACTCATAACTTGTTCAATATGCTTATTGTGCAAGTTACATATACAGGGTGAGTGCGATCTTTGACAACCAAATGTACTTCTTCTTTTTTTAAATATAAATATCTCAAAAACTAAAGAACCGATTTTAATGAAATTAACACCATTTGAAAGCTGGATTAATATATTTTATTTTTTATTCAGTAAAACTGCTGCTAACGGCAATGATGGCCTCGATCCTGGTCCAGAATCTTAAGTATGTCTTGATGACGACGTCCTTCTTTAAGGCCTTGAAATCCTTCGTGATCCTTTTGATCAGCTCCTCCTTAGTGTTCTAGGGAGACTTGTTAGTGTGTCACTCAACTGCACCCCTCGAAATAGTCCACGGGGCTCAAATCTGGGGAGTTAGGGGGCCAGATGTTTGGTGGCAAAAAATCATAAAAATTATCACTAAGTCACTTTTGGGAGATTCTGGAACTGTAGCATGGATCAGAGTCCTGCTACCACACATATGGATGCCCGGCAGCCACTTTATTGGTACAGGGTAACACGTGGCTCCTTAGGACCTTCACATTCTCCTCTGTGTTGACCCTCAAGCCCGTCGGAAAGATGTAGGGCGTTATGACATGTCCAAAGATCATGACTGTGGTCGGGACCTTGGTCTGCATGACCCTGGGAACGTCCTTGGGACTGTAGGCTAACCATCAGTTGTTCTGTTTGTTGATCTTTTGATCCTGACAGAAGTTTTTCTCATCGGAGAAATACCAGAGCATCTCAGGATCCATTGGATGCTTCAATTTGTTCAGTAGGATCTTGCAGTGCTTCAGCCATTTCTCCTTGGCCTTGGCCGTCAACAAATGGCCCTTGTGCTGTATATGTACATATATGTATGTAGTAAGTGTAAGAATGCATTCACTAAAACATCAACAATGTAGTTGTGTATGTCAGCAGCTGTGGATTATTTTTCTCTTGCTCTTAATAAATCTTACAACTTGCTTCGGATTTTGATCTCTTCAACTCAGATTAAATCTTGTCAAGGTGGGAATATCCCTCGCACTGTTGGAGACTTGATTCATGACATTGACTATGTAGTTTCCTATAGATGCTGAGCTTTATCTATTTCTCTTGATTCGTGAAAGGTTGGGAGCTACATACAATGAATTGGTGTTGTGATGTGATATATTAATGTATATGTACGTCCATGCAAGTATCATGTTATACGATTAATAAAATTTAGAGAAGGGAAAAATAAAACCATTTGTAATATATAAATATATATATAAACTTTTTTTTGCAGATCTTTCCAGATATTTTATTGAGTTATAAATCTCAAAAAATATTTATGTATGTACATATATACATACTACTCACTTTGACTCTCTATGTATGTAGAATCTTCGTCATCTTTAACTAGTTGGCTAGTTTTCTTTTTAGTCGGTACAATGATCCCGAGGGATCATTCAATACCCATTATAGGTATTCATCCTTCCTTTCCTCAAAAACCAACCAAAATAATAACCTTATCAAGAAAATTTAATTATATGGAATACATATATACATTGATTACACCATGAATTAATGGGATATTTACATATGGTATTAAATAAGGAGCTAGAAGAAAAAAAAAGGATTAATAAACACGAGAAATTCAATTGATTACCTATGTACATAGGTATATGGTTAATGATATATATATATATATATATATATATAAATATCAAGTCCAAATAAAGCTATTCACAACGTAACATTTGTAGAATTCAATTTACCTGTTACAGTTAACATTTATATATATGTATGTATATTAAAAAGAAAAGAAAATAAATAAATAAAGAATTTGTAAGTTATTTGATCTGGGACTTCCTATATATATATATACTTTTCCAGGGTTAGCAAAAAAAAAACAATTATTATTTGCAAGAAAAAGAAGAAAAGGTAAGACGTACATTTATGAAGATGGGCTCAGATTTATTTATTTAATTCCTTTTACTCCTCTTCTTTTTTTAGGTTCTTGCTTCGAAGGTCAAAAAGGTAAATATAATCATATATATACCCAAACACACAAACATATGTACCTATTTACGTATGTAGTACCTAGAATCATTTATATACAAATAATATACATATATGTATATGCATGTATTTATACAGAAGTAAATCTGAGTTACCTATGTATGTACATGAGGAACTTACATCCTAATAAATAATAATTATGACTCCTGTGTCTCAAGTTAGCCAAATAATAGTTATAATAATAATAATAATAATAATAATGAGTGGAACAAACTCTGGATTTAGCAGCAGACTTAGATCATAGCTCTTTTTGCATCTTTTTTTATTGCATAAGTGCAAAAAATTGCATCCATTTCACCTGTTGATTGTTGCAAATTGTAAATGAATATCCTGGGCAGAATTGATATTTATAATTTGTTGCAATATAGATCAAATTCTGCGAGATAGAGGCCCTTAATGTATCAACTCTCCCCTTTTGGCAGGGAGTACTGATACATTTCAGTATGTCCCATTTCATGAAAATGAAAGTCAGAGTAAAGTTGTTATTTAATTTTAGCTTTTAATAATAGTTAACTATATGAATATAATAATATTAATTATTTTACTTTTCTGCATAAATGGGACCGTTTTTGTTTTTGGATTTTGAGTCTGTTTCCTTCGTCTCTGCTCCTTTTGTGCAGAAGGGTCATTGCATTTGTACAATCTATGTACTCTAAAAAGGAAAAATAATCTTGATTTATCATCTTGCAAAACTGTTTTTATTGCATAAAAGGGAGAGTACAAGTGTATCAATTCTCCCTTCTTTGGTTTTTTTCGCTTATTTGCTTTTGCTTACCTAGGGATTGCAATGTGTTATTATATAGAATAAAAGATTTTTCTATGAAATATTAAAAGTTTAACTCAAATAAAAATTGTTTTGATTTCATTTACTTCTAGAGCCCAAAATTTAGTTTCTTCAAGAAAATTTGTACTTCGTCTATTTTATCCTTCTCAATACTATACATAATTATTTATCAATGAGTGAATCAATTCATGAAAAGATTCATTAATAAAAGCTAAAGAGAGGTTGATTCAATTATATCTCTCTTTCCCTATATATGGTATGTTTGTACTGATATTGCTCTGTTCGTTGATTTCTTGACCTCGAATTAGCCAATCTATTTTAAGCTGTCAAAATTTCCCTACATATTACTAAATGTAATAATATTCCACGTTTGGGAAGCACTGACTGCTAACAAAGAAAAAATGAAGGTCGAAGAATCGAAATGGTTTTTACAAGGTATGTAGATTTTGAGTCTGTACCATGAATTTACCATGAATACTCATTTTGTTCCAATTCGAAAAGTCTGGGTTTTGTTTTAGTACCGGGATTCACTTCTTTAGATATTAGTTTGTTGTCACATGAGAAACAAACGGTTCAAGTTTATCAACTTAGCCGATTTTTTTTTTTTTTTTGACTAGATAACTTTATCGTTTCATATCTTATAGATAAATCTATCAATAAATGATTAAATATTCTTTTATTAATCAACATACTCAGAGACAAAGTATGTCTCTACATTGACGTGCTTTTTTTTTCTTCTTATAAAAAACACTTATGACAGGACTCTGGCGTCATCATCAAATTCTTTATTAAGTTGAACCATCAAAGCCGGTTAACCGATTTGAAAACTTTGTGGTTAACTATTTATAAATTAAGGCAACTATAGGAACATTAGTTGTCACGAGCAGCTTAGTATATCTTCCGAACTAATTATACGGTCTGTTTGAGATAGTCATATGTTCTAACTGAAATAATTATCCAATATTATGGAAATTGGGTCTTTAATCTGTCTTTTTCTTTCGGGCAAATATTGAGAGATGTAATGAAAGTTACTATTAATTGAAAATTGTTTGTATACTTGGAGTTTTTGGACACTGTCTGATTTCTTTTCAGTCCGTGCATGGGTAATTTTTTTCGAAATTCATTCAAACCAACGTTTGTTCAAGACTGCAGTCTCAGACAGTGAACCAAAATTTAATCGTTTTTAAACCATTAACCCTTATTTCATTGGTTGCAGATAATATTTAGTGTCCCGTTTTAGAAAAAAAAAAAGAAAAAACACTTTGTCCATTGATGTCTTGGCTGCTTTGATTTTCATCTCAATAAGAAGAACAAGGACTTTGAAGGAACTGGACAAAATCAAGACTTTTTTTTTGTTTATGTAAGAATTAGTTTTTGACCAATTGATTTTGGGTCTTTCTTTCCTTCTTTCTTTTTGAAGAGAAGTTCAGGAGATGTCATCGGGACATTTTCGTGTCTAATCACTACTATGATACATTTCATCTGTCATAGTACATTTCAATGTTCCTGAAACATATAGTGTGACGCTACAATTACCATATCACCAAACGTAGATACTACAAAACCGGATCTGCATTGAAACCCTGGATACATTCTACACACCCCTAATGTAAACATCACGAAAAAATATGTTATGAATCGATCCACTCACCTGGGAGATCCTTTAGAAAAAGACAAAGCTCATCCTTAGATCTATTTCACGAATGCATAAAATATCTAGAAACATAATTAATGCTTGAGAACTAATAGTTATGTAGATTATTACTTCCCTAAAATAGCCTCTGCAAAAAATTACTCTTTGCAATAAAGTTTTATTTATTTTTTTGCTAAGACGAAAGAGGTTGACCTTCCACTTATTGTTAATATTATTATTTATTTTTTTGATCGATGATTATTGTAATAATGTTGGCGAGAGTGTACATAATATGTTGTATACCTATGGAGTATGAAGTAATCCTTTGCACTAATAATCCTGATCGCTCTAACACAACAAACAGTAATTGGCGAGGGATAAAAGACGCAAGTAATGACGTATGTAATGGGTACAAGAGGGAAATGAATTTAAAAAAGGAAATAGAATTTCTTTGCATCATCTTGGGATTAAAAGAGTACTATCAGTCTATGTATGTACATGGAAAGAAATTAGCATTCAATACCTAACAAACAATAAATCAAGACAAAAGAAAGGAAAAAAATGAAAGAAAGAGATCTGCATTCATTTGATAATTCATTTATTAAATACAATGTACTCATATTTATACCTCAGAGATTAGGAATTACTTTCTGCAATTCATGAAGAAGACTAAAGTTTGTGAGTCTAAATATGCAGAAGATGAATAATGTGCCTTGCTAGGCTCATTACCTGGCAGCACCTCATGTACATACATGTTTTTGAGACAATGATGGACTATTACACACGAAAAACATCTGTGAGGAAGAACTACTCAGAACAATTATCTCCCTCAATTATGATCTACACACTTGGAGGATCACTTCTGAGGATCCGATAATGATAGGTCGAATAATTATCCTTCTATGTATGTATATGTATGTAGATATAAAGTCAATATTCTGTCAATGATTGCTTTTTTTTTTGTAGAGTATATTTATATTCAACAATGATAAAAATTTCATGTACATAGTAGTAGGTATAGAATGTGGAGGGGGGAGGGGGGGGTAGAAAAAAAGAAAAAAAAACTTTCTTAACAACATTGTCAAAAAAACAATAAAAACAAAAACGAAGACACATTTCCTTTCAAAGATGCTTCTACTAATTAATTATTATCGTTGCTTTATTTGCAATAATTAAAAGGATGTCTAAAAAATATGTATTTTTATGTTGTTGTTGTTAGAGTCAATTTTAGACTCTCAGCACATCACACTTCTGTCAAAGACAAAAAAAATATATATCAATCTACATTTTAAAAAATCCCTGATTCTATGAAAAAGTCAAGGATTTTTTTTTTTCAAAAAACAGTGCATAAAACGTTGGTATAGTGGCAGTGGTGACCCACAAATTTGAAGGGCTGGCTAAAAAAAACTACACCCTGAATTGATACAAAATATACATTTTTAACATGGATTTGCTTTCATGTACCTTTAAAATGCTTGAGGTCACATTTTTGAAGGAAATCCTTTAAAGGATAAATAATTAATTAATTATCTATCACAAAGTTGTTGATTATTATATTTCGTCGTTTGACGTATTTGTGATGTGTGAACCCCCTTTATTCTTTATTTCACTTGATAATATGTTGTTGCATATATATATATAAATATATATATACATACACTTGTCAATTTCTAAAACAATAAAACTAAGCAATTAAAAACAAAAAAAAAACAAAAAATTCCACAGGTAACAATAATAATTATAATTCATAATAAGAATAAGAATAATTCAAAAACCAGAGAGAGAGAGAGAGAGAGCAATGAGATCTAAAATAACCAGAAACTAAGAATATAATAATATATACATACACAAAAAATAAAGGGGGGTCGGAGTGGGGGATCTGTTCAAAACAACGGATTTGGTATTCATTTGTCTGAGCAAAAATTATGTGTATATATATAAAAAATAATTTTGCATAGAATATAATTATGTATTTATATTAGTCCTATAAAGAGTTTTGTTGCTCTGCAACGAGATTTTGTGTGAATTTATTTATTTTTTACAAAAAAATAATAGACATAAACTCTAAGACAACACAACCTCTCTTTTAATCTTTTTTTAAAAAAAAGGGGGGGGGGGGAGTGAGGGGAATTCCATTCGAATTTTTTAATAATAAATAATAATATGTAGTAGAAACGATACATAATTTACAACAGGGTGCATATATTTATGTGATATATATATACCTATAGATATTATTATTATTATTATTTACTTTTTTTGGAACTAAATTGCAAAGTTGATGATTTAATTGTAATAATAATTATAATAATAATAACAAAATTCAAATGGATAGTTATGTGTGTGTGTGCGGTTCTATATAGAGATATATACAAAACTAACAAATGAACGCACGAACAAACAAACAAACAAACAAACAGCAACCAACCAACCAACCAAGATCGTCTTGCATCACTTTTAATTTTTTTTTTTTTTTCTTTCTAACTTTTTCATCAGAGGGGTTTCATTATTTTGCTGCCTTACTCCATCCCCCTCACCCTCAAAAGGGTATGCTGGAAGCAAACATTTTTTCAATGAGAGGTGGAGCAGGAACAAGATCCTCCCATTTAAGAAAGAAAATACGCTGAAGTCCTTGCATTGAGAGAGATCTGAGAGCTGGAAGTCGATCCAATATCCGAGTCATATAATGTTCTTTCTTTTGAGCGTCTGGATTATATGTAACGTGATCCTTGAGGGAGTTAATGATTTTATTCTCAATGGACTCCACCTTCTTGGGATCCGACAATCCGTGACGTTCTACAAATGAAAGAGGGGGAAAAAAATCCGTTTTGTTACTAAATGTATGAACAATTTAATAAAAATAGTATGAGAGGAAGACTACAAAATCAGGAGAAAGACCTTGGATCTAAATACAAAATAACGCAGAGCCTACAAAACTAAATATGTATATATGTATGAATTCTTCATTGCGAATAACGACGCGTTAGAGAAGGAACCATGTTAAGTTAAGGTGTGTCTCTTATAAAAAAAAATATTAAAAAAAAAAAATAAGAATATTCTTATATATATATATATATATGTACAGTCATCAAGGCTGAATAGACGTTTGATGATGGTTTCAGAAGAAAAAGAAAAATGGAATTTGTTACATACATAGGTAGGCAGCTCTACAAAGATTACAAAACTACTAAATGGGTCCTATTTGTAGCCCAGGTTTTTTATTTCTTAGAAAAAAGAAAAAAGAAAAGAAAAAAAAAAGTGTCTGAAATGGTATCTTACCATCCTTACCATTGACTAGTATGAGACCGCAAAGACATGAAAATGCGGATATATCCAATTCCATGGAATGAAGTCCTCGAGCAAATTCATTGATACCATTGAGCCAATCCCCAAATGTCTGTTGGCATTGACTCACATGTAAAACCACTCCGTTGCAAAAAGTATATCGATCCGAATCAGGATTAGATCTAGAATCAGAGAATGGGAGAAAAAAAAATGAAGTAATAAGATCCCGGCTTGATTTAGCAAAAATGGTTTACAAGTGCATTTATTTCATTTTTTAAATAAATGTCTAGAGCCTTTTGACTCTAACAAGGAATTGACCCAGACACAGATAATAACTAAGAGGTTACCGATTTAGTGATCAAACCACTTAGGAGTACACTCATTTTTTGCTCATATCCAAGGCGCATACATTTATTTAAAAAAAAATACCCCCCAATACCAGGATATTTTAAGTGTATGATCAACTTCTCAGGCCTATGAAAGTCCCCAGCACAGCTATATATTTTCAGTGTCAAGATCTTATCTGACACAAGGAATTGTAAAAAAAGCCCTCAATTTCTGACATCCTGACCGCAAATAAATAAATAGAATAATAATTACTCACCTGTAAGCTAATCGAAGGACAAACAATTCTAGGCAAGAGGTTTGAAAGAGTAGATCCCTATCGTTGAGGGACAGTTCGGAAATTCCGGGAATTCTTTCACAAAAATTGCGAATAACTTCTATAGAACTCGTTAAAACATGATAAAATTGTCCGATTTTTATGGCTTCGTTTGCCAACATATTTTCCTTGGAGTCTCTTTCATCCTCTATTGGAGTTTCCACAAACTTAGTATTTGAAAAAAATAAAAATAAATAAGGAGTAGAGATAATTGAGAATATCTATCAGACTATAGATGATAGACTCATATTTATTTAACTTTCAAGAATCATATAATAATGATAATAATATATATATATGTATATATATATATATATACTTGATATATTTGATTCTCCGTCTTTTTGGTTTTAAATTCCAGAGAAGAGCATAAGTATTTGTTAAGTCATGATTTTGATGAGTTTTTTTGTTTTGTTTTTTTTACCCATATAAATATTTGAAATATATATTATATGTATACGTATAAAACTTATGTATATATATATATATATATATATATCTTCATTTCAGCAAAGTGATTCTTTAAAGGTCCTGTTTTTTTTTGTTTTTTTGTTTTTTTCTTTCCTTCTCTCTCTCTTTGGATGGATTTGCTAATGTACATTACCACATCTATTTATTTATTATATGTATTTGTAAGTAATTTCCACTCTGACATTTAAAACTAATGGAGGGTTACTTCTATCGATACTACACACTACTATAGCACATAGATAATAGATACATACATGTGTATCTCTCAGAGTTTTCAAGGTCATAATTGTACGAAACTGCAATGCAAGCAAGCACAGTAATAATAGATTCACTTTAGGAGGAAAACAAAACAAAAAAAAACAACTAAAGACAAAGTTTAAATTTTAGCAACTTACTTGTGAATAGTCCAAATTATTCATATCAGGAGAGGTATCTATATGAGCTCGAACAAGTGAGGTGATGAGACTCACAGGAGGTGATGGAGGAGACTCTGCTGGACTCTTGGGCTTGGAAGGAAGTCGTCCTCGACGTCCCTTGAGAGAATCCGTTCTCACAACTTCCTTCACCATGCCCACGGCAAGACATTTTTGGAAACGGCAAAACTGACATCGATTTCGACGTCTCTTATCAACAGGACAGTTTTTATCAGCTAAACAAACGTATTTTGCATTTTTCTGGACGGTTCGTTTGAAAAAGCCTTTGCAGCCCTCACAAGTGCGGACGCCATAGTGCTGGCATGCTGCATTGTCCCCACAAACAGCACAGAGGAGTGAGGCTTTATTGGGAGAACACTCTGAGGAGGATGGTGGGGGAGGAGGGCCCAAGGGTACACGGATAGAGAGCTTTGAGGTGGCATCTCCACTCCTAGAATGATTGGATGGGGTAATTGGATGGGAAAATAAGTCATAATTAGAGTCGTTGAAAAAGAGGGATTCCCAGTTTGTGCAATATATTGTGTTTGTATTTAAACAAAAAGTGTCTGAGTTTGAGAGTGATTGAGTCTCAGGAAAAAAAATCTCTCTTTTTCGACTGACTCTATCCATCAGTCAAATTATATCAATATGTGGACATGGACTTACCCTTGACTAGTTGAGGTGGACGCTCTTGGAGCGGGGGTTTTCCTTGCAACTATGGGCCTATCAAAATTATTGGTTGGAGGATTACTGCTGCTTCCGCTCGCTGTATTATTGGCTGAGGATGAGGAAAAGTAGGAAGGAGATGAGGATGAGGAGGATGGAGAAGGGTAGTAGTTGGTAGAGGTGCTGCTTTGGTAAGGGGAATTAGAGGCTATATTGGGAACAAAGGCAGTCGTACACGTATAAATGGGTTCCTTTTTTAGGAGGAAATTGGAGCCGCCTGTTTGGTATTGAGGAGAGGTGAATGCAGAGGAGGATGTAGTCGGAGTTGAGGAAGGAGAGCTACAAGAGGGAGGAGGTGGCGGCGGCGGTGGTGGAAAGGTTGAGCAAGTTGGCTTCACTTCGGGTAATTCCGTTTTAAAAGGATATCGGGGCTCTAGAGTCGTTGGCTGTGGAACACCCACAACTTGCTGATGCTGCTGTTGTTGCTGCTGCTGCTGCTCGTACTGCTGTCGATTATAAGTGTCCAAAAAGCTAGGGAGTAGATGACTAGGGCTGGAGGGTACTATGATGGGTCCAGGCGAATGTGTGACAGGAGAGCCTGCATTAGAGGAGGAGGATGGAGGTGGAACAAGTGGTCCAGTGGGCGGAGATGATCCTCCTCGAGCCCCTTGATAGTCAATGGGTTGAGTAATGAATTCTCCATGAAATGTGTTGGGGATGGAATCGTAAGATTCATATGAGGATTCTCCATGATGGTGATGATGGGGCTGTTGTTGTTGCTGCTGCTGGTGATGTCCTGGATGATGATGATGCTGTGGAGCTGCTGGTTGCTGCTGAGGATGATGACCTAGGGCCGGATTAGCAGCTCCAACACCATAACTACCACCAAGGGATTCTATTAAGCCATGATGACTGGATCCAGGGTTGAGATCTCCCTCATCTCCATAGTCTGTCAAACTAATTCCGTAGCTTGAGGAGAGAACATCTGCAAATGTGGCCGAGGAGCCTGAGGAGGACGATCCAAAATTACTTTGCTGGAATTAAATAAGAGAAAAAAGACCGGTCTGAGTATTATTTGTACTGTAATACATATATGTTATTTAGAATGATACAAATTAAATTGCTGGATGCATGGGACAATTAAAGTTCAAGTAAGGATCTCTATGATTGAAAGAATAATATTAGCTATGAGGGAGATAGAGAGAGAGAGAGAGAAAGAAAGTTAGTACCGTTTTTGCAGTCATGAAATCGAGCTCCAGAGATGATTGTGAATGAGGTAGGATTGTGTTTGATGGTAGAAGAGTTGGTAGAATTTGATGCGGACGCGATGACGAAATAGGGTAGTCGTTGTGTTTGTTAGTAGCAGATCTTTTATCCACTTTGGAAGGAAACCATGCAACATACAAAATGTGTAATAGGGGTAACAACAACGAATTTTCTAGGGGTTTTTTTTTTTTTCTTTAAATCAAATATTTAGTCTTAGAAGACCGCACAACATCGAAAAAAAACTAACTCTTGTGGTGTGGTATTGAAGAAGAGACGACACAATTTTTTTTTAATGATTATTATTTATGTAATTAAGGCAAACTCAAAACTAGGTGGGTTATCACATCTAAAAAAAAAAAAACAGAAAACAATTATGTATGAAAAAAAAAAAAAAAAAAAACAACAACAAAAAACACATATGTACATGCAAAAGAGAGTTAAATAATGTACCTATAAATAAATAGGTAGTTAGTGATATGTATATTAGACTCAAACAAAGATCCTTGAACCACAATTATCACCTTTTACACAATATGTATGTATGTAAGCAAGCAACACATCGAACCCAGAATGGGAGTCAAGGAAGATGTTCTTGCTCAAAGAAAGAAGGAAAGAAGGAAAGATGAAGAAAAGAAGAACATCGACAAACAGAACACACAAAAAAGTTGGAACTCAATTACCTGCTGTGCTGAGGGCTGTGCTCCATGGGTTGAGACATTGATACTACTACTGTGTTGATGAATGTGATGGTGATGAATGTGCTGCTGTTGATGCTGGAGTAACAACATGGCAGAGGTGTGAACAACACCACCGCTGCTCCTATCACTGCTTCGATGAAGTGATTGAATATTGTTCGTGACTCCGGGTGGAGGTGAATCGATACTTGAGGAAGGCGTAAGGTGGTGGTGGTGGTGTTGTGTTGTAAGGCCCGAAGGACTTTGCGGATTATCAGAAGATGATTGCAGGATGACTTTTGACTCTGAGCTTCCTTGAATCGAAAAATCCTCAACAACTTAAATGAATGAATGAATAAAAAATATATAATTCAATATAAGGAATTCAATGTAAGGAATGAGAATTTGAAGACTTTGCAAAGAGTAGGCACACAATTTATATGTAGATAAATAAAAATAAAATAGTGTTGACTTCGGTTAGTGTACATAAAAGTAAATTTTTTTAATACGAAACAAAACAAAACACACACACAAAAAAAAACAATTGATTTTTGTTTTTGTAATGTTTGTATCTCATTATTTATTAATAGTTTTGGGATGCTATCTGACTAACTATTTATAAGAAGGAGGGAAAAAAGGAAGGAACGAACAAAAAAAAGAAGAAAAAAGATACTAATAATTAAGGCTCCCTTAGAAAGCCACCCTCTCAGAGAATACATATTTGACATTTAAAAACATAAATAAAACACACATACAAATAAAGCAAAGCAAAGCAAAAATCATGGAAAGCAAGTATCCGTCAAGTAATCGATAAGGTGTTTATCATGACGATGTGTTGTTCAATTATATATATTATCTTTTTTTTTTAATATTAAAAACAAAAAAAAAAGGATACTAGATACATATTATAGACCATGGACCATGGATCCTTTAAACTACAATGAATATACGTACATGAATCAAACATGGCGTATACAAACATAATTAATTAATTAATTAATTTGTAAAAACAAAGTAACCCAAAAAAAGAAATCCACATTCTAATGAAGAATTTCATTTTTCATATATTGAATTGATATATTTATTTATTTATTTTGTTGGTATAATATAAAATGTAACATAGTACATATTCTCTAAAGCTCTTTTTTCTCTCTCTATTTCTGTTTCTTTAGTCTTAAGACGTCATTGTTGTATATATATATATATATATATATATATATATATTTAATATTACACTCTATGATGACATATATTTTTTGGAGGAAAGCTCTCTTGAGGAATAATCATGAATGTGAAAGCAAGCAACAAGTAGTTCTTTTATTTTGTATGTATATATATATATATATGTACTTTATCTGAGGTGTATGCTATGCTCATTCATTTGGTATGATTGAATTATTTTATTAATATATATATTTTTGAAGTATCTGGGTAAATTGCTTCTTTAGGGAATTTTTTAAAAGGATTTTTGGTTTTTTCATCACCATTTGAGTATTTATTGTATGGAATAAGTAGAGGAGTCAATTACAAAATAGGCTGAATAGTGGTTTATATATTTATGAAGAGATGATTGTTACCTTGACTGATCTATGTATATTATGAAGAATCGTCGATTTATTTTTTCCGTATGATGCTCCGCCGTAGATTGGACTCACAAATCATGACAAAAGCACAAATGTCTGAATGAATGGATTGGAGATTTTTTTAATTTTTTTCTGTTTTATTGTGTGTAAGTGTGTGAATATTTTTTTCTTTTTTGAATCTCTGTATATGATACTAAATATATTTCCTAACACATCACGGACAAGAGTTTTTTTTTTTTCTAAATGATGAAATATTATTATAAAAAGAAGTGCAAAAATTTCTCACTAAAATGAAATCTATGAGGGTTTCGGACTGATGTTTTGAGCATTCAATTGATTACTATTATAATGTATATATATATATATATATCTATATCTATATATGTATATACTTTAAATGTTGTTTGTAATATAATATCAAGACGAGAAGAAGAGGGCTCCAAAAATACTGCTCCTCTAATAACACAACCGGTCTCCTCGAAAGCTAATAGAACTTTGATTATATTGAAATAATTATTACAACACAGACACAATCATATACATACATAATTCTACGGTCGTACACAGAAACATACATACATACAAGAAAAATACACGCATGTTTAACATCCATGACGTCACTCAGGTAATGACGTCACACCCAAAAAGGCATCTTTCACCTTCGTTCTATTTGAGCGTCCGCAGAGGGAGACGACGTGAGAAGACGTGGTAGTGAGTGAGTGAGTGAGTGAGTCTGCAAGCTAGCAAGCAAGGGAGGAAGGAGATGCTTTTTATATTGTTGTTTTTTTTTACGGCAAAATGATGTCACACGCGCGGAGAAGGGGACTTCTTTTGCGATACTCCTAAGTATTTGCGAGTGTGTGTGCAACAGTTTGATTGAGTTCCCCGCTTCATTCCCGGTTCGTTTCTTAGCCTACGAAGAAAGACGCATCATTTCTTTCTTATTTCATAGAGCCTACTCTCTCAATAGTCATCAATTTACTACGACTACATAATATATATATATATATATATGTATGATTGTCTCTGTATACTGCAGTTTTGAGTTTATTTACTGCTGCTGCAATAGTTTCCCCAATTTGTTTTGTATATATATTTTTTTCAATGAATGCTTTTCCTTCCTTCCTTCCTTCCTCCTTCCCTCTTTTATAACTGCCTTTCTCTCTCTCCCATGAATGGCAGTTCAACTCCTTATGAGTTTGCTTGATGGTGTAATACTTAAAAGAGTTTCTTTCTCTTAACTAACTTGATAAATAAGTGAAATACTATGAATGTACATATAAAAACAACAACTATGAATAGTGAATACTCTCCCCTTTGGAGTTAACTATGCATGTTACAACATTCATGACGTCACTTCCTTCATTTACCACTTTGGCATGAATTATGAATGATGTACTTCTACTTTAACTGACTTGGGTGAATATTATTATCTGTATGTATAGTTAATAATAATTTCATGTTTCATCTACTCAAAGAAACAAACAAGCAAACAAGTATATAGCAAATTACGAACGACAACAAGAGCAATGAGGAAGTGTAAAAGCAAACAAACAAACAAGCAAGCAATATGAATCAATGGATTATCATCGTCATCAGGACGACATCGAATCTTATGTTACAACTATAATCTATAGATAGATAGATGATAGATGAAGGGAGGGAGGAATATAATCAGGAGCCAAAGAGCCATGGATTCCCATGACTCCTAACGATATTAGGTATACATATATATATGAAACAAAATAATAATAAAAATGATATAAATAACCCCTTTTTTTATTTATCAAAAAATACTTTTGTTTTCCGCCAAAAAAATGATTCCCTACTAAATATAGTGCCAAATTAGGGATGTGACGAAAGGGGTTGTCGTCTCTTTCCTTCCAGGCATATACATAAGCAGCTACTCCAAGCATCAACACCAGGTAAAAAAAAAATAATAATAAAAAATGGAATGACATGAATAATTACATCGTGATTAGTTAAAAATTAAATACGAACAATACACACTCGAATCAGAGAGTATCACAATGTCACACTTTACCATTGAAAAGAGCAATTAATTGGAACATTTATTTACACGTAAGGAGAGCAAAATTTGGAATAATAACTTATCATCTTTTGACCTTAGCCTTCGGACTATATGTATAGTGTTGTGTCGCTTACTTTACTTTCTCAATGGGATTTCTCAAAAGTGATTCGAAATTACAGTCATTACAGAGCTGACCCTCCATTCTTCTTCAAGTTTATTCCATATTGACGTATTAGAGTTAGGGCATATAAAGCTTAACAAGAGATCATTTGAGCTGAACCAATCTATATTTGAGGGGTAAAAAGAATGGACAATAGGGATCGGAGTACCAAATTAGTTATGGAAATAAAGACCACTGTAAAAGAGTCCCTCACTTTAGAGCCTCTTTATGATCAATTTATCAGCATCAATTTATGTAGATTGTTAAAAAAATAGTATATATTTTGGTGGAGGCCAAATGGACTACAGTGAAACTATTCTACCAATGCTTTAAACACTCTTAGGTTTAAGTAACTAAATAGAAATTTAAAGCATGTTTTCTCATAGACAATTCCAAAGGTAATCAAATACCTATTCCAAAGGGGTGATTGGTTCAAGGAATATATGTATCTGGACACTATGTTATTACCTAGAAACTAATGTTTTTTTTGGTTTTTATTGGTTTTTGTTTTTTTTGCATTTACTTAAATAGTGAATTTTATTACTAAAAAGGCCTTGAAATGAGATATTGTTCTCTATGTAGCAAAATCTAGACTAAATGGGATATTGAGATGTAGGAAGTTTCTAGCCTAACAATGAACCAAATAGTGTTATTACTTTGTCTGTTAAATTTGATTTATTTATTTATCTATGTACATGCTCTTCTTTCAGCTCTACACACGACTTAAGTATATAAGTAACAAAAAAACTCACAGTTTTACAAAAGAAAATATGTAAGCCCCTTGGAAATGCACACTCCGGTCCAGCCAGAGAGGCAGCTCTCATCATCAATTATTCAGAAGTTTTGATTTATTTATTTATGAATGTATGTATTTGTTTAATCATGATGATGTTTGGGAAAAAAAAAAAAAAAAAAAAAAAAAAAACAATACAAAACAAGAAGGGACAGTAAGTTGAAGGAAGTTTTTGTATTTTTTTATTTCTTTTTCATTTTATAACGGTTTTGGGATTGATTGAGATAGATTTACAGACCCTAAAGAACTATACTAACAAAATGCCACATATTGTTTAATATATATATATATATATCATACCAATGGATATGTACAATATATATATATATATATATGGTACTATCATCATCCAAAAAAAAAAAAAAAAAAATGATGTAGAATTCATTTTATCCTTTGTTATGTTCTCTTCTCTTTGAGAGTCCCTCTTGAAATGTCAATGAGTTATTTCATAACAATCCAAGTAGTAGCACATATATAGATGAATTCATATTGTTTATGTATGTATGTATGTATATATTTATGTGTGTTTAGTAAACGATTTAGCGCGGATATACATATGTTCTGAAAATAAATAATAATATATGAACAATATAGAATATAGTTGTACAAGTATCACACACACAAAAAAAAATTTTTTGTATGTATGTTTGTATCAAGATATTTTGTATAGCTGTCATTATTATGTTCTATGCAAAATAAAAAACCGAAAAAAACCAAAAAAAAAACAAAACGATTCATTATGGTCAAAAAT
This sequence comes from Lepeophtheirus nordmannii, assembly GCA_963680855.1. Classification (NCBI taxonomy): domain Eukaryota; kingdom Metazoa; phylum Arthropoda; class Copepoda; order Siphonostomatoida; family Caligidae; genus Lepeophtheirus; species Lepeophtheirus nordmannii. The sequence goes on from OY804523.1 coordinate 14,663,091, forward strand.
TATATAAAAATAGAATTTTTTTTTTCACCAATTTGCAATTAATGAAAAAAAAATGAAATAAAAAATGCTAAGATTTTGTACAAAGATATTTGTACAAATAAAATGTGCACATTCCAGCACCTTTTATTTGGGTAATTATTACAAACAAACTACATATTATGACTTTAATTTTGACCTATTTCATTAATTTATTATTATTCTACATATTAAATATTAGGCATTTAAAAGGGGTTCTGCACATAAAATGTATATTGTGCTAGCTAATCCTTATTCATATAGAATTCATTTCTTTTTAGACAAGTCAAAATCTACTTTTTTTCTCAATAGATGTATCAACTATCCAATGATGTTCTTTGTACTTTACAAAATTGTCAATTCCTCATTTAAAAGAAAAAAAAAAGAGTTTTTCAATTTATTTTCACGTGATGATGTTACATCACTTTGAATGTTCTGGAGGCATAAACAAACAAATTTTATACGAGTTTAAACTCTTATTAAGGAAAATAGTGAACTTCTGCCAGCATTCATTTAGTTATCATAGAGGGACTGACAGAATAAAAGGGACCTTTAAACATGTATCAATAATACCACTACTCAACAGTCAAAAATCTTAAGTATAATAAAAGTTATTCCGTTTTGCACGCTGATTTCAAATCTGTAATTTTTTTTTCGACCTTTTTAGCTTTTTTTGACCAATTTTTCAACTTCAACTTCAATTTAAGCCTAGAAGGATGCTCATTTTGTGTATTAAAAAATACTGATCCTCTAGTTTATTTAATGTAATATACAATTCCAGTCTTTGTTTTGTCCCAAGGGGACTCCTGAGGGAGTAGGGCGTGGGAATAGGCCCAAAAGTTGGCCAGAACGTTTGTACTTAAATAACTCCTTGAATATTACATGAAATGGATTAATAAGGAATGCATTCAAAAGATGAGACCCACAGCTTTTAAAGAAGATGTCAAGTGCCCGATAAGATTTCTTAACCCAGAATAAATCATCCATCCAAATGTGTAAATTAAAGTTCAATTTCAAGCAAAAATTCGCTAGAAATCAATGATTCACGATAGAGCGACAAAAGTAGTAGCGTGTAGAAGGATCTCAGCTGGTTTCTTAATCCTTCTGCGTGCTATTATATCTTCTCTAGATATATATAAGAAAAATATATTATAACATCATTACACTTTCAAATTTACATAAATTAACTAATCCTTTTTCCAGGGATCAGATCAATATTTATTCTACATACTCTTTCTTCTTCTACCTAATCAATCTCATAACAAAATTAATTGTAGAGGGCATTCTTCACAGGGATTTTCATCACCAGCTATTAATTTGATTTTATTCAGATATCACTGATTTTTTTTCTTTTGGCAACGAAGAGTCGGTAGTGAAGATTCATTTTTAAGGCCATATTTTGATAAAGTTACCCTTAAGATTTTTTGATAAGAACTTTGTCCATTTTATTTAATACATATATCAACTATATGTATAAGATATATGTGTTACCCCCAACATGGCGTTGCTTTGAGTTGTATAATGTAGTCTCTGAGGGGCTCTATTGTACAAACGGCAACAATTTACAACTATTATTATTATTATAAAAAGTTTAGGAAATTCTAAACGTATATAGCTAACTAGAGAAAGAAAAGAGAAAGTCAGCTGTTGAGCCAGAGAGGGAAAGTGTGACGCATCATCAACTGTTGAGGATAATCAAAGTATATATCTATGTTGTTGTACTTCCAAGTACAAAAATGGAGAGTTAAAAATAAATACAAATAGAAATTCGTCCAATTAAAAACGTTTATTAATTATTATACATATATATCTTGGAAGGAACCTCACTAATAAGTCACAAGTTGTTTCATTAATCAAAAAAGTTTTTCGTTAATCTACCTTGTACTTTTTTTTATAAAAAAAGAAAAAGGAAGGAATTGTATATATAAAAAGAAATATTTTTAGATCATTATTACTATGGTTGGTGGTAGTAATGTTATACAGGTCCTGCTGGATAACCCTCATGCCTCATCTTCTTTTTTTATCTTTTATTATTATTACAATATCCAAGGAAAAGATTGACCTGAGTAGAGCAAAAAAATAAATGTACAAGAAGGTACCCACATTCTAGATGGATACTACAACATTCTCCAACTACTAAAGGAAGCAGAAGAAGAAGAGACTTTGTTCTTCTTCAACTCGTAAAAAAAAAAGAGGAAAAATTCCCTTATTTTTTTTATTTTTATTTTTGTGCGTAACTAAAAATAAACATTTGATGAGTGTATGGATTCGAAAATGAAGGTCTTTCCTTCAAATTATAGAATATACCTTAAAAAAAGAGAGAAAGAGGTTGCGCGATAGAACCTACCCTCTCCAAAAAAGAAGAAGAAGGACAAAGTGAATTCCCCGAATTATTTGTCTGCATATTTTGCAAGTTTGTTCACTCATAATCTTTATTATTCTTCTTATCATTTCATCTTTTGATTGTAGTAGTAGTAGCGTTTAGCATTTTTGATAAATGAGAAGTGGAATCTCCTTTGACGGAGAGAAGAAAGAGAGAGAGAGAGAGAGAGAGTCCTTGAAATCTCCGGGTCTGACCCGTTATTATTAAAGTCAATTATAGCAGCTCATCCATCTTGTAAATATCATTTCAATTACAAACATGTATATGTATTAGTATAAAGGGTTTATTGTTTCAATTGTACCTAAATGTATATAATATATATATATATATGCAGGTGATTTGGAGAAAGAAAAATGGTTGCCTTTTTGATTTGCCGAATTTAAATTTTAATTACCTATCCAAGAAAAAAAGAAGATCCACTTCTCTCTATTTAATGTTTTTTCCCAATTACATAGTTAAACAGTATATGTTTTATATATGTATACAGCAATTATACGCCATACGCTCCGGATTAAATAACGTCCGGCTTTGTTCATTATATATATATATATATATATATATATAATATGGGTTTGTAGTATAATTTTGCATTACAAGAGACTTTTAATAATAGAATCCATAGCATTTATTTTTAGACAGGTTAATGTTATTGTAAGCAGTACCAATTTGCACAAGGAGATTGCTGTACAAGTTGCAACGAATAATGAACTCTCTACTTGTGATAATATGTAAGTTGTAGGCATTGTGTTTCAAACTTCATGTCTGTGTTGATGAAATATGATTCAAGGAGAAAAAAGACTTTTATATTAATTATAATCATTCGTTAATTATGAATGAGTCCCTATTTTGGGGCACACTATTGTACATAGTTCCTACAATTGGATCTCTTCTCAAGTAATTTTAATTGGGTAAACTCAAATGCGAATAGTATCAATGTATAATTGCCCATTTAAACGGCTGTTGTCTTAATTCAATAGAATGCTTTAAAAGATAGCAAATTGCAACTTGTACAGTCTGATTGAACAACTACATATACATATTTTAACTAATGTCCCGGACCTTTTGGGATATTGCTACACACTAAAGATGGTTCCTTCGCTTATCTCATTAGGTCAAGAATGAATCTGCAAAAAAAAAAAAAAAAAAAGAGAAAAAAAAGGTCTTTTTAAGATAATCAATAAGTGCGAAGAATCCTCTTGTTGCATTTAAAGACCTAAAAAAGGAAGAATTTTTTGTTTCTCAAGTTCTTCTTCATTTTTATGACTTTTTTTTTTTGCACAAAGTTTATGACATTTTTTTTTTTTGTGCTTACATGGCCCTCAATACCTATGTAGAAATTATGTCTTTTATTTCTTTTTCTTCAATTCTTAGGCATTAAACTACTCTCTTTGATTTTTAAGCCCACGCAAATGAATTATTATTATTATTATTATTCACTTTATAGAGTCGTTCTATAAAAAATAAAAAAAAAAAAAAAAATTTTAGTGATTTCAATCGTCGTCATTGAGATAAAAATGTTTGACCTGTTCCCCCCTCACTTTTAATTGTCTGTTTATAATCTTCCAACATCATTAAAATAATAATAATTATTATTATTATATAACTAATACTAATAACATAATTGCAACAAGAAACACTTTCCAAAAAAATGAAAAAAATAAATAAAAGTTAATCCTTATTTATACATGTACATATGTGTCAAGTCAACAAGAAATCAAGTTTAACTGAAATATATTTCAAAAATGACTGTGAACTGCCCTCAAATTTTTGAAGACATTCTCTTTTCTCGTTTGTGTTAGTAGGTTATTTCGATATATTAAATAATGACTCCAATAATTGATGCAACTGTATTATTTGAAAAAAAAAAAAAAAAAAAAACCGGCCACAATCAAGAATACAAAATATTTGGTATTTCTGACTATGTAGTGACTATGACGTAAGGGATTCTTAATAGTTCTTAAACAGATGATGAACTGGTTTTAGCCAACATCAACTAAATAAACTCTGGGGCTATGAAAAAGATGGACGTTCCTTCAGGAACCAACTCGGCTCCATATGCAGTCGATACATTTATCCAATTGCTCTATTGGATGATAGACAACAATCCTTGGTTGTTTCTTGATATAAAGTGACATTTTAGAAAAAAACCGTCCGGTATAGGTCTTAAAATGACTCCTAAATATTTGCCCGTTATATTTATGGAGTAAAAATACCCTTAAAAGTGGATGATTTTCTCCTTTTCAATATTTGAAAGCAAACTTGCTTTCCTGTTGACTTGACAAATACATATGTAGTGTATAAAATTAGTGATGTGACGACCTAAAAATACTTAGAGGGGTGTTAAGGGAAAGACTCTGATGAGTACTCAACTTTGGGGAGCTAAAACGGGACAATATTTTAAGAGATGTTGGTCAAGACAATAGCAATACTTTTGAGGGATTGGGAACAAGAATTTAAAGAGTCAAGATCATGAAAAAACAAATATTTTGAGGAATGAATACATTTTAATTGGAGGTGTTTTTTTTAAAGAAGACCAAGACTTTGAGGAGAAGATCAAGACCCTCAAATACCCTTCTTTATGTAGACTAGAAGGGATCTCAAAAATATTAGAAGCATCCATTACTAATGCTAATATGTATGTAAAAAAAAATCTAGTAGACGGAGTGGAAGCAAGTCAAAAAAAAAAAAAAAAAAAAAAAAGAACCACTTGAGGGCAATGATTATAAAAGAAGAAGAAGAAAGGTCATTTCTTAATCATTTAATTAGATCCTTTGTGTCTTCACTTTGTATCGGTACAATAACTATATAGGTACATTACTATTCATTCATCATCTGCTTTCCCCTACACACTCCTTCTTCTTCTTCTTATTCCTTTTCTTCTTCATTCATTCATTGGTTTTCAATGCATGGATGCATGCAACATACATAAAAGAGGACTAAATATTATGTATGTATGTACTTTACTTTAGAGGTACTTTTGTTTGTTTCTGCTTCGTCATCGTCACGTGATACTCTCTATACAAACTCCTTCCTTCCTTCCTTCCTTCCTTCCTTCCCTCTCTTCACATCCATATCCCCTTTGACAGCAGCTACCCATTCTTTTACACTTTAAGCAATTAAATGAATATTTGACCAACATTTGGGAGAATACCACGTGATTGGCTGCTTTCCCATTCATTTCCATCCTTTTTGGAGAAAAGGTTGAGAAAAGCGATGTTTCTTGGCTGACTTTTTATCAGATGCCCCTTTATTCGTAGTTTTCTGAACATTGATGGGTTCAACCCTCAGCTGTAGGCCCACAACCACGAATGGCCTTTTTTCTCTTTGGAGGATTGATCTATTAATACAATTACATACAAGTCGTGACTTTGGTTAACGTTAGATGAGTACTTTTTTTTCTTTTTTTCTGCTTCATCATTGCCACGTGACTCTGTTTTCTGACGAGTCCTTCTTATTCATTTGATACAATATGCAGTCACCGCCCTTTCTGACTCCTAATTACTCTTCTACTCCACACTAATCTACACACAACTACCAACATTGCATCAGTGAAGTTTACGTGTGTGCCACACGGGTACGGAAGAAAATACGGAAGATAATGAGCCAAGCCCATCATTCTCATCCCCCCATATCTTCTTCTCTCTCTCTCTCCACTCATGATGTTCTTATTCCTCCTATTAATATGATTAGCTTTTATTTTTATTCTTAAGTACATATATAACATATCTACCCAGTTTGTAATAATAGTGCCTAATAAATATAGGCTCATATCATAATTATGAAGATTCTTGAACGAATTCTTTAATTACATACATTATTTATACCCATTACTCGAATGCATTTGGTTATTGCTTCTTTTTTTTTTGTAGCTGCAGCAGCAGCTATGAGTCATGTACTAAACATAACGAACTAAAACTAAATAATTATAATTTGTTCGAATACCTTTCTCTTGGTTTTATAAGTTATTAAATGCCACAGATTCCTTAATAAATCCAGGTTTCCCTCTATGTATGTACATATCCAGTACAGTTGTTTATTATTTTTATTATTATTATTATTTCAAGACCCTTTTTGTAGTGATGATGGGATGAGACTTCATGGTATTATTATTGTAACATACAGTTTACAAATATACAAGTATGGATTATGAAACGAGCTTTGCAGCATGAGTAAAATGCTAAATGATTCATAGTACTATGAGAGTCTTGTAGTATATTCGTGTATATCACCGAAATGGATCCTCCAAACTATTTGGGATATTATTCCTGTATATGAAATCCGTAAATCCTTACTCCTAAATTCTCCATTCACGCGACGCTTTTTTTTTTTTAACTGAATAAATGCCAAGAATAAAACCATTAAACAAATTCGGTTGTTTTTTTAAGTTAGCAATATGAAAAAGACTGATTCTAGCACCTGGATTTGATCTCTCTGGTTCTTTCCGCAATCGTGGTGGTTTTTCTTTCAAAACCGGTTTAGTAATTACGTGAACGTCCAAATATTGATTGATTAAAGGATGCCATATGTTTCAATGAGTTCGAATTCAAACTGTCCACTATATCCACGGAACCAAAAAACATTTTCAAAAAAGTAATAACGATGAAAAGGTGCAGGATATTGGAGCTATTAGTATGTGACGTCATTTGTATAAAATTCCACCCCCCTCCCCCACCTTATGAAAAAACTCCAGTGCCCCTGGTTCAAGAGTACCTTACCCCCGAAACCATGACCCCACTCTGATTTCAAAGGCAAAACTGATTTCGTGAACTACCTCATCACTAATTCAGGAACTACTTACGGGTGTCTAGGTATTCAAATAAATACATACAAGGAACAGAATTCCCCCCCCCCCCCACACACACAAAAAAAAAAATGCTTAAAAGGATCACCCATAAAAAAAAAAAAACTAACTCAACAGATAAGAAAGAGTAAATATTTGCAAATATATTTGCGTATTCTTATACATACATATGTACAAATGTATTTACGGCTCGTAAGGATCATTCAGCCAAGTTATTGTTGTTGTTATGTATATGTATGTATTTCAATTGAAGGATTCCTTTAAAATATATATATATATATAAAATATAGACCATTACATTAAATAGAAAAGTATGTTTCGCAATTTCCATAAAATGACCCAAAATATATGTATGTATGTATGTATGTATACTCATTTATCTCTCTACCTACCAATCTACTACCTATCTCTACCAAGGTATATGACCTTTTTTAAGACCAACTTACATATATATAGATATATATACATATATATGTACACAGCAAGCCAAAATAATAATAATAATAAAGAGGGAATATTGATGAAAGTCTATTTAAAATACAAAAAAAAAAAAAAATACAATAAAATAAAATTCGTCAGCAGGTTATTTTCTTTTTTTAAAAAAAAGGATCAGGGGAAAAAGAAGACCCAATCTCTCTCTCTCTTTCTCTCTTTTTTAACTCATCTTCACAACCACCAAGACCTTTAAGTACGTATATGTATGTACATTGCTTGCTTGCTTCCTTCCTTCCTTCTTTCCTTGCAAGGATGACCTTAAAACCAAAAGTGGAACAATTAAAGCCAAAACTACGGGAAAAGGAAAAGTGATTTGAGAAGCAAAAATATGTTAGGGGTCGTACATATGTACATACGTATTTAGGTAAAGTACGTCGTCATCAATCTAAAGGGGGGAGGGTTGACTCCAAAGAATGGATTGACTCTCACTCTCTGAAGAGAGAACACGAGTCTTAACAGAGTGGAAGGGGGGGGGGAGATTTGAAAAGTGATCACATGGAAATTCTATTTGTGACGATGATGAGTCTTGTTGAAACGACTCTCTCTGAATAATCGAATGGTCTGTCAATATAAAAGTAAGCTAGGAAGTTTTTTTTCTTAATCTACATTCTTTAACTAATTAATCAATTAATCATCCTTTATTCATGTATATGCCTCATTATTTTCATTTATCTTTTCAGAGGTGACTGAAATTGCAGTTAATGATCGTTTGGACATAATTTATTATTGAAAAACCATATAAATTAACTATGAAAGACCATGCCTGAGCTAAATAAAGTCTTAGAAATCAAATGAAAATACAGCATATTTTTTTATAGTTTTTGAATAACGTCTCCATCTAGAGATTCAATCGTCATTTCCTTGATTTGAGTTCAAAATTGTTAACAATATATACATAATGCACATAATCTGTTGACAAAAGGGCTTCCTAAACCTAGGTATAGAGCTTTGATAGGCAATGATAATAAACAGTTAAATGCCTTAATGAATAATGAGTACTATGTACATAAGTAATTGAAGAAGGTCACTCCTTATTTGAAGTAACATCTCATTAAAAAAACAATAATAATAACAAATGTTGTTTACGCTGGTGTAATTGTGAGGTTTTTTTTCTTCTTATTCTTCTTGTTATTTTTATTGTTATTGTTGTTGACTACTGGCTTTTAAAGACAACCTCAAAAAAAAAAAAAAAAAAAAATACTGAATGATGATAAAAAGTTGAAACTATAAGACGTCCAATAAAGGAACCAGCAGGGGAATTTTTTGGCAAATGTGATCAATTCATTATTCTTATTATTATTATGATAGCGTATACTCACACTTTCGAATAGTTACTTTGTAATAACGACTACCTATGTACTTAGCATGGCTGTGTCATGAAGACCCCTCTAAAATAATTATGCTAAAATAATAATTATTATTATTTACGAGGTAAAGGAATAAATTAAATCAAAATTCGTGATCTAATTTTTCCTCCAAAATGATTTATATGTACATATATCTACGTTTGAATGATGGAAAATAAAGATAGCTGACAGGGTATGACTCTAAGACCGTTAAGTCGAGGTTGAGTAGGGGAAAAAAACTACTTCGTCATGGATCGTTCTGATGGACCGTGTAGATTTTAACACTGAATTTTGCTCTTGTTTTTTGTTTTGTTTCTAATTTATTGTTTTTGTCAAAAAAACAAAACAAAAAAAAACTGACAAATCATGCACTGTGATATTTACTAATGAAAAAACAGAGGCAATTAATTAAATGATGCTAGAGGGACTTCAAGGGCAGGAGTCCTTCCTAAAGGACGCCTTTAATTGATTTTGCATTATCACTACTACTTCATCTGTACATATATATATATATATATATGATACACACGTATAATCTCTCTATATGTTTGTACATTATGATACATACTTTTTATGTCTATTTAAAAAAAAAAAAAAAAAAAAATAATGACATTTTTGCATTTTTTTTATGCACTCTGAATCTCCGCTATCAGTGATTCTAATAACATTAGACTGTCCACTCATCATTAAACCTTTTTTTTTGAAAGGGGGTTCTATACCACCTATGTTGTGCTCACTGCCAATTTTTAGGCTATTAATTTAAAACAGAGGTGAAAATATACATGGTTAAAAGATAGTTGGTGAATTATACATAAAAATAATTTTTTATGCGTTTTTTTTAACTTTTTTAGGCTCTTAGAGTCATTTTTATTATTATTATTATTATTGAGTGAATGAATCTATGAGAGAGTTAAGGGAGCCAAATACTTCTTCTTCTACTTCTCTCTTTCCTTTTATGCACTTTGAAAAAGAAGAATTTATGACATTTTATCATGATAATTGCAAATATATATATATATATATATATATATATATATATATACAAGAAGCAAAAAAAAAGATTAATTGATACTCGAGTTCTTTCTCTTTCTTTCTTTCTTTCTTTCCTTCTCTCTTGTGCAAGAAGATGAAGTGATTAAGGTGCTGTTTGATAAATACTTCAGCACAAAAAATGAATTCATTCATATTTTGCTTAACATTACCAATTATTTTGATATACATATATAATAATATTAATTAAAATTCCAGCAAAAATGATTCCCCGATTTTTTGTATACTAATTGAGGATTTTATCCTGACGTCACGTCATGATTTTGAAAGTAGCCCCTATCATAAATATATTGTATAAAAAAAGGGATATTAATAATAATAATTAACATACTGCTCCATTGATAAAATGATATATCAAAGTAAGCAGTCAACATTGCCCATAGACCATTGGAAATGATTTATATATAAACAGTATAAATATTTAGTACTTTAGTCACTATGAGATTTGCTATTTACCTATATATGTACATACATATGAAGAAAATACTGAATTTGATGATGTGAAAGTAATACATAGAGATGTAAAATCTATCATTTATAGAATGAATTATATTTTATACAAACAAAGTAATGGAGAGTCAAAAATAAATGATACAACATCCATTGCATGTAATTTAATATTCACAATTTTTAACATAACAAATGAGATTTGCTATTTAAATATCCAATTATTATTTATAAAGGATCTGAAAGTCAATTAATGCTTTTGAAATAATAAATATTCACAATTTTTATGCAGAGTCGAAAGATGAAGATCTTTAGGTAAGCGGAGTCAATGGTTTCAGGAGTCAAATCAAAACTATTATTAAATACCTATAACTTTTATACATATCTCTCTATCATGGCGTGGTGTGTGTATTATGTATGCAATTTGTGATGTTCGGCAAAATGATCTATACATTTTAAGCATGAGTTTGCTTAATACAAAGTGCCATTTTTATTAACTAATTAGCAACATTTTCGCATAGAATCTAATTGCAAAGGCTTCTACGAATCCCACTCAGGAAAACAAAACAAAATGAAATGAAAAACTACGACTCATTCTAATCTACACCCCCCCCCCCCTCCTTATGTATGAAATATGCCACAAACAAAAACAAGAAATATACATACATATGTGTCAAGTCAACAAGAAACCAAGTTTAACTGAAATATTTCAAAAATGAATGTGAACTGCCCTCAAATTTTTGAAGATATTCTCTTTTCTCGTTTGTATTAGTAGGTTATTTCGATATATTAAATAATGACTCCAATAATTGATGCAACTTAATTATAGGAAAAAACCATCTGCCACTAAATGAATCTCTGGGGCTATGAAAAAGATGGACGTTCCTTCAGGAACCAACTCAGCTCCATATGCAGTCGACACAATTATCCAATTGCTCTATTGGATAGACAACAATCCTTGGTTGTTTCTTGATATAAAGAGACATTTAGGCAAAAACAGTGCGGTATAGGTCTTAAAATGACTCCTAAATATTTAGCCGTTATATTCACGAAGTAAAAAAAAACTGTAAAGTGGATTGTCTCCTTTTCAATATTTGAAAAAAAAAACTTGCATTCTAGTTGACTTGACCTATATATATATATTGTGTCGTATCTTGAAGCATGCAATCAATGGACAGAGCTTTTCAATATTCCTCAACGAGTCTAAAGTCCCAGTTTTTAATGGGATGCATAAATGTATAGTAGATCGAGTTCTCAGCAGCCTTGATTCAGTCATTATATTAAAAGGTTAATGAAGCAGGGGCCGTCCAAAACAATTTTATACTTCACAGGGTGCTTCTGCAATTCAACAAAAAAAATCCCTCATTTGAAAATCAAAAATATCGAATAAAACTTTTTGGGGACGCTCGTCCCATATCTTTGATCCGAGTCATTTAAAAGTCAAAATTTCAGCACTTTGAGTCAAAATACATAGGTTAAATAGACTTTAGTGCAATTTGAGTCTCTCTCAGGAGTACAAGCTTTGCACTTAAATGAGAAAATTGTTTAAATAAAAATTCCCCTTATTAATAATTCAATATCATTAACATAAAATATACAAATAAAATTGCAATTTGCTTTTGGCGATTTTTAATTTTATATAAAAGTCAATTCAATCAGTATTTTACGTATAATTAATATAGCCAGACGGCTTCGCGCTCTCTTGATCTATTAATATAACCACAAATGCTGCATACATACATATTTAGAAACCCACATTATCCTATTTCTTCAATTGAAAGTACATACACTCTCAAGTAACTCTTTTTGTTTTTTGACCATGATTGAATCACTTTTATATTTTACGAGTATGACTTTAATGCGTCTTAATATTGCATTTCTTTATATTTTTTTTCCTTTTTTTTTGCTTGATTATGGCATGGCATCAGACATCCTTTACGATGATGAGTCTCAGTGTCATAACACGACGTTATTGGACCTTATAAGTACCACTTATATCATTTTTTTTTTTTTTTTTTCAAAATGAGGTAATTTGAACTTTATGAAAACAAATAATTATATGGTTTTCTTATCATTGGTAGAAGGTGTTTCAGATTTTGAATAAAATGTTTGTGTGCTCTGTTTTTTTATTATTATTATTATTCAAAACAAAAAGCTATCAAATCATAATTTTGATCAGAAAGATTTTTTTTTTTTTGCATTTAATTTTTTTTTTTTGTACACGTTTTATGAGGAAAATTGTTTTTATTCATAAGGAAATAAGATTTCACGCTTAACCTTATGAGTGTAAAAAATAAAATAAAATAAAAATAACTCTCCTTATTTTCCGGGATAAATACATATTATTATTATGATTATTTACTATGTGCAGAGTCTAGGTGGTACTAGGCATGAACCAAGTGAGGAAAAGATAAGACAATGTTGGAACATTTTCAGGTTTGAACTCGTGGTAAAGTACGTAACAACAAGAACAACAAAATAATCAGGCATAATGCATAAATAATTAATGAACTTTAGGGTGGAAATTTTTTGCAGATAAGTCAAAACTACACTTCTAGGTATACATACCAATGTATGTATGTAGACATCTCTAACCTTGGAAGCTCTGTTATTACCAATTGCCTACATATTTATCTCTAAATACAATATGTAGGTATACATATTAAATGACGTCATTTCAGCTGTTGTGCAAATGGTCCTAGTAGATACATCCTATTATAAACGTTTAAAATATGCACCTCTATGTGAGTATGTATATATTAGTCTAATTAAAAGCCTATTTGAGCCTACTTTAGGTTAGTGCTCAACGCCTACTTTTTTTCTTTTCTTTTTTAAGGGCAATACTTATGTAGGGATTTGAGCCTTGATAATTACCCATTCACATATTATAAGTATATGTATGCCTTATACAACCATGTATGTGCATAGGTTTTGTGCCTAAATAATATGTACTCTCTAAATGAAGTGTACATATATGTTTCAGGCAATGAGAATGAGATGAAGTACTTTAAAATGAAGAATTTGCAGTCAATACGGGATAAGAAAAAAACAAAACAAAACAATGCAATAATTAAACTGACATCACATTGGTATAATGTTCTACATATATGTATCCATCTCTCAACCTCATCTCCTTCAAAAAGAGACAGAGAAAATACAACAAATTAACTACTAGATGGACATTTTATCTTTTGATAGTAGGGATATTTATTAGACCATAACAAAAGCTAATTTTAGCTTAATAAATGAGTGTCTCATTATGAACACTAAGAAGGGGCATCAACCCGTGACTGAAAAATTTATAAATAGGTAAATGTTTTGAAGAGTCCATTCTAACAGCTGAATTAAAGGACAAACGAGCTCTAGATTTTCATGTTTGTGGAATAGGACCCTGCCATGGTTTGGGTAAAGGTGGTGTACCTTGGGCGTTTCTACTGCCAATTCCTAATGAATGAATAAATAACTGCATATTATATAATCAAAATAATTGGATCACTTTTAGATAACTTAGATATACCCTATATTTCGGCCTATAAGTCAAAAAATGCCCCTTAAAATTTGTGGGACGTCTTATACAACCGATATAAAAGTCAGACCTTATATGATAAATTCATAAAAATTGGCTCTTATTTTGTACCTTGTCTTATCTGACGGTCGCCTTAACCGCCGAGTTATACGGTAATTATAATAATTAAGTGTTTTTAATAGGTTAAAATTAAAGTAGGAATGGACCCATGGTAGTAGTAGTAGTAGGAGTGAGTAACAATATTAATTTAAATGCTTTGTCCCATCATCAAATAAACTGTAACCCGGGCTACTTTGTACAAATTACAAGAACTTCCTCTACACAACATTTGTTTTTTCATAATTATTATTATTTTTTTCTTTTTTTTTTCTAAATTGTCGAGAGAGAAAAACAAACAAAATAACAGAACACAAAATAGTTCAATGTCTATTTTTATGACTATTATAAAACGTTTCTTTAACATATGTATGTAGATAAAGTTATTGACGACGACTAAGTCTGCATAATACGTACTTGGAGTAATGATTGGTACACGGATCTCTTAATCGGTCCTTGCGTTAATATGTATTTATGTTTTTTTTTTTTTTGTTTTTGCTACATAAAAGCCAAAAAAAAAAAAAATACATAGATGATAATACAGATATTTTTATATACTGCTTACTTCCAAGTAGGAACTATTATTTTAAATCATTAACATAAGACTATAAGAACAAATGACTATTGCAAATATATTTATATATATATATATATATATATTCTCTCTAGGTATTTTTTGAAAAATGCTCACGTAATGAGAATACGACGACTACTATCAACTCCACCCAACACAGATAGATACATGTATGTACTATTAAAGATTTGAAGAGAAGGTAACAAGAGAGGCGTAGGGTATTGAATTATTCAAATTTTTGCATGGAATCACTCTTAATTGAGAGCTACTCACGTAAATCCTTTTTGCTTTTTTTAAAGAGCTACGGAGCTTCTCTTTAATTGACATCAAAAGAGCTCAAACAAATCAATAACAACAAAAAAAAAATAACAAAATATTTTCTATACCTACACGCAATAATTTATGCCTCAGAGAAAAATTTCACTCTTTTTATATGAAAAAAACAAAAAACGGAAAAAAAACGGAAAAAAACTTTGTGCATAATATTTTAAATGTCAATTACTTCTAATAAATATCCAGATTAAGTCAATATACTTATATACAACATATACATACATGATACAATGTGTTGGTTTGTCAGAGTCAGTTACACAAAAACTTTTCCATCATTTTAACCATCAAAACTACATACATAGATAGATAGTTATAGATATATGTTTTTTAAAAATCACGTTAAAATGACGTCCTTGGTATTTTTTTTAATACATATATATTTATTTATTTATTTATTTGTCAACTCGCAAATCATCTTATATTTAAAAAAAAAGATAAAGATAAAAAAAAATACGTAGAGATATGAATTATCATGTACTTTGTACGTACATGGGAGGGTATGATCAAAGAGAAAGAAAGACATAAGACAGGGTGTGGGCAAAACTGAGCCACAAATTGGTTTATCTCCAACGAAAAAAGAAGAGATGAATTAGCAGTCCTTTTTTCATTCTTAATCTCTCAACCTTTTTCTCAAAAGGAAAAAGACTCAATGCAGAGAACAACTATTGGACTCTGAATTAATTTTTTATACATATTTATTTATTTAATAGTAGGGAATTTCTAGGAAAAAAAAACACATCAAAATTAAATTCAAGTTTAATAATATGTATGTATGTTATATCAACATTCAAAATAGTCAGTATGGTGGGAATGAGGAGGTCAATAGGTCACAGTTCACAAAACACATACTATGCATAGGAGTTGTTTTGGGGGATGACGTCATATTTCTTTTTTTTTTTTTAATAGTATTGGCATAGATACATACATTTGAAGTTAACGCAGCAATAAAGCGTTTTATACATATTGTATCCACCCGATTTTCGTTATGTATTTATATTTTTCATCACAAATTCCTTTGAATAATAAAGTCCACCATTTTATACATGCCAAAAGAGTGAAAATGATACCTAGATTGGTGTTGAACAATTCGGATTCAAGAGGTCACTTTACTATCCTCTTAAGTATATCACCCTTCCCTTTGTGAAATCTATGGTGGAGACATACGAATTTCTAGATCCATATATTCCCCTGGTGCCAAACAGTAAATGAAAACAAATCCCCTTTGACACATCAATGTTCTTCTTGTTCCTTGGGGGCTTAAATTTGAATCAGACCTCCAAAAATAGGCCTTAAACTGGGATATAATCACACTTACAACAAGTCAATCCTAATGCATAAATGGTATGCAATAATTCTTTTAATACGTACAAAATAATAATGATCCTTTCAGGGAGTGAGGAGGCTCTTCAAGGAGGGATTGAAGAGCTCTTTGCCATGTGCCCCGATACGACGAGTTTTTTTTTTGTGCATTCGCAACCTCAACTCTCAAAAGGGAAAGGGAAAATTTGGAAAAACAAATGGTAACTATCCTTTTGTATTTTCCTTGTTGCCAGCACTTTAATATTGGACAGAGTTATTATTTAGATATACTATACATTGATAAATTATATCAAATTACAAATCAATAGTTAATACTTGTATAATATTTTCAAATTAAAAAAAAAAAGGGACGCACAATCCTTGATTTAATATATTTATCAAAATCATAAATAATACCCTTTGGGAGTTCATATATTACGTAGAGCCGTCAGCTGCTTTAAATCAAAAGAGTCAACTGATGAATAACAGCTAAAGGGAGTATACATACTCGTTGTTTTTTGTTTATTCCAAAAATTTCGTCCCAAGAACTACATAAAAAGAAAAAAAAAACAACCTTCAAAAGTTGACTTGAAACCTGAACCGAACCTCCTACAAAAATACTCTTGAAACAGCATTGTATTGATTCGTCTTGCTAGTTCTACCTACATATTGTTGTATGTAGACTATATTAGCATGTAAAAGCAGATGCAATTAAATAATAATAATAATAATAATAGTAATAAGTAGTTATGTAGTTAGATGGTTGAGATTCAACCAGAGAATAGATAGAATCATTGATACAGAATGATGATTTTCGTAAATTACAATTGCATACGCGGAAATTTTTGTTTTGTTTTTTGTTCTGTATTTATGTATGTATCAGGGAGCCATTATTGAAAATCTATTATGTTTTTTTTGTTATTATTATTATTTATTACGATTACTTAAGTGTATATATATATATAATAATAATAATAATAATATCTAAGGCTATGGAAAAAAAGAAAAAGAAAGATGCATGAATTGATGATGAATTATGATGATATCGAGGGAAAAAAAATACATATAAATATATGTATATATCTATATATACAATACATATAATGTTTGATGTAAATTCAAGAGATTTATTTACTTTTGGTCAGGAATGTTTAAATGTTTATATACATATATATATATATAAATAAGTTATACAAATATCCAAAACAATCGAATAATTATTCTAATAGTCCTCGACAGTTGGACTTTGATGACGATTATGAGTCCGTCATTTTTTTTTTCATGACTCTATGTAGATATATGTAGCCATTGTCTGATTTATGACTTTTGGTTTTTCAACCTTTTTTTCATATATATATATATATATGTATATAAAAGTTCTCCTCGTTGTCTCAAATAGTCTTGGAATTAAGTCATTAAATCATGAAATTAAGTAAATGTTTAACATAAATCAAAGCTACTTAGAAAGAAAATATTTACGATTATATATATGTACATATATGTAATAGCCAAAGCAAATAGACAAACGCACAATATATATTGTAATTACAATAATAAGTATTCATGCAAAATAAAATCCTTCAAGGTGTTGGTACTCCAATAAAAACGTTCAATATATATATATATATACTTATATAAGATTTTTCCTAGAACTTTTTAGTAAAAAAGTTATTTGGAATATTGATCTATTTATAAAGGACCAATTAGATTAGGTCTAATTGTATGCATATGCACCAATTTTATGCTAGAAAATATCCATTTATAAGTAAATTTCCTTCGAAACTAAAGTAAGTTTTCGAAGGAAAAAATATATATTATTGTATATTCAATAGTATTAATTGTCAAGATGTTTTAGAGAGTCACTTGGAACTTTGAGGAGAGGAATTGTTGTTGTTGTTGTCATGAGCGTCTTTTCTTTACAGAATGAGTTTTACAATTCAAAGAAGTTCAAGTCCTCATATAATGCAATTCAAGATCAAGAATCGCAAAAAAATTACCAAATCTTTCTCCATGGGACATATAAAATTGAAGGTCATGATCCCCTTTAGTTACAAGGGTAAGTATCATCTACAACCAGTCGTTGACGATCTAGAAAGGTACATACATACATGGCCTCACTACACTATGTATGTACAGGTAATCCTCAATTTTATGCGTTTAAATTCTCATTCATCTTCATTATGTTCTGCAGAAGAATTTTTTTTTTTTTTTTTTTGTACAAGGAAGCTTTGAAAGATATGTTGTGTGTTCTTATATACATCATCTAATGTGTAGGGATCATTCTCTCTAAATATATACACGTTCATTCTCTTCCGTGAATGAATCTCTCTCTCTCTCTCTCCCACGGGGAAAGATCCTTTGAGGCTAGATAGGGACGACGGCTCCACAAGTCAATCATAAGGCATTTAGCTACCAGAAATTGGCACTCGTCTAATCCACCACCGCTGCACTATTCCGTTCATGTATGTATGTCTCTAATAACCTAGAAGCATTTATGTGTATAGCCCTGTACCTACATAAGTAATCGTTGTCGTTTGGGGCGTTTCCTTTCTGCCAAGGAAGGTGAACCTTGAATAAGGAGTTCCAATGCCTCTTCTATGCATTGCTAGGCTCTTACATTTTTTTTATACACAAAAATTATGTTTTCGATGCTTCTACGAACATACAAAGTGTACAAAGATATGAATGTATTCATAATAATAATAATAATAATAATTTGTGAGGAAGGGGGGGGGGGGCTTCCATTATCTCTCCCCCCCCCCTCCTCCCTTCTCCTTCCATACAACCAAAGAGAGTCCTGTGCAATGACATTTTACAAATGATGAATTGCACTTTAATTTTTTTTTTTTTTGGCACAAAAATTCACACACAAAATATACATACATACATATATATTAATATATATCTATATTTATGATTGTGTTTTTGATATAATAACATCATCATCATATATGGTTTTATTCTCTCTCTCTCTCTCTCTTGCTATGGACGACCAGGGGTATCATGTAGGTAACTATATATGTAGAACCAAACAATACAACAGGGGGTTTAAATATATACATATACATACAGAAAGTCTAAACAAAAGACAAAGCTGTACATAATTTATCATTTGCTTCCTTTATATTTATATGTAATTTTCTATTTTTTCATTTTTTTTTTTTTAGAAGGAAGTTGCAGGTTTTTTTTGTTCTTATTCTTATTCTTCTGATGTTGAAATTGATGACAAACCATGGCTAAATTCCCCCTTACTTTATCATCATCTACTAATACTCTTTTAGTACACCACACCACCTTCGTCACGGGAATATCCGTCATGGAATGGAATATATGTAGTACGTTTCTTGTAGAATTTGCAGATGGTTTTGAGAACAACAAGAAAAAAATAAAAAATAAAACTTTTTCATTTTTTGTGGTCGATTTTCATTTTGCTTCTTTTTTTTTATTATTTTTTTTAATTAAAAATATATATGTATAGTTCAATAGACATATTGTACACTCATTTATAATTCAAAGATGGGGAGAGAGATAGAACTATACAAAAAGAGAGAAATAGGAACAAAACTCCTCTTCAGAGTTCTTCCTTATTATATTAGTATATAAATACTTATACATATATATATATATATATATATATATATATATTCAAAGGGTTAATTACTATTTGGTACATGGATATGTTCCTTGGAAACGGTTCATCGTACCTTTACTTTTGTGTTTTTCTCTCTCTTTCTTTCTATCCCTTTATATCAGAACAATCTTCTTTTTAATTTTTTTTGTGTGTGTGTTCAGTATTTTTTGTAGTAATTTTCTTTTAGTTGAAAGTTTTTAATATTAATCATTATCATATTTCTCTACCATGGAACGACGTTTTTTCTGTCATTAAAAGAAACAAATAATAATAATAATAATAAACAAACAAAACAAAACAAAAAAAGACATAGAAAATGACTTATTCTTTCTATTAATCGTGCAGGCATTTTGTTTTTTTTTTTTATCCACTATTAGGAAGAAGAAAAAAACCTCAAAAATTTTCTTTGAGTCACAAAAAAATAATAGACTTTTAATCACATACAAACATTATGAACTCAAAGACAGCTAGTCTTCATCTTGTGTGTACTTACAATGTAATTTGTACAATTCATTTGTGTCAACTTATCATAGTGCGTATGTGTTTTGTTTCACAAAGTTCATTTTATATATATATATAAATATTTTTTAACTTTGATTCATTATTGAATTAGGGTTCATTATTGAGTCTATTCTCGATTACTCTATTAAAAAAAGTACTTGTTCGTTATTTATTTATTATAACGAGGGATTCATTTTTGGACACTCTGACTATAGAATGCGTTTCCATTGCTGCTAAAATGTAATAATAACAAAAATAATAATTGAACAAGATAGGAGGAGAAAAGTAGAAATTGTAATTAAAAAATGTGATGGACCCTGTCATTTCTAATTATTTTTTTAATTATTATTATATTTGAAAATCACTCATTGATAAGACGCAGTCGGTAGCACATTTTGAACAAGCAAAAGTGTTTTTTGACTAAAAAAAAATAAATAATAATTAATTAATTCATATAAGAAGCATTTACAATTTGCCTGACTTTTGGGCCCACTTTCGTCCCCTACGCCCCTAGGAGTTCTTTTAGGTCAAAACAAAGACTGGAAATGTAATTTGCATTAAAATCACTCGCGGGTCATTATTGATACAAAATGAGTATTCTTCTAGGCTTAAATTGACGTTGAAGGTGGAAAATGGGTCAAAAAAGCTACTAAAAGTAGGATCCGATTTCTCAAAAACTTTAGAAGTCTCAAAAAAAAAAATTACAGATTTGAAATAACTTTTATTAAACTACTTATAGAATTTTTTACTGTTGACCAGTGTAATTAATTAATTAACAATTTCACTCGTTATTAATAATAATTACTGAAAGAGACAATACAATTTGGCTTACTTTTGGGCCTACTCCCCCGCCCCTAATATTTATTTATTATGAATTTCATCAAAATCCATAATGACAATAGGATCAACCCAATGAGTAGGGATTTAATCTGACCACTGCTATAAATAATGAATAAAACGTTAATCCAAATAAGAATTTCAACTTGTAACTAATTCTAACTTGTATGTACACAACATGTAAGCATATTATGTGGAATCAAGGGTCCCCTGAATTCGACTCCCCCCTGTCTCAAGTCATATCTTTCCTCTTCTTGTATTCATATATGTACTTAAATATACATATATATATATATATATGTGTAATACACTGATTGTAAATCCAAAGTTACGTGATTTCCTTATTTCTTCAAGAAGTTTTTTTTTCGTTGCTTGCTTCGTTGTATTAACATACATACATACATATATGTATATATACAAAAAAAGGGTTCAAAGTGTTAATTCACAGAGTGACTCTCTCTCTCTCTCTCTCTCTCTTTTTGGTTCTTACATCGATACATATATGTATACTCCCCTATGTTAATGTGGCATATGTATATGAACGAACGAAACAATTCCGTAACTCTGCTGCACAACAACAGAGTAGAAAAGACACACACACACACCAAAAAAAGTGTTAGAGGATTAAAATATATGTACATTTGTAGGTATTAATATCATTAAATAAGTCACACAAACAAAGCTGCAATACATATGTTGTATAGTGATAAAAGGACCCTTACGATTCAGTCCTGGATGCCAAGGATCCGGTGTTAGAACAAATGTATGATTCGTCTCAAATGTTACGACTCCTTCTTCGTCCATTTTTTTTTTTTTTTAATATTTTTGTGTTTTTTTTTTCGTGTTTTTTTTTGTAAACTTATGTGATGGACTACTAATTAATTGAATTTGGAATGCAAAAAGAATATCCGCAACTTGGGGGTTCGAGACTCAATCAATCCGTGTCATTCTCATATGACTTTTGATATGAAGGATCAAAGGGAATATAATATTTAGTTAAATAAAAGTTGGTTGAAGGCATAAGGCATAATAGGCCTTATGATTGTAGACAACAACATTAACAATAGTAAATAGAGTCTAATAGACTTACCTGATCCTTGATCAACATCATTCTAATACTTTCCATACTTTGGAACTTTGAAGGGACAATCATCCGGGGTGAGTCAGTCAACTTGGAAGAAGTAAGGGAAATCTGCAAAAAAATATTGAATTAGCATATCGTGTATACATATATATCCATTGTAAATTATATATATATTGTCAATCAGTGTATAGTGACAGGGTGTCTTTTGAAGGGTAGAATAGTTATGTCAGCAGTGCCTAGGTGGGTGAAAATTCCTCTGTTCTCTCTACGTCTTTTCCTTTTCTTTTTTTTAAAAGAAAATTCTTGACATTTACGATTTAAGAAATAATTCTCGTTCTTTCTTTCTTTCTTATTTTGTAAAAGTATATTTACGAGATTCTAGGGTAAAAGTTGTTCCCTTGTGACCGCCAATATATATATATATATATACATATATATTTGGGTCATCATTCTCATAAGTTCCCTACCAAAAAAACAAAAAAAAATCATTTCTTTTTTTTTGTTCGTTTTTTTTTTTTTTTGCTCAAGTTCCCTCCTTATCAGCGTAGAGTACCTTCAATATAATAACTATAAATTCTACAACTACTACTACTACGAAGAAGAAGCTACTCCAATGTTCATAATCGTAAAAAAAAAAAAAAAAGTAATAGATGGGTAGAGAGTGAGTGAGTGAGTTGGACATGGCATTTCATCATCACTAGTAGTTGTAGTAGGACAAGAAGAAGAAGAAGAAGCTGCTCCAAAGTCCTCTTCTCTACTTCTTCTTATTTGAGTATAGTCAAAACCCGGCCATAAGGTCAAATATTTACTCCTGAATTGACCCTGCTTTTTTATAAAAAAAAAAAAAATACGAGTGTTATTTCTGTATTTGATTACTTTTTTACAAGGTTTTCTAATCCTTGGATGGAACAACTTTTTTTCTTAAATATGACCCTTTTACCACACCAAAAAAATTAAAACAACTTAAGTCAAACTATTTCCAATCTGTTATTAAGTATAACAATAATATTTATTATCCATTCAAATAATATGTACGTCATTGTTTGTTATGAATGACGTCATACAAGATAGGTCAATAAGGAGATCTCCATATACTTATATGGTATATATACATATATATAATACATTGTATTATTGTCTAGATATGAATAATATTATTATTTATTATCCGCTCTAAAATCGATATAAAATATTTGTTTTATTTCTATTGTATGTATTTAAGTATGATGTACATAACATAACATAATATATGTAGGTCATTTGTTAGTGACGTCATAAGTATGAAAGTCAGGTGTTTTTATGGGGAAGAAGAAGCAAGCACAGCTCAATAATATGGGTACTCATTTTTTGATTTGATTTGATTTCAAGTCATTGACTGATTCATGATTCCTAATAGATTTTGATTTGCTACAAAATTAGTTCATATTATTTAATAACTATGTGCATATTTAGGGTGTTGAACAAACATGGCCGCCTCAATTTTGAGGTGTATTATGGGATGTGAGTGGAAATGGGCACAGTATAACAACATTTTTTTTTTAAATAATTCAATCACTTTGTAATTAATTAATTAGCCATTAGCATCGCCCCCACCTTCCCAACTGCCCACTTTCTTAACAAGGTTTAATTCAAAATTTACATTCAAACAACTTTATATATATGTATATATAGCCTTTTTTACCTGACGTCACATACATATATAAAACTAAACTGTTGTACATACATATTTTAATTTGTTCAGAATGAAAAATGTGTATTTAGAGTTAACAAATTAACGGGTGAGTAAAATAAATATACAGTGTGAATTTTCCACCTACATATGGTCAAATATAAAGGAACTCCTGAATTGACCCTGTTTTATTTTTTTCTTGTTTTTTCCTAAGTCTATCTTCCGATTTTTATCCATATTTATACGTCATTATAAATGTATATATATAATATGTAGAGGCTCTCATCATTTTAAACGTCAGAATGAAGAGACGTCGTTTTATTTCTACATACATATTGTATTGTTTGATGGATGATATGGGAAAGAAAAAGAAGTAGAGGAGGGAAAAGGGGTCCAAACGAAGGAAAAGAAGAGGAAGAAGGAGGATGTTTATCATCACTTGTCAAAAGAAGAAGAAGAAGAAGAGGAGGAGGAGGAGGAGAAGTAAAGAGGGGGCACTAATGAGTTTTTTAATTGTATAAAAATCCACGCAGATGGATATCAGTGTAATTTGCCTCAATTCATTTACTTACTATTTGAGAGAATGAGATAAAAATAGTGGGGTCAAACCACATTGTGTGAGATTCATATATGTTGTAGTTACTGGGTTATATACATATAGGTTAGGTGGATGTTTGTAGTTTCGTGAAAGACCAGCAAGAGAGCAAAAAATAATTGATTTTTTTTCTTTTTTTAGAAAATAAATATTATAATTCAGTACTTGATTTTTCTGGGTCACTCAGGAAATAAATAAATCCAAGATTCTTGACGATTTTTGCTCCCTCATAGAAAATTAAAGACATTGGGAAATAATTCAGGCATTAGGAATGGCTTGGACTTCAAACTTTTAGTAAGAAGGGATTCCAGGTATACAAAGGTTGAAAATCAGAGTGTCTTTGATCTTGAGAATTAACAAGACTTTAAAAAAGTTCAAGACGATGAGCGTTGGTATCCGAGGAAGGACAAGTGTAGTCAAGATCTTAGATCCCTCTACACTTATATTTTATTACATCAAAAGAACAATTAAATGTACATGGATCATGTCAAAAATCCGAGTCCAAAATATATTTTTTTGAAAAAATAAGCTAATCAAATTATAATTCAATGTTTTGTGTATCCCTCTTTGACTGAGCCCTGCATAATTATTCATATAAACATAAATACTTTAAGGTACTATCAAGCCCATTATGAAATCATTTTACAATAAAGGCCACTCTGATTTGGAAAGGAAGATGTACATAGTATATATATCTCAAAAACTACATGGGTATTTATATATGTAGAATGGATCATGACGTTTCAATATATGTATGTATGTATGGTGGTTGAGTAACAGAAATGGAAGCAATTTTATGCCTAAATATCTATTTATCTATCTAGATATATGCACAAGATGGATACTGGTATAATGAGTTCTTCGTTTCTAAGAAAATACATATATCTATAAATAAAAAAAGATAATATATTTAAATACCTAAATAGCTGTTAAAGAGTCATATTTTCAGAGAAAAGTAAGTTTTCTTGATTTCTTTTTTGAAAAAAACAAAAAAACAAAAAACAGAAATGAAATGAGTAATGAGCCAATAATAATAATAATGATTGTATTTTTACAAATCATGTTCTTTTTTTTTTTTTGAAAAATACAAAGCAATGCATCTAATTTTGCACACTGAAATTACTTCTGCTGTTTCTTACTCCATATTATATATATATATATATATATACAAAACTAAATGTGTTAGAATAACTTGGAGGGCGATGCCGGAAATGTTGCATGCAAGCATTACTTTGATACGCCATAGGTAGAGTACCTACAGAGATACACTCAAGTACATATGTACATAAACTATTGTTATTAATTATCCTTCGTTACATGGATTAATGTTCTTTAAATACTCCTCTCTAGGGTCTCAAGACATCCAAAGCCATCAACCGAAAACAAGAAGCAATGAGACGGGAGGGGAAAAAATAAAAAGAGGAAAAAATTTAATTTCTTTTTGGACATTTTTTTTTTTCGTAATTAGCCCATAGGAAAAGGAATACTAAAATAATAATAATAAGCAGAAAAATAACAAGAATAACAGAAGCAAACAAACAAAGGATATCACACTCTCTTTAATTAAAAAATAATTAGGTTCTGCCCATATTAAATATTTAATGGTTACATACATAACTAACTAACTAACTAACTAAGTAGCTATCACGGGTGGATATGAAGCTGGAAATAGATTTTTAGGATCGTAGGAGGGTAGGTAGCTTTTATATAAAAGACGGAAGACTCTCATCTTTCATAAGGGGTCATATCAAATTACCCCCTTGGAATAAGGATCTGACTGCTTTTAGAAGAAGATCACAGATATGTGTATGTTGTTTTTATAGTTGTTGTAACATATGTAGATAGACACTGGGTGAAAAAGGGTTTCGGGCCATGAATCAAGGACGCTTTAGCTGCTGCTATCTAACCATAGAGCTATACCTACCCATGAAGGGAGCATAAATATATAAAGAATGTCATTTTTTATGTAGAGGGGAAAATATTTCACGATTTTTCCTTTACATAGAAAAATGTAACTCATATTAATTATATATATATATATATACACAAAAAGGGTTATATATTAGTGCTGTGCTCCAGATCAAGCTATTGGAGATTTAGTGCCTTGGTACATTGAGGGCAAGAAAAGGGGGGATAGAGTGTTCAAAAAGACTTTTGGAATGCTGGAAGAGGGATTGAAGTCAAGGAGGAAAGGGAAAGAATTATTAATTTGGATTTTGTAGGTTTTTTATTTTACGTGTTGTGTTTTTTTTGGTTCTGAGAAAATAATTTATTTGATCCCAGTCATGAACACACAAAATCTATTAATTGTACAAAAAAAAGGTCATATGGTTACAGATTTTATTTAATGGAAAGATCATATTATCGTAGAGCAGAATTGATCCTGATTTTTCAGAAGTTTTTTTTTAAATAACAACTTCCAATTTCTTTCGTCTTGCTCTAGACGACTTTGTGGGGGTTGAAATGAGGAAGAGTACTCCCCATACTTTTTAAAATGTTGCTCAATCTAAGTGAGTGATGAGCAAAATTTAGAGGTGATGAGACCGAAACGTGTCTATAATTTTGAGAGGATTGAGACGAAGAGGAAAAAAAGACAAGACTCTGGGAGGGATTCAGACCATGGGGGTCGAAATTGTAAAATTGTAAATCTTTTTCAATATCACTTTAGATTCTGTTTTGTTCAATATTACTTCAAGAGGATTGAGAGAAGTAGTCGACAAGGCCTTATGTTCAGGGGTCAAAAACCTTCAAAAATGGATCCAGTGCCACCACATCACTAGGTGAGATATAATTACATTTATGTATGTCGTATGTATTGTATTCCAATTGATGATAGTAAGTAATAGAATAATCATGGATAAATCCGTTAGATGAAGCATTTTTTTTTTCCTTTTTGCTTTTGGTGGGGAATGGCATGAGAACTATTTGGTCACGGTTGCATTTCTTTGCATTTTTGAGGGGTTTTAATTGCATGCATATCTAAATGGAAGAACACGAACAGTATGTATGTATGTATGTATGTATGCATCATTACTGTCCATTGGTCAAGTTTTTAAAGATAGATCCTTCTCAAAGGTACAAAGTATTCGTGAAAGACGAGGAACATTGAATTACCCAAGTACATAATCTATTTAAAAATCTAATTCTTCCCAGAATTGAGTTTTATTTTGTGTGCTTTTTTGTTTCTTCATTTTCTGAATGCCAATCCTTCATATTTAAAGTGCAGATTTCACCCATTTACCTTTTGAATCTACATAATAATTACTAATATTTGATATTTCCAAAGATATTTTTCTTTAAATGTTTATCTCCGTTCTTTTGATAGGTCATTATTATTTTTTGTTTTCTTATTATCATTATTATTATTATCTAATGATGGGATGAGAGTAAATTAATAAGGTTGATAGGAACGTCTTGGGTGGTTGATAAACACACACACACACACACACTAAAAAAAACAGAGAGTGACTGATTAGCACCTAATTTATCATACAACTTGAATGGCCAAAGTAAATAATAATAACTATAATAAGAATAATAATGAAATCAAAGAACTGGATCAAATCTCTTAAATCCTCAGTGCAACGGCCTCAACATAAAGAAAGAAAGAAGAAAAAAAATTCAAATGTCAAAATTTTAATTCTTATTTATTTATGCATTGAATAAAAAAATATATATATTAATTTTTTCAGTACTCATTCAGCCACTATCTACTATCTACAATATTGCCCATAAGCATAGTAATAGGGTTTTTTTTTGTGAAAAATGAATTATTAGAGGCTTTTTTTCTCCTTAATAATTATTTTCTTTCATTTCTATTTATAAACCATTCTGATTCATCCTTTTAAGTACCTGCAAATAAATATATGTAGTTAAAAGGTCACTCCGTTACAATTAAAAGAATATGATTGCTATAACTATGTATACATAAGAGAAATCAAGTTTTGTTCATGAAATGAAAACTATTAAGAGTTATAAAGTAGCAAACATTCTTCCTAAATATCTCAAATTTGAATATATATATATATATATATATATGTACAAATTATTATTATAATTGAGCAAAATATATATTTATGCGCCTACGAATTATCGGGTACCTGTATATTTATCAAATAAAATAATAAATAATAATTTGTCAATTTCTCATTTGTTATGATTATTGATTTTTAATATGCTCAATATGGCGTTTCATACGGAATGTGTCATTAGCAGACTCATGAAGGATAAATTATTATGTATACATATATTAAGTAAAAACAATGCGTACAATGGATAAATTGATAATTATTTGAGTAATTTGTATCGTCCATGATGGGGACAACAACTAATTGATAAGAAGTTATGAATATTATGGGTCAATATGCGCATAGATGTATTTCAAATTGTAATAAATGAATTGAAATGAAAGAGCATCTTTTCCTAGAAGCTAATTATTAATATTAAAATGTCATAGTCAGACCTGAAACGAGACAGTCTGTACTTTTGAACAAAAATATTATGTAATTATATAGTTATATCAAAAAAAAAAAAAATGAATATCAATATCGAATGAATATTTGTATTTATTCATTTTAAAGACTGGCAGTTCATAATACAAGGTAGTCATTCTCAAATTAAGACATTCATTTGAATATCGTGGATTCTATAAAGTTTTCAAACCTTGGATCAAAACGACAAGGTAGCGTGGGTCTGTGTGTTATTCCGAAGTGATATATTTTGATATACATATAGTTTCCTCATTATTAAATAATTAATGATTATTGGTATAGACCTATTAAAGACCAATAAAATTGGTATCTAATCTGCAAATTTAGTATCATGAACATAGCGTTCATTAAAGTAATGGTATCAGTTGTAATCCGGATTGGCTGATTTAAATCTAAATTAAAATCTAGATTTAAATCAATGGATTCTTTTTAAAAATCATGCAAGGATCAATGAAATAACCAAAAATAAAATTAAGAAAGGGAATTTTATGAACAAGTTTTATACATAGTAATTAAAGTGCATCATTTTTTAGAGTAGTAATTTAGAGATTACTGGTCGGTTATACCTAAATTAATGACACAATTAGGATGTGCTAACTCTTATAGATACCCACAAAGATCCTCTTCTACATGGGTACCCCTGTAAATTAAATATTATCATTATAATTTAGATATGTAGATCAATATTCAAATCTCATAGGATGATTTTCTATTTACAAGTCTCATCAATCATCATAGATTCTCTCCTGTTCAAATATCACATAAAGTACATACATTTTAATTGCAAATTTAAAAAGTTATAGTACAACAGTTCATCCAAAGAGCAGAGCTCCCCTCTCCCCTCCCCTGTAAGTAGTTAGTAAAGCTACGTCATCGATTATATATATACATACAAACCTTAATCTGAGATCCTTTATATGTATGTTCCGTATGTAATTGAAATACAGATAGATGAAGGTTTTTATAGAATCCATGACGTCACTACTAGAATTATGATTTATTTGTTTTTAAATAAATACAAAAACCGATTTACATAGAATCAAAAAAAAAAAACCGCATACAGGTCAGATCATAATTAAATAAGGAAAACAAATTGCTAGTACTCTAGAAGTCCCTTCCTACATGTTCCTACAACTTGTACACAACATATATATATATATATATATTAAGACCTTAATAATCAAAGGCATATATTTTCAAGTATGTACATAGATACTTTGATTCATACGCTATACTAATAAAGTATATAAAGCAATCAAATTAACTTCTAAGGCACTAATGATAGTGAGATCATTTATCATACAAAAATACCCCCTCCTCTGTGCCAAGAGATACATACTTTTGTCACCTTATGAGAAGAAGAAGAAGAAGAAGAAAAGTGGCTTCTCAATGCATTCTATCTGCGGACATGTTCTCTCTTTTTTTTTTCTTTTTTTTTTTGAAAAAAGTAATTTGTTCACTTATTTTGACAATAAGAAGAAGAAGAAGAAGAAGAAGAAACGATTGTTCTTGAGCCATCATCTCAAGGGAATTTATTCTCCATTGACATTCTAATTGCTTATTCCATGTGGATACTATGTAAGTAGTAAGTACAAACATATAAATGTTCCCATTAGCATCATTATTTTTATGTTTGCACACACAACAATGTTCAGTTATTATTGCAGTGCTGTGACATCTCTCTCTCTCTCTCTCTCTCCTAGTTTTGTCTCAAATTTGCAGTCCAGGTAAAGACTTATATACTCAGTATGTAGTTAGCTATTTATGTTCTTCTAACTTCTTCTTCTTCTTCTTCAGTATGAGCTTATCATTCCATTTATTTTTATGAAAACTAACTTTGAATCAATACTACAATAATATACAATGTACTACTCATAGTGGGCCCATTAAAAAACAAAACAAAAAAAAACATGAAACATGCAAAAATAAAAAAAGGGTAAATTTTTTGCAATAATAAATATAAATTTTGATAAAGTTATATGAATTACCACGAATAACCATAATGATTACTGTGATTTTCAAAAAGATATTTCACAAGTAGATATTGTTGAAGTAAGTAGTAGCAAGGTAGAGGGGATGATAAAAAATAAAAAATAAAAAATTCTTAAATGGCCTCAATAATAAATGTTAGTTATATTTTATAAGAAGAAGAAAAAGTATTTTATCAAATGTCAAAAATACATTTATGTATCTACTAAAAAAAAAAAAAAAATTGGGAAACAAAGGTTTTCACTCATTACCCACTACTGTATGTACATATAGTTCTATTATTACTATTATAAATTTGCTTTAAATCTGCTTACCTATGTATTTTGCTCGTAATAACTACCTATAGATATATAATTATTATCAGCCTCCCTTTAAAATATCAGCGAGAGAGAGGGGGGGGGGACCAAGGGAGAAACGATGTAATTAAGATACCAAATTTTCTTATTGCTGGAACAACAATGCCTCCTGCTCTGACCTTGTCTTTCCTTCCATGCTTGGATTTTAAATATCCATCTCTCTATATATGTAAATTTTTATTTTTTTTTATTTTAGGTAAATAGGTTCGGCAAGCATATTTTGCTATGGTATGTATATATTTATATATATATTTATAAATTGCTTAAACCTTTGACATCAAGAGGGAGATTATTTTCCTTGGAATCCCCCTCACGAATAATTAAAAAAACTAAATTTGTATATTCATTTATGTACCTTGTATGTATATGCAATAACAAAATATTGAGAGGAAAAACAATAGCAGCCATGGATTCGACCTTCAAAAAAATTTAAAAAAATCAAATCTAAGCAAATCCTTTTTTTATGACTTTTTTTTTCTTTTTTAATAAAATATGGTCCGTGATAATTTAAGTATCTTTTTTTTTCGTTTTTTTTTTTTTTTTCATATTTTAATTATGATATCTCCCCAGATTTGTGAGTTAGAAATCATCTTCCTTCATGAAAACCAAAAAAAAAAAAAATATATAAATAAATAAAAAATCTCATTGTGAACCAAATATCAGTAGATAAAACGCTCTATGTACACGAAAAGGATTATTATTATTATAGTATAAGAAAATTTCAGTAAGGATAATTTTGATACTTGCAAAAAAGCCAAATTTTCAAATACTTCACGATTATACAATTCAAAATAATATATATATTTTTTTTTCAGAGAAATAAAATAAAAAAAATAAATAATCATAAAACTTTTCTGGCAAATTACCATATTTTTTGGTCAATAAATTTTTACTCCCATTGATCAGAATCTTCTTCTCTTTAATTTAAATTGTATTATTATTATTTAGCTAGAAAACTGGCTTAGCATATCCTTAGGGCCCTCATAAATTAGGTTGGTACAGTATTTGTGTATCTACATAGTAGTACTAGTGATGTATCGAGTGTTTGCATTCCGCATCGTATCCATATTTTCAGAAATATTTGCTCATTGGAATTAATGTCTCTAACTGCTTTCACGTTTAACTAAGACATCATTGGAAGGCAGCAAGAGAGATATCTACATAGAGAGAAAAACAAATTCCAATGCCCTTAAATCATCAAAGTTCCTCTGGCTGTCGATCGCACAAACTGTCCGACCAATGATGGTTTGCATATTTTTTCGAAAAATATACATCTAAAAACTTGATATCCGTACCTTTTTTTTTTTTACATAGATCTATTTTTAAATGCAATCATACATCACTAATGTTTATTATAAAGGCCCAGAGAGTCCTGAATTGGAAAAAAAATATTATATCTTATAACCAAAAGTAACGTCATTAGCACAAATTTAGAAAAACTTTCCTCTACTATATAACAATTAGACTGCTCCAATAGGAAGAAATTAATAAATAATGCTCCCCCGTCTTCAAAACGAAACTTTAAGCATCCTTCATGAACGAGAAATATTGTTATTTATGCTAAATATAAACTTTATTAAAGTATATTAGATAGACATATCTTCAAAATAAAGATATGATGAAGTTACGGGCTCATATTGATGGTAATAACGCAATTTAGCTAAGATTTTTGTCTTCTTTTCATAAAATGGCTTTTTCGCACGATATGGATGCATGTGTAAAATTTAAGATTAATATATATATATATATGTATATAGAACTATAGAAAATCAACACCTTTTATTGATGACGATGACTTAAACACTCTTAATTCAAAAAAGCTTTTCTTCACTACAAAGAAAATAAATTGTTTGAAGTGTATTTGAGAGTTGAAATTTTAATGGCACATTCTACAAAATTCAGGTAAAAGAGAAGGACTTACTGAATTTGTATGGAAGCAATTATATCATTATATAAATCATGGTGTTTTAATTAAAAAAATAAAAACAATTTATCAACCCCAAAAAATAAAACAAAACAAAAAACTATTATTTCCTTGGCTAATTAATTACTCGGGTATTGCTGCATTCATAGTCATTTTGAATGGCCTCATTTTTGCTTGCTTTTTTATTCTTCTTTAGGATTAGCAAGAGTACCCATGGAATCTCAAGTATTTTTTTTAGTTACCGTAAAAATAAAAAGAATATCATTAGTTTTTTGTAGATAATATTTGCAAAGATGACGCTTTCGATTTGACAGGATCTCTTCAAATTCAGATATTTGTGTTTTGTTTTTGTTTTTTTTTGCCTTTTTTTCAATGTATTTTCACTGACAATGGGGTCACTCATAAAACAAAATAAAAGGCCACGACACAAAATACCTTAACATGACAATAATAATAATAATAGTAATAATAATAATATGTGACCAACGGATCAAATCAAAAGATTTATTATTAGTCAAGTCATTTGAATCATGTCTGAAGGCCTCCATTTTCTCAAAATCGCATTACATACATATGTACAAAGTAAATGCAATTCCTCCCAGACATCATCTAAACACTGCTTGCAGAAGAAGACGAAGAAGAAAGAAAAAAAACATATGAATTCTTTATTTAGACTATAAAATATGCAGATTTATAT
Organism: Lepeophtheirus nordmannii; assembly: GCA_963680855.1. Lineage (NCBI taxonomy): Eukaryota > Metazoa > Arthropoda > Copepoda > Siphonostomatoida > Caligidae > Lepeophtheirus > Lepeophtheirus nordmannii. Next base: position 14,697,229 of record OY804523.1, read on the forward strand.
GAGTTTTTTATGTCTATGCACAAGTTACTTTTAATAAAGAACAACAAAGTCAAAAAAAAAAAAATGAAAAATAAAGACACGAAATAAGATTTGAGGAAGACGTCGGACTCGAGGTTTCGTGAGTCTTTCTCTCTCACTCTCTTTCTTCTCTATTTTGGAACCATAACATATTATTACCTTATTATATTATATGTATATGTTGTGTAACAAATTGTAACAAATTGCAATACAAAAATGGTATGAAATAGTTTAAATAAAGAATATTAGGTACTACTATTATCGATGAGAAGAGAGTGTCGTAATTCAAAATTCCATTGATATATATGTTCATTCAGCAATTTCAAACTTTTGTGTATTCAAAATCCATAACTTTAAACGTCGAGAAACTCTTAGCAAAAGTGTTAAAGTACATTTTTATTTTTATTTTTAGTGAGGAATCGGCAAAGTTATAGTTTTTTTTTTTTTTTTTTTTTTTTTTCAAAAATCAAGTTATTTATATTTAACATTGAAAGACAAAAATATTTCTGTGATTTTTGTTTTTGTTTTTGCATAAAAGATTTGAGGTTTTTTCCTTGTTCAGTATTACATATACATATGTATGTGTCAAAATTGAAAAATATTGAAGGCATATCAACCTACATACAATAACAAGCATACAATCTCAATTTTAAGACCAACTACATACAATATAATAACTATTTGTAGACACTTTTTACTTTTTAGCCACCCTTGATGTATTCAGTTGGAAAGTAACTATATATATATATATATATATATAAGTGACTCCAGCTCCATAGTTCTTGAATATCTATATTTATATATATATAACTAATTAATTAATTAGTCGATCAAAAACAAAATGTCCGCATCAAAATTATGCTATGCAATTTGTAACAGTTAGAGCAAGTTGTAACAAAAATCCCAGATATACATAGTATCTATATTGTAAACCATCAGTTTCCCTTTCAGCGCGGGAATCTTGTACCCAATTTTAAATTACAAAAAAGTACCTTTTTTAAAAATAAAAAAAAATCGTAGGCAAAGACTTCCTATGTTAATAAACATTCCCCTGTCTCTCAACATGAGGTCTAAATACAATGACGAAACGTAGGTACATGGGATTAATTAGCCAAGGAGGTCCCTCTCCAATAAACAGAAGCGTCCTTCAAGCTCTCTTTTTTCTTTTCTTTTTTTCTTTTTAAGTCCATAAACCACATTTAAAGTAAATAAATAAAAACTCATAAAATTTAGTAAAAGTTTTCAGCAAAAAAAATATATATAAAAAAACAAAAACAAAAAAAGACGAAAAAACCAGTTTTTGAAGATGGTATGGAATAACAATAAACATAAGAATGTCTGGTATAGATATGGATGGTTTGTAGTATGTATGTATTTACAACATTGGGTACTCTCTCTCTAATGAAAATGAATCCTTGTTAACCTTGCAAAAAAATAAAAATAATAATAATACGACTGCTACTTAAATGATTTACCTCTTGACCTTAATTATATAATTAATTGCTTCTATAAGAAGTAGAAGGGTAAGCATGTGTCTGCTTACTCATTGAAAGACTATGCACATACATACATAGGTAATATAACAAATGATGTTCATTCAAAGGTAAATTGGATATATGGCTGTACATACATACGCAGTAGAGAGACTTGGATTTCTGTTTTATATGGTTGTCGTTGTCGTCTAGGGATGATATCATTAAGAATTTATGAGAATTATTTAAAGTCAGGTTTTGTACGTAAATTAATCGATAGAATATTGTTTATTTTGTTTTGTACATAGGGAAGTTTTTTTTGTTTTCAATCAAGAGCATTCCTTTTCCCCTTACATAGTAGAATAAATCACTCCTTAAAAGTGATTTTTATAGGATCACGTAGAACGTTTTTTTTTTTTTTTATATATATACTATTGGTACATAGAGGTTTTATTTTCCTTTTAATTCTATTTTAAAAAACTTACACAGAGACTCATACCGGAAGGAGTGTTTTTTTTTATACATACAAAGACATATATTTATTTAGAATTCACCCTCAGGGATACCACATGAAATTACCCTCAATTCCAAGCAAATTTTAATTGAACGATCCGACAAAGACCAATAATAATAATAAGAATAATAATAAGAATTTGGTATTTAAGCAAAATGTCTTTTTGAAAAGAGGGACTGTCACATCATAGCGGCTTGACGAGAGAATTTGGCATATTTGATATCGTCTACTTACATAGGTAGATATGTGTACATGTATCAATGTATTTTTTTTTAATTGATAGGGAGGGTCTTTTTATGTAGCTGAAAATGGATTTCACATTTCTATTCCTAATAAGTACTACATATGTGTCAAGTCAACAAGAAAGCAAGTTTATTTTCAAATATTGAAAAGGAGAAAATCATCCACTTTTAAGGGTATTTTTACTTCATAAATATAACGGGCAAATATTGTGGAATCATTTACAGACCTATACCTCACGGTTTTTAGCTAAAATGTCACTTTATATCAAGAAACAGCCAAGGATTGTTGTCTATAATACTATAAAGCGATTGGATAAATGTGTCGACTGCATATAGAGCCGAGTTGGTCCCTGAAAGAACGTCCATCTTTTTCAAAGCCCCAGAGTTTATTTAGTGCCAGTTGGTTTTTTCCTATAGTACAATTACAAATATTGGGATCATTATTTAATTAATCGAAATATATATAAAAAAAGAGAATGTCTTCAAGAATATGAGTGCAGTTCACACTCATTTTTGAAATATATTTCAGTTAAACTTGGTTTCTTCTTAACTAATTATAGATAGAGTCATACTTATTTATTTTTCTTCTTGGGAAGTGCTTCTTAATTTCTATGTGGATAGAAAAGTATTTTGTATTGTTGTTAACACGTAAATTTTGTTGGTAGTACCTATTTGCATGTAACCCCTACATAATTGTAGTCGTCCTCCTATTCCCAAGTCGAATAATATTTTATTTAGCCCAAAATATCCGACAACTACCTACAAATGGTTCCTAAATATAAACTACTATTAAATTGTTTTTATCTATATGTTATCTGTCAACCATGTATCAAAAAGTAAACAAAGAGAAGGCCCAAAATCAGTATTAATTTGTTTGCTCCTTCTACTCAAGTATAAAATGATAATAACTATTGTTCATTTAATAGCTGATAATAATTGTTCAGAGTCAGTTTCACTCGTCAACGTATCTAGTCAGGAGTACTAACAAACTGATAAGAAATGTAAAAATTGACAGCCTACAATTAAATAAAAGGATAACTTTTAAGTTTTATGAGATACTGCAGTGTTCAAATAAAAATAATACCCGAGTCTGAGAAATGTGGGCTAACGACGAGTTATTTTGGGCTTTTTTACTTTCTCTTTTTGGATTCAATGAAGATTCATCATAACGTTTGTTTGGAGGTGAAAATTGTAGATGTGTTCTTTATCCTTTGATAAATTGCCAATGAGGCAATTTGTGGAATTGAGAATCTCACAAATCCCTTGATTAAAAGAATAGTTGTACAAAAAAAAGAGAGGGAATATTCAGCTGTCTATGTCTAGTTTTACATCATTATTCTAGAAGGAATTAGTGATAGAGTACGAGGACGTTATTATTATTATTATTATATCTTTAGAAAAGAGAATGAGCAAAAAATGCCTCAAATCAATTAGTAATAGGACAACTATTGAATTATACATAATTAATCTTCATTTAATATTCAGAAATAGTTCACAGCTTAACAAATATTAATTGTACATAGTTCAGTTCATTTACGTTCAGAACATAATTGAGAAGGGAAAAAAGTAGAAAAATCGATATTCCACAAAGGAATACGTAGTAAAGTTTATGATTGAGGGATATTATGTAAATCTACTTCCGTCATTGGTTTTTTTGAGAAACGACACCTGTGGAAAATTTCCTTCTTTTTTTTTCTTTTTTTTATAGATTTCTCATCTCAATTTGTTTCAAATTGAGATTACAGTATAAGTTTGCTTATTGAAATTAAAAGAAAGTATGCCCTAAAGCAAGTCAATATTTTTAATTTTGTGTGTATCAATTTCTATATTTACAAATAATTATTATTATTATTTATTGAAAATACCAGGGAGTGCTCATAAGATTTCTGAATTTATTTTTTATTTTTTTCACTCTTTGGAAAAAATGATGACTTTGTTTTTGTTTTTTTTCTTTTCTTTTAACAACAAACGGTATAAGTTCTTATTTCCTTTTTAATAAGAAAAAGTTAAATGTTTAGAATGTTCAATTTTCTTCTTATTTAAAAGAAATATTCTTTTTTAATCATAAACTTGCGTTTGTCTTTATTTTAATATATGTGTCAAGTCAAGAAGAAACTAAGTATACCTGATAGTATTTCAAAAATGAATGTGAACTGCCCTCATATTTTTGAAGACACTCTCTGTTCTCGTTTGTATTAATAGGTTATTTCGATTCATTAAATATTGACTCTAATATTAATTGCAACTGCGTTATAGGAAAAAAAAACCTGGCCACAATCAAGAATACAAAATATTTGGTATTTCTGACTATGTAGTTACTATGACGTAAGGGATTCTTAATAGTACTTAAACAGATGACCTGGTTTTAGCCAACTTCAACTAAATAAATCTCTGGGGCTATAAAAAAGAGGACCATATCGGCTCCATGTGCAGTCGACACATTTATCCGATTGCTAAATTGGGTGATAGACAACAATACTTGGCTGTTTCTCGATATAAAGTGACATTTTAGCCAAAAACCGTGCGGTATAGGTCTGTAAATGACTCCGAAATATTTGAAGTTTATTTGTAAATTTATGAAGTAAAAAAAAGTTAAAAGTGGATGATTTTCTCCTTTTCAATATTTGAAAACAAATTTGCTTTCTTGCTAACTTGACACATATATAAAGTTATTGAATCCCATGCCCCCTTAAAACCGAGTCTGGTGTATTTGTGTGTGGGGAGGAGGGAATATTCTAGAAACATATATGTAAGTAAGTATATAGTTTTATAATTGTAGTAATATAGGGAGGGGGAAATGAGGTTAAGTCAAAATCCCTCACCCCCCCCCCCTCCCACCCACACTTGCACCTATCTAAAGTACTCTGGAAAGTATACAAAACAATTATGAAAGTTTTATTTTAAAATTTCTCATAATATCTCCCCAAATAAAATTGACACGTTCCGAGTACTCCGACCTCTAATTACTGTTCATATTTCTATTGTCATGATAGATATGCACCCAAAAAATACTCAAAATAGAGGGATTTTTCTTGCTTCTCCGTTTTTGACTCCCCATATATATTTTACCTGCTCCATTTCTTTTATATGTATCATATGCAATCTCTGAGGCAGGTGCCCACCTTTTCTTTTCTAAGATAAAGGAAATGTGATTAAATATGTAATTACTAAAAGAATACATAGAGTGTTTCCTAGAAGGATATATGAGTCCCAAAATTATGATGCCATGTCCATTGCACTCCGTAATTGGACGCAAAAACCGTTCCATGGAAATAATGTTTTGATAAATGACGTCATATAGTGACGTCGTTATATTTTAGATATAAATATCCAATGTTTATAGTAATACTACAACTAAATACTTTAATTAAGCATCAATTAAGAGTTAATATCAGACCATTCTCGAGTGTGAAGGACACTTGAGAATGTTGAATAAGCCAAATTCAATTTCTGTAAATTGAAGTTTTTTGGTTTTTAATTTAGGTTTAAAAGGATGCCTTGATGAGAGTATTTTAAACTTTGGAACTTTTTGAAGGACTGAGAGGATGGGTCGTGGGATGGGGGCGATTTTATGTAATTACACACTATTAATACAACCCTAGATTTTCTACTCTCCTAATGAGAAGACGGAGTTTTGTAGTAGGAGCAGACTCATGAGCGAACCAGGAATTTTTTAGTTTGAATTTTGAGAAGCTTTTCCTCTTTTGGGGAAGTATATTTAAACATGAATAAATACTCATTTTTTTAGAGGCAAAACAACAAGAAATATACTCAGAGCTGTTACATTCGCCTTGATTTGGCAATCTGTCAAGAGGTTAAGATGTGTTATATATATATATATATAAGCTTTTCCTTAGTTATATGACGAGGAAACTATATATATACTCCACACATGATTAATACATATGTACATTGAATAATTGAGGAGGAAGGGGGTCTATGATAAGAATGGTGACATGTCAATTTGTCGGCTTTTTCTCTCTTTTTTCTTAAGAAGAAGAAAATAATAAAGTGTCAACTGAATAATGTATGTATGTATTAGTATTATTCCCTTACCTTTCTCACTTGACACGAAGAAGGAAGAAGAAAAATAATTGAAATTCCAGGAGGAGGAGGAGGTCACAGTTCTAGGTACATGGGGGAGTTAGATGCACCCACCCACCTGAGGAATTTGATGTTTATCTAATCGCACACACTTTGTGTCACCACACTCACTAATTGCCGAAATAATCAGTCATTTGTCAATGAGGCAGAACTTATGTATGTAGTGATTCACAGCTCACGAAAGAGAACTACTCAAAGAACTGTAGTGAAGAAAAAGAAAGAAAGAAAGAAAGAAAGAGCTTCTTGATCATGAAGAAGAAGAAGTGAAAGAGGGGGGGGGGAGAAGGGAAAGCATTGAATTATTTATATGTGCATATGTTGTTGTAGAATATATATATGTGTGGGTGTATATACCTATAGTGGCGCATCATCAGCCTCAAAAATAAGATGTCCAATTCCTTCCTTCTTACAAACATCAAAGTACTTTCCCTCCCTCCCTCTCTCCCTCCCTTCATCTCCGTGTTTTCTTAGCTGTGAATGAGTCTTAATAAGTAGTACATACATTTTCTTCACCATTACTTCTTTACCTTCCCTTCCCTAAACTCTCCCTCCCTCAGTCATCATCATCCCCTTGGATGATATCATCAGTCATGTGGGGGGGAAAGAGGGTTTCGTGAGTTCTTATAGCACTAGATTTGTGCGAGTCCGTGTCAAGTCTCGAGTCTTTAATCTCGATGCAAGCCTCAAGTCAAGTTTCATACCATTAATTCCATGTTTTACCTAATGTTTCCTTTTAGAAAGGATCCGTCTCTATGAATATCAACACAAACTAAATCCCCAAAACTTTTTTTTTCTAAAATAAATTGGGTTTTTTTATTGTTCTTTGACAGGTTTATTTTTTGAACACGAGCCCTTGTCGTGTATGAAGTCTTTTGACCACAAGTACGAGTCATAAATAAATACGACTTCAGTCGCACTCGAGTCCGAGTCGTGAGTACATGGCCTCAGCTCAAACTAGTAACATATAACTAGTAAATATATATGTAGCAAACGAAAGTTCAAATATTCTTCTACCAAAATATTACTCTTGACTCACTCAAACTTTTCTTCAATAAGTGACTTAAAAAGGTCCAAAATTAACTGGATATTATTATTATAATTATTTTAGAAAGGTTTCAGTCCCCACAAATTTGAAGTACTCCAATTCGAAAAATAAACATACTGTTGGGCTATTCTTTATTACACTGTGGTTCCTTATTTATATTTGGGTTGTTTTTTTTTTTTAAAAAGACTCAAAAGTAAATAATAATATATAAATCCACAGCTAGTAAATAAATTCATATATGATCTGTTGAGGTTCTGAGGAAAACAAAATTGTGCACTGATCCTTTTCCAAATCCGCTTTTCTTGAAAGAAGATTATTCATAATTGTAATATCTTTATTTCATCTCTTTGCCTTTCCTTCAAGGAATGAAAGGGAGTAAAGGTCACAAATACACTGGTAGTTAGTTAGCCACAGTGGCACCAGAATCAATTTGTGATCTAGTTATATGATATTTACGTTATAAATTTCCCTCTCTCCCCCCCCCCCCCCTTCACTTACAAATCCATTTCGTCACCGCTGGTTATTCAAATACATCACTTTCTCTAACTGTTGAACTAGGTATTCTCAATTTAAGAGTCATTTGTTGAGCCCATTCAGCTTTCGCAAATATAAATTAAGATCATTATTACATCATGTGATCTTCACATTCGGATTTCGCAACCTTTTATTCAATAAGTGTGAATAGACAATTCAATTCAACTCCTATGAACTATTTTTAATAGTAGTGAATTATTTACAGCAGAGCGTATTCGAGGTGGCCCTGTTCATTGCCTTCAAAATGAGTAGAGTGTGTGTGTGCAGAGGAGGGATGATTGAACATTCCTTCACTTTTTTTAATGTGAATCTTCATTTATTTATTTTTATTGATTTTTAAAGTCCAAATAGGAAAAAAAAAACAAAAAAAAAAAAAACAAGTGAAATGTTGAGGTCAGTGATATAAAGTCAATAAAAACGTTTTTTTTTTTTATTATATGAAAATATAGGATATTAACCCTGTAAAATGGAGAAAAAAATCACACACCAATAAGACGAGTGTTCCATTATTTGGAATTTGTGGGGTTTATTTTTGTCTTTTGTTGTGTCTTTTCGAATTGAAGAAGATTCAATGCAACATCATCACCACCACCACCACTGCCACCTATTCTTCTTTGTCAAGGTAGCACTTAATCATGTGAGTACCTAATTTGCCTCATAACAATAATGTTCTAATGTGTCTTGGAGTGTTACAGGTTTTTTTTTTGTTTTTTTTAATACATTATCGTCCAGTAGAGGAACATTGCGTCAGAGACGTAATTAGAATCAAAATACACATTTTTATGAGCCATCAATGGTCAAAGGTCGTCGTCAACGAATAAGTGCTTACATATGCATGTGGATGCTAGTCTGATGTGTTAACTTCTCCTTCTGCTACTTCATCCAAATTTTAACATAACACACACGACGTTATCTCTTTTCAGAGGAAGCATTGTATTTTTTTGTCAACTCTATGTACATTCCCTTCAATTCTTCATTGTATCTCAAAACCTTTCCCCCAAAGAGAAAAGAAATGACAAAACAACAAGGAAAAAGAGACACAATGAGCTTTTTGAGAATAACTAAAATACACTGTATTCTCCCTTCAGCTGTTTTTCATTGGTTGACTATTCTGATTTAAAGCAGCTGACTCTACGTGTTATGATCTCAAAAAGAGTGTTGTCATTATACATTCTTTTAATATATAAAAAATATATTAAATCAAGGATTGCGCGCCCTTTTTTGAATTATTGAATAATAAACAAATATTAACGATTGGATGAATTTATCAATGTATAGTATATCTAAAGAATAACTCTATTCAATATTAAAAAGTTGGCAAAAAGGAAAATACGGAAGACTAGCTACCAGTTGTTTTTCCAAATTTTATCCTTTCCTTTTTATGAGTCGAGGTTACGAGTGACCAAAAAAGCTCATCGTGAGATGACAAGAAATCACATAGAGAAATGTAGAAGTGTCCTACCCATTTCTTTATTAGCCATCTAGTTAATTTTGAGACCTTTTGCAAATCACTTTTTGAAGGAAAGGTTGAGTGAGTTAAAATGCTGCGAAACCCATTGAATCTCAATTTATGCAAGGAATTATTCACTTAAAAAAAGTTGATTTAGAAAGGATCGGAGATTCGTGGCAATCTCCCTTACATATATAATCTTAATATTCCCTCTGAATCAATTCCTTGAAATTAATTTGTAGCTGTTAGCCAATAAGGCCTCATATTCCCCAACTGTATCCTTTATTAAAATCAAATTGATTCACAACTTTACAGGATTTGATTTGAATTTTGCAAATAAACTACGTATCATAGCAACTTAATCACGTCAAGCTTTTTTGTTCACTCGCAATCTCGACTCACAAAAGGGAAAGGAAAAATTTGAAAAAACAACTGGTAGCTAATCTTCTGTACTTTTCTTGTTGCCAACTTTTTAATATTGGGCAGAGTTATAATTTAAACATACTATGCATTGATAAATTCTATCAAGATACTAATCAATCGTTAATACTTGTATATCACAAATTCAAAAAAAGGGCGCGCAATTTAATATATTTTTTATGCATCAAAATCATAAATAACAATAATACCTTTTTTGAGCTCATAACACGTAAAGTCAGCTGCTTTAAATCAAAAGAGTCAAATGATGAAAATCAGCTGAAGAGAGAATACTGTGTGTATTTGTTTATCCCAAAAAGCTCGTCGTGAATACTAAGGGGGATGAGTTGACAAATCGACAGCTGACAGAAAAGTATATAATAGCTGTAAGGTTTTTCTTATCCCAAAATGTAAAAATCCGTATATATGTATGTATGTTATATACATAATTCATACTGACTTGAGAAAGAGGAGCTGCCCGTAGACTCATCTTCTTTCTAATGAGTCTTGTTTTTTTGTTTTTTCATGCATATTATTAAAAAAACAGGATACTCTCATAAAATATAAATAAAATGAAGAAGAGAGATGAATTTTCTTTGTGCTTTAAAAAAAAAAATTAGAGTATAAAATTGTTCTCGTTAATTTTATTTTTTTTTTAAATGCTGTTTTACATGTTTTTTTTTCCTTCTTTTTTACTAACAAAAATACAATGTTATTAAGTCAAAAAAACAAAACAATCTGAGCGAGGGATTTATTATGTTAATAAACACATATTAGGTTCCTTTAAAAGAATAGAAGCATGGGTAAAAGAGAGACAATACACGTATGTAAAGTTGGTTATATGAGTGACCCAGGTCTTCTTTTATTTTTGTATTTTTATTTTTTTTACTCTTCTCTTTTGACAAGATCCGAAGATTTCCTTTTAAATCTATTTTATGGAGAGACGAAAAACAAACATTATTATGTATGGTAAATACATACATACATTGTCTGTATCTGCCTAATGTAACCCGCAAGTCATTCTATTCAATAAGACGTCATGGACATACGATATTTATAATGAATGTAGTGACCTCTTGAGTTCTTTCAAGAATATGTTTTGTTCCAAGTCCAAAGATCATGAGAAGGATTTGGTGAGTCTTTTACGGTATATTTTGTATGCCAACCATGAATTCCACATAGACATTATGGCATCTTTATTATTAGCGTTATTATAGGGCTGTAAGACATTACGCTCAAATTACAAGAGAGGTTCATTGATGATCTCTACTCTGTTTATTAGATCTACACACTACTTTTATAGCTGATGATAATGGTCACTGGGTAGTGTGTCAGTGAATATCCGAGTTTCAAGATTCTTTTTACAATCTACTCTTTTTACAATCTACAGAATATGTAAAAGGAGAAAATGTTTTTGGGGAAGGTTTACCTACCTTGGAGTACAAA